>VZRR01006225.1:0-153365 GCA_013398015.1 Oreocharis arfaki
TTTTTTTCCAGATTATTCAAGTTACCTTCCAGTTCCATAATTTACCAACTGTGCATTGGTCAGGATTTGTAAAAGCTAAGATTTTCATCCTTTGAAACGACAGTTTTAATGTGTACTCAATCACTTTAATCTCTACTAATATATGATACACTGTCAGGGTGTCAAACATGTTTATTCATATATAGATTTTGCCTTGTAAATAATTACACATTAATTAATATCTAATAGTATTTTTAGTTACTACCATAACCTCTAAGAATATTTTTCTAATTTTTCTATCTTTTTCTAATAACACTCTTCTGTTGAGTCTGAATCTGTTTTTTTTATATATTAACATAGATGCTTTTATGTTCTTTCTTGCTGGAAAACTACATCAGTCTTAACAAATACTGGCTAAATGCTTCCTACAGTAGCCACTTGACAATTCTTGAGCCCTTACTTGATTTTAGATTTCAGAAGAACTATGCTGAATTAACGAAAGTTCCTCTGTTCAGTAGCTTTGGTGAAATATGAAGCCAGACTTTTCTGTAATGCTTTGTCTTTGAATTAACTAATACACCACTGAGTTTACCCATGAGTAATCCTGGACTTTTATCTTAATTCTTAACTGTGATATCTTTCCAGATAATAATTTTACGATAATTATATAGTGAAAGACATTCTGGTGTTCCACCTTTTTTTTAACACTGCAGGGCATAGCTTTGACTCAATCTGAACTACGACTGCCTAAACTAGGCACAGTGAATGTTAACCTGAAATTCGTAACAGCAGAGGTGTATAAATTCCATAGCTTGTCTGGACACATTATATGATATAATTTCTTATCCTTTATTGGCTTGTATCATACTATAGAAACATTAAACAGAATTGAAGTTCAGTTCATTTTGGACAATTTATAGAAAGAGCTCTTGGAATCTGGCACTCATCATTGTGTAAAAAGAAAAAAACCAAAACTGAAGAGCTGATGAATGAAAATCAAAGCAAGCACTGCAGCAGCCAACTGGACATCAACTAATTTTTCTTTTCAGAACATGAATGTCCTCTTTCCTGTCTATGAAGAGAGTCCTATTCTTAAGAAATGGTAGACTGGACAAGAAAACAACTATTTATGAAAAGAACTTTGTTCAAGCCGTGTGGCTTAGAAGAATTCTTTTTCCATTTACACTTCAGACAAGTCCAATTAGTTTGCTGACATCCTAAATTGCAGAACATCTAACAAGTAGTCAACCATCAAAACTAGCCTATATTAAAGCAGTGTGAAATGGATGGGACAGGCCTCTTTTTGTTTGCATGGGGAAGCTTGAGCTTTGCACATTCACCCTAACAGAAAGAAATAATATTAAGGAGTGTTAGTGAACAGAGAGAGATGAAATAATTCTAATTGTGGCTTCAGTAAATTTTTTCTGTGTACTTATTCCAGCAAAGGGTTAGAGACAAGTAGAAATCATTATTTTTTTGCAAAGAAAACTGTTTTTAAACTCAAAAGAAAGAAGTAGTACATTTTACTTCAGTCATCTAAACTTTTGAAAAAACCCTGTAGCTGCTTTTTATATATGGCAATATGAATGAACATAATAATGATTATGAATAGAAAGTAAGACAAGCATATGGCTAAATTGCCATCAAGAATGTCTTTTAAAAGGTAACCCTCCATCTTGAGATTATATTTCTTTTACACATAAATAATGTGGTTATTTTCAACACATTTTAGCAGAAAAACCAACTCTGTGGTTTAAGGAATTGAGGACAGAGTCCAAAGGTTGACAGAGTTACAGACTAACTTCTTACTTCCTCTCTTTGGAGAAAGGAAAACTTGCAACAGTAACTTTAATTCCATGTAAAAATTTTCAGAGGAATCTTTTGTATATTAAAAAAACCAATTGCAGGTGGCACAGAACTACATTTTTTTATGATCCACACCTGTACCAATATCTCACAGGCGGCAGTGCTGAGCGTCACACAAGGTTTTTTGGCAAGGATCTTTCCAGAGGTCTCTGCAAGAGAAGGTAGAATAATTCTTCCTAACGTTGAGATCTTAGTGAACCAAGATGCATGTTTATTCCACATTCATATGGATAACTTTAAAAAAAATCTAACTTTTCTCAAGTATTCTCCTCCACCTTTTTCCCTCACCCCTACCCCTACCAACATTTGGTGTGTGGGGTGGAAGCCAACTTTGAATGTATTTATAGGTTTAAAAAAGTGGAAGCTGGATATGTTTTGACTTTCCAATATGATTATTAGTTTGACAGGTAGGCAACTGTTGCATGTATATGTGTGTATATATATATGTAAACACATATATGCATACAAAATTCCTGGACTAATATTGAACAGAATTTTACATGGTCAAGAAAGTCATAGTTTATATCCATGAGATATCACAACTTCTTGGCAAGAAATAGTGCGATTTCAGTTCACTTTAATGAGAACTAAGACATGGCCTCTTACACCTGGGAGAACTTTATTTTAATGTGAAAATTTTCCTTTGTGAAGAGATTTGCAAGTTTCTAATCAGTTCTTCATAAACTCACTGTAAAACACTTTAACAAAGCTATACACATCAAAATGGCATATTTAATGAAAATCAACAGAAAATAAAAAAGGTTATAGAAAAATATTATTAAAAATGAATATGAGAGGGAAGCTTTTCTCTGTAAAACAAAAATTCCTTCTAGATTAAAAACTGAAAGCCAGGCTGCACTAATTCTATCAGCTGCATTTGGCAGGGGAATTGAAAAGAAGACATAGTCCAGAAGTGCTGATATGCATATAATGCTGAGTTAATAAAGGAGTTAGTTGATAACAAGTGGAACTGTTCCAAGCTGGAAGAGTTTGGTAAACTGATAATTTAATAGGCATATAGCTGTACTTAAGAGGTTTCTGATGAAAGTGGTGATAGCATACCATTAAGGTAGTTCTCAGAAGCACAGCCTGAAGCCAACTGTTAAAAAATAATACATAGATCAAATAATATCACCTAACACTGATAAATTGTTCCTTGAAACATGATTTCTTTTAAGTAAAGGTTACTTTTTTTATAGCAATTGCAATTATAATTCTGAGACTGATAATGCAGAATATCAGTCTTCTACTGACACACCTGATTTGTAACTGTATTTTATAATGTCTTCTCCTTACCATTCTGGTATGTATTTATTCTTAGTAGCATATAATCTTAGAAGACTAGGTTTAATTGAAAACTGAATGAAATATTCTTTCTTGGCATAAAAATTTAGTAAAATATTTCAGAAGAGACACAAAAAATAAAAGATACTGAAAAAAGATACAAAATATCTTTTTAAGTGCTGTAGACAAGTGCGATTGAATTTTATTATTCTAGTCACTTACTATCCATTGCAGTGAAAAGATTTATGAGAACGTTAGATTTCAGCTTTTTAAATGAAAGTTGTTATACATAGTATTTTTGTTCTCCTTACAGATCAGAAAAGCATTTTTTCCCAATTTGAATTTGATATGTCATTTTTTTTCTGGAAGTTTTAGAGAAAGTCATTACATCCTCCTCCTCCCGCACTTTCATCATATATCCTAAATATTGTTGAGTTTAATAATTCAGGTAAATTTCCTGCTATGACTTCATCAGTTTTGCTAACAAAAAGGAAGGCCAGCTTTTCCTAGAGCATTAGTCGGTGTGATGCTCAAAAAAGCTGTTTTAACCAGCTTCACTGCATAGATGAGCAAAGATGGCTGGGGCTAAAATTAAAGGAAGAGGAGAGGTTGTATTCACATCCTCATAAAAGTTCTTTATAGCCTAATTGTAACATTAATGCACACCTCCACCCCAAAGTTACCCACCTCCAAGGTACGACCCACTGGGCATGTGCTCTATATTTTATTGACAAACCAGTAGCAAAGGTATGTATGACTAGAGTAACTCAAGCTCCACCTAAACATAAAGAAATAGTAAAAGTTAAGTTGAGAATGAGGGAGAAGTTAGGGAAGACTTCATCATAACTGCTGGGATCAGCCAACAACCTGTCTTCTTTGCCTTAAGGATGCCTGCTGGGTAAGAACCATACTCTGCGTGCTGAGTGCTTCCACTGGGGATGAGAGCTTGTCTCTATATTGCTTTGAATTAGTTTTTGCAGTTAGGTACTGTCTCTGGCAATCCTCAGATTTTAACCTGTCACAATTCTCCATTAGTAAAGAGTGTAACTTGTTGGTGGGAGCCCTTCACAGGCACTGGCAGCTGCTGTGAGCAGGTACGATCCTACAATAAAGTGGGAAGGCCCACTGAGGGGTCTCCCTTACGCTGTCAGTATGCCCCTGAACAAGTCAGTCCAACTGTCCTCCAGTTGGGAGAAACTGCTCAGGGAAGGGTCTCCCTAACTGACAGGCTGGTTGGGCACAATGATCTTGGCTTTCCTGGGGCACTGACAGACAAATCAAATACTAAGGGCCAAGGAAATCTCCCGTTTTTGTATGACAATAGAAAAAGTCATTACCTGGAAATTGCAGGAAGAAAGGAGATAGCATTAGGTTTGGATAGGGAGTTAAAGCATGTGTGATGAAGACATGGCAAAAAAGATACAGGAAAACTGGTAGCAAAAGCATGTATGAGCAATAAAGGGTAGTCAGTGGGGATTTATACTCATATGGGTCTCCAAAAGAGAGTGTTTTGAAGATGTGTGATTACACTGGTTTGTAAGAGCAGGGATGACTTTGCTTTTCCTTCTTTCATACACTCTATTCGCTTATCCTTGGAGTACACAGCTGACTTCATGCCTGCAGCTTAATTATCATTTATCAAAGCTTCCCAAGAAGTGCTCTCTTGTAGTGTACAATACAAGCACAGTATCTCAAGTGACTTACTGTTTTTATTTTTCTTTGAAGCTATCTATTGTCTTACACAATAGTGCGTGCCACTTGAAACCTAAATAGAGAACTAACAAGCTGCCATTCAGAACTACTAAAAAACATACTATTGCCATCAACATACCTTTCAAGTTACTTTGCCTGTTCTTGCCTTGCATCTTGCCTCCCTCATGCATCCCCTTGCATGGCAGGTCTCTTTTCTTTAGCTGCAAAGGAACCACAGCGGAGAAAGTTGAATCTTCGGCTGGGAGTTAGAGCCCATCACCTACAATTACACTACGTATGTCTATCTCTAGGGACCTGACTTCACTTCATCTACATCTTTGACCAGCATCTGAAATCAAGACTTTTAAATAACAGAATATATGCATTGGATTTATTCTAATCTCTTAGCTAATTTTTCCTCTTAATTGTCAAACAAAAATGAAGTTCTTGCACTGTATAAGCTGGTTCTCCTGTTTCAGCCTGCAGTAGTACTCTGGTTTCCACTATTGTTCCCCTCACTGTACGCCTCTCACAAAGTGATTTTGGTGCTTGTGAAATATATTACTTTTTGAGGAAACTTGAATATGTACTAAATAATTTTCACCTTAAAATGCAGCAGTAATAGACTGAACCAGTGAGTGATGCCTGAATAGCTCTGGAACACAGGCATTGTTGGACCATGTTGAAACTGAATAAAGTAGTCCAAAGCAAAGCTGCTGAACATCATGGAGTGCTGAACATTATCTCTAGTTGTAGACATCTTGCTACAAACTACTTCAATCTGCCAGGTTGCTTTTTTCGACCAGTCTACTTTCTAATATTCAGAAAACAAGGATCTGTCTGAGGCTCTAGTATTTTTACTTTCTAGTATTATTCTTCTACTACTACCTACTACACTCATTAATTCACTACTGATAGATATCTATGAGAGACTAATATTGTCAGATAATGCATTAGATGATTGCTGATTTTTTTACTTTAGAGATCCGTAGCGAAGTTTCCTAGTGTCACACACTACCTTCCAGGATATCCAACAATCTGTAAAGGAGTTTCTGCTGTGGTTTGGATGGTTCAACCAATTTAGTTCTAATAGCTGTAATTACTGACCTAGTGCCTTTATCTCTTGCAGACCTAATGTCTTTATCTCATTATTGAAATTTAACTTCTTTTTTTCATTAAGTCTTATTCAAGCACCTGTGTCATTCAGATAGAGATCTAATCAAAAAATTTGATATCTCTTCACATTTACATTTCAAGACCTTAGTCATCTTTTTTCCATTAGACCTACTTACATTTGGAAGTAGTTTTGTCAACTGTCCCATTTTTTATTATTTTATTTCCAAACTATGTGTTTCTATGGACCACATTAAAACATGCAATATGCTTAGAGCTTATAACACTTGACAATGAACATAGATAGTACTAAGATACGTTTTTCTTCTCGGAGTGCTTATCTGAACGTAAAATAGGCGTGAAACAAATGTTATAGTCCCCCTCTTTTCAAGACTACTTCAGTGCCAAAGCAGAATCGTAGAATCGTTCAGGCTGGAAAAGACTTTTAATCAAGTCTAACTATAAACCTTGCGCTGTCAAGTTTGCTATACACCTTGTCCCTCAGTACCACATTCATACATCTTTTAAATACCTCCAGGGATGGTGACTCAGCTACTTTCCTGGACAGCCTGTTACAATGCCTGACAACCCTATCAGTGATGAATTTTTTTCCTAATATCCCATGTAAACCTCCTCTGACATAACTTAAGGACATTTTCTGTCATCATGTCATTGGGAGAAGAGTCACGCCTCATCTAGGAGAAGAGATTGCCCCCCACTTTGCTACAACTTTTTTTGGTGGTTGTAGACACTCCCCTGAGACTCCTTTTCTCCAGGCTACACTAAAACAACTTTGTCAGCCACACCTCACAGGACCTGTCGTCCAGACCCAGACCCTTCACCTGCTCCACTGCCCTTCTCTGGACTCACTCCAGCACTCCAGTCTGTCTCATAGTGAGGGGCCCAGAGCTAAATACAATGAAAAAGAAGAAAGGGCTTGCTGAATTGCAGCAGTAAGTAATCTCAGGTTTAGAAGCGAGGTACTGTGGAAAATACATCCTTACCTACACAGTGTGTGAAGTACGTTTTGCAGTGAATAGGAAGGCTTGTGCTTTTGTGTTTATGTGATCACCCCATTTGTTGAGGTCTCCTTTTATTGCTGTTGGACTTAACAAAGTTTCATGACTCCTAAAAGTGTAGCAGTTTTCAGCTGCTAGAAACAGCACAGTAAGATAGTGTTGAAATAGTAAAGTCTTTGTCGCTTATTTTGCAAGAGTTTGATCTACGTGTGCATCAGACATTATTATTTTTACGGCACATTAATGATCTTTTATAAGACAGTAAATTCTTTTCATATTTGCTTTTATTGCATATTAATGTTCCCCAACTTTTCCCCCCACACACTCCATTTTATTCCAAGTGTTCTGAACTATGTGTTTCTGTCTGTTTCCTGTGAGATAATCAAGTTTCTTGTCGCTGCCTTTTTCGCACATTTGGTTGCACAAACTACCAGCAGACATTTATTTGCTCCATCTTTAACTTAACTCCTTCACTCTTGACCTTTACTTCTATTGGACTTTAAAGTTTGCAGATTCTATTTCAGCTCTGAAGAAGGAATGGCAGAAAAAAATCCCAACTATTCAAATTATTCTAGTAAAATATATTATTTCCAAGTACATAGATTGTCCTGAATTCCTTGCCTCTCCAAGGTAAATTAATATTAACTTTTTTTTTCTTTTAATTATAAAAAAAGTAGAAAAGCATGGTTTTCCTTCATACAAAAGTTTTCGTGAGGTGTTGGCTTCGGTAAGTGCTCTGAGATTCTGAAATGAATCACCATGTCTGATGCAGATACAGACAAGTTAATACAAAATGTTTTCCCATTCCACTACATATGTAAGACTTCAATGTGAATGTGAAAATAATATGAAGCCAATAATGCTTCACTTCCTTGTCTATATAACATCAGTGATACAGAAATTAAAAAGTCCTTATGTGTATTAGCACCGTATCATGTGACTAGGAAGTAAACAGAAAGCATATGGTCCACAAAGTGATTTATTTATAAAATGTAATTTTAATACCAACATGATATATATGCTGTCACATGGGTTCTTGATGGTCAGCTTAGTCAAGGATATTTAAGTTCCTTGATGGTATCAAACCACAAATAATGCCAGAAAATGACAGGATCAGTCAAAATTGTTTAACTTTTCTTTGATAGTTTTTTCAAAAGCATTCAAAGCTTCTAGCAGATGACTTTATGGGCCAATGAGATGGGTTTCCATGAAAAACCTTCATCTATTTATCTATTTCTATTACTGGAAAGCATATATCCAATCTGAAGGCTACTTGCCTGCTATCGCACTCCAGCATTTTCCAAAAATAAAATATCCCATTTATCTTCATGTATAGAAAGTACTACATAGAAGAAATACAAACATAATTCCAGCTTTATCTTTGTTACCATGAAAAGATTCAAAAAGAAGTTGAAAATAGTTATAAAAAGCCATATTTATGATGCGCTTGTACCACAAGCACATAGCAGAAAACAAATTGGTGTCAAAAGTCAGAGATGTAAGGAAACGGATATTTCTTGCTTAATGAAAAAAAGGAATTGGCAGTTTGCCAGTAGATACGAGGCATTTCTATAATTAAAAAAAAAAAAATCTAAAAGGAAAATACTAAAGACAAATAAGAACAGTCACACTGCATAATATAACAAGTTCCTCGTTGAGTCCTTTAGTTAATTTTCCTGTTTCATCCACAAGCAACACCTGTCAAAGTCAATCAATGCAGTGCTGCCTGTTTGCTGAAGCAGTGCCAGTTCCTAACAGTTATGTATAAGCCAGCTAGAAGTAGATGGTCTATTAATTTCCCGGAATTGGTATCTTGTGACAGAAGAATATAAATTTCAAAAATAATTGCTATCAGGTTAAGTGGAAGGCTCATTCCATTTAATAGATAAATATGTTGATGCATTTCTCTTTGGTAGGGCACAGTAATTGAGTAGCATAATAATAAATGTTTAAGTCTCTATTTCAAATCAGGACTCCTTTTAACTTAGCTGACACTCCACTGAGCAATTTACCTGTGTTAGTAGACAAACTATTAAGTATAAATTTAGAAAAGTTTTACATTTGTCTATATACCAATCTAATCAAATCTCACTGCATAATCATTAAGTTTACTGTAAGAAAACAATTTAAGGACTACAATATATTATTATTACAGTGTAATTACTGCATAGTTAAGGTCATGCCTTTCCTTACTGGAGTAGTTCTGTGAGCTACTTAAGATAGTTAAGTTCATGTGATCAATAAGACATTTTAGAATCTGACTCCTGAACATGTATTATCCTTGGCATCATCTATGTACTCTATTTTGGCACTGAATTTACAGGAAAAAATGTGAGTATACTTTCTGTAGAATGTGCCTGAAAAGCAACATAAAAACATGAAATTGTGGTAATTTATGTAGTAACTTCATGAAAAATAAAAGGAAAAGAAAGCTAACAATAGATATAATACAGTGAACTAAAAAAAAGGTCTAGTAAATGTTTTTCTCATGTTTTTACAATGGAGGTAATACAAAATTTATATCAAAAATAAATAAGAAAAAATGTTTAACACAAGTTTTGAAGGACTTATGATGAACATATGCATCTGCTCTGCCCTTCACTTCTGGTGCAGATAATTGTTTAAAATCTACTTCCCAGTTCATAGCTAATTTTTATCTTTTATTTTTGTTTCTTTTTTTATGTTATACTTATAAATCACTGCCAACTTTTCTTGAAGTAATATAGATAAAAATTTATAAATTTATGGACCAAAAAGGAACCTTTTTACGAAGTATATCACTTATTTATTTGTGGTTTAATTAAACATCTTAGAGCAATAAAACAAGGAGAATAGTAATTAAATGAGTTTAGGAACTAAAGTTGAAATGAAATAATAAATGTCTGGAGAGGTAATTGGACTTGTTTGCTGTTTAACTTCTAAGGAACTTTCCATTACAGTAGATGGATGAGATCCATCTCCCAAAGCTAGGGAAATAAGGAGACATTTTAGTAGGCAAAATGTCAGTGAGTAGGAAAGGCTGATGTTCATGTAGTTTAAGTATTGACTTACTGTATGCATGGAAATTCCATGGATGGATTTGCAACTTTTGCCAAGCCAAATTTTGAAAACCAGTTTTTGTATGAGGAAAATAAGGGCTTTTTTACTGTAGGTTGAAAAGGGAAGATACCTAGCGTTGACTGGAGTGGCCCTTGCTTTACATGCAGGGTAGGCCCGAGGACTTAAGGTATTGTCAAAACTGCATAGCAGAATTCCAAGAAGAAAATCAATTATTCAGTCGTTCTATCTACCCAGTCACTACCCAAAACCACACTATTCTTTTACAAAATGAACTATAACCATAGTTAAATGAGGAACTTTAGAATAACTTTGGACTGTATATATTGTTTTCCCTTCAAAAAACCCCAAGTCTTCTAAACTTAAGACACTGTACATGAGAAATACTGGAATTTCTTCATGCATCTGATGACTTTGAACACTTAGTTTGACATATCTTTGAAATGTCACTGCCCAAATAATGATTAGCAGGCTATTTTTCATTTATTGTTTTATACCACAGTGGATTTGAGATAATTCAAACTGATTCATGTCTAGTAGCTGTAGAACCATATATTTTTGTCTGATATTAAATAATAGATATTTTTTGGATTTGAGTCATAACACTGAATTACTCTCATATAGTGACACTTCTAGAAAAAATATGGTATGTTCATATGTTGTCCAGCATTGAATAAATCAACATGTGGGTATTTAATGGGCTGTTAGCTTGAGTATTGATTTACCAGTTATAATATAGACAATGAATGCTTTAATATTTGCAATGTGCACAAAGCAAGCCTGAGTCTAAGCTACTTCGGTTTTGTTCGTGGACAGGTGAGCCTACACCTGCAATAGCTAGTCCAGTTTTGATAGTGATTTGGACTGTGCTTAAAAAAAAGGAAGGTACATGTTGTTTCATTTTCTGACTGGTGCAGGTGTTCTTCGCTTCATTCTTTGGAGCAAGAATTGTTACTTTATATACAGTGATAGTGATGCTGGAACACCTGCACTTTAAATGATACTTAAGTTTGGTCTAGTAACAGTTTCACCTGCTCATTAACTTGAATTGAAGTGAAAAAAAACCCCAAAAAACAAACAACAAACTAACAAAACATTAGGATATTGATTTTTTATTAACAGATCTTCAAGAAGAATCTGTAAGAATCTTCATTTTTATTTGAAGTAGTATTTCTTGTGACAGTACATTGCATTAGTTTTCTTAAATGTGCATGTATATATACATATATATATATATATCTGTGTGTGTATATATATATATATGTATATATATATATATGTAATGGTTTAACCCTAGCTGGCAGCTAAGTACTCCCTCCCACTATCGTCCAATGCAGCAGAGTTGGAAAGGAAAGGTAAATTTCATGGGCTGAGATAAGAACAGTTTACTATTTTAAACAAAATGAAATAAACTAGTCACAATAAAGGTAGTACTACTGCCAATACTCCTACTTGCAATGAAAAGCAGAAAGAGAGAAATAAAACCCAAGAAAGAGAAGTGATGTGTGGCTCAGCTGCTCACCTCCTGCTGACCGATGCCCAGCCCATCTCCCAGCAGTGAACAGCAGCTCCCAGCCAACTTCCCAAAGTTTATATATTGGTCATGATGTCCTGTGGTACAGAATATCCTGCAGACCAGTTTGGGTCAGCTTGTCTTCTGGCTTCTTGAGCACCTGATGGCTGGCAGAGCACCGAAAGAGAAAAAATCCGTGGCTTAGTGTTAGCACTAGCTAGCAACAACCAAAACATTAGAAATCAAAACATCAACAAACAACACTCAGTATTCTCATACCGAATCCAAACCGAAGCACTGTACCAGCTATTCACAAAAAATTAACTCTACACCACCCAAAACTAGGATGTTTGTATCACACATAACTTACACCAAGTAAAGCTAAACCCTATCTTAATTTCTCTGAAATAATATCTGCTTTTTGTGTTTGTTGACATGATAATATACTTAAAAAGTAATGAGTGGTAGTTTACTTAAAAGTAGTGAGTGGTGACCTCTCCTAAATTCAATCAGCTGGACTCTTTGACCACTCTCTTCTAATGCAATATAATTAAACCCAAATGAAGGAGCTACTCCAGTGCCAAACTCTGAAGATGACTTAGCTTTTGAATAACCTGTGCCTTGCTTAACCATATCTGCTTTAAATAAATTCCAAAGGACAGTGCCCATACTATGAACACACATTTTTCTTACCACCTCTCCCCATTTAAAAGGAACAAAAAATGTAAAAGGGTGGCAATGTGCATATGTGTGAGATAGAAATTTTTTTTGTTATATTACTCAGTCTTTAGACGGTTTAATAATTATTTTTGTACCACATCTTGAGATCTCACTATTTATGAATATCATACATCAGCTAGTTTGTTTGCAACTTTGCAGATAATTTTAAGGCTTGATATTAGCTGTAAGCCCCTTGTATGTTTTGGGGAATGCTATGTAAGAAAATCCATTCTACACTATGCCTTTTTTGCAATAACTGTTTGGAAGACAAAATAATTTAGTACAGAACTTAATTATATCAGTTTTCAATCTGTTTAGTGGTATTTTTACTCATGCCCTTGATATATCACTTTAGTTAGATTATTATTCACTGAATAACAGTGTTCCTTTCCACCTTAGTAGAATGTTGGAAAATCATTTGGAGAATGAAAATTTGTTATCTGAAGACAATAGGAAAAACTATCATTGACCGATTGTGAAACGATTTGGGAACTCCTATTTGTGCCATCTATATTATATTTGGATTTATTTATGTATTTATTAAGACAACCTAATCAGCAAATGTTTAATATAAATTGTGCATAAGGTTCTGATCCAATTCGTTACTGTCAGCCATGCTACTTGTATCAAAATATTAGTAAAAATGGCAATTCATTTAGCAGAAAAAAAATTGTAAGAAGCCTTAAAATCATATCACATTTACATTATTTTGAGGTCATTTAAAAGATTTTATTTTGATGTCATGATTATATGTGGGAAAATATCAGCAAGGAAAGTTATAAAAAATTAAAGGATTCTTGAGTTGTATTCCTCTGTGAGCTCCAGTCAGAAATGAAAAGATTTTGTGTCATGGAGACAGTAATTTTTGAGATTTTATATTCTTCGTTTTGGTAGTGTTGAATTTGCTGAGATTTCTTCAGTCTGTGAGCTGAGGCAGGTGAAAAGTAATGGTATTCAGAGTTAGAGCATGATGTTACAATGCGCACAGAGTCAAGTGAAGTAGGTGGAGGAAAAAATGTACAGACTGCTACAATTCCTCTGTGGGACTGTAGTCACTGTGCCAGAACACTGAGGTCAATTTCATCTCTTTTTTAGGGTGCAGCTTAGTGACACATACACATTTCACCTCCTCTGTAACTTGCTTTCTGGGTAGTCTCTGTAGTGGACGTGAAGATGAGCGTAATAGAGGTGAAAGTTTTAATTAATTTCTGTCATTTCTGCCCTCTAACGTTTTCTTATTGAGATCATGTCAATTTCATTCTGTTTTTCCCTCAGTGGATAGCGTAGTTTGAACTCTGCTCTCAAGCTCACAACAGACATGTGTCAAATTCCAGCACAATGTGCCCGATGTATGATTTATTTTTTCTTTATTTTGATGGCACTAAAATATGTGCAGGTGATTAGTTATTGAGCTTCTTAATATAATGAGAAAATTCCTACAAAATTATTTCCATTTAGTTACTTGTAAAGGAAAAATTGTTTTTATTCCTACACATAAATGGTTGAGTTCTTCCTCATGTTCAAAATATAGCTATCTAAAATTGGTGGGAGATGTTAGAATTGCAGACAATTTAAAATTTTGCCTTAAATTAACATCTCAGTTGGGATCAAGTTCAGGCATATCTCGCTGCTGTTTCCTTTTAAGACACTCTGCATCTTAGGTAATTTTCAGAGCTCATGATCTCAAGAAAGAAAATGCATTGCTCCAGGAGTGCCTTTAGTGCACTGCTGTTGACAGCAGAGGCTTTCACTAGCTCAAGCAGACATAATTCATTAAGGTATCAGAATTCTAATTCCACCTTACACAATTTAATTTGGATGATTCTTTTTTTGGGTACTGTCATGCTTTTTATGATTATGTAATAATTCCAGCTGTATTTTGATTAAAGAGCTGTAGTATGCTTTTGATATCAACAGGGGTAGTACGACATGTTCTAAGGGAAAAACACATGGGTCTAGAATACAAAAAAATAGAAGCATATACTCCACTTTTGTCTGTCTTATTAATTAGGGAACACCTTTGCCTAACAAGCACTGTTGTGTCAAATAAGAAATATTGTTCAAAGTGACTATTTTTCTTCCTGGTTTCGACTTCAGCTGCCTGCAATAAAGTCCCTGTAGGTGTACATAAAAGTAAGTCTGCTGTCCTGTTTCAGAAATGTTGGTGATAGTCTCCCCACTTATTTGCTAGAGAGGAAAGAGAAAAAGGAAAAGTGGGAAAATAAGACAGAGGAAAAAGTATTTCTGAGACCTTTTCTAGGACTCATGAATAATTGGATTATTTGCCATACAGACAACAAATATTTTCCTGTTTGAAGTATTTTAGAGGAAGAGCAGCACTAACAGCAACCAGAATTCTTGTGTTCAGACTTAATAACTGTAGGCAGGTACTTATTAGTCAACATAGAATCTGAATGGAGCCTGACAAGATGTCAGTACACCTACCAAACTACAGTGTGTTTATCTTAATATTGTTATTTTCCTTTACATGTTATGGCAAAAGATCCACACTCTTCTCACAATGATTTATCCAGTACAAGAGAATTTATACTTGCTCCACTTGAAATAGTTTTGGCAGCAGGGGCACAAAACACATCATAAAATGACAAAGACCAGTACCTGCAGCGTCTGAAATACATTATGTTTTAAGCTTGCTAGCCTTATTTTGCCATTCCTAGAACAGATCTTGAGGACTGAGGTCAAAGTTCTTTCTGGCAAACATTTCTTGCTGCTTACAGTGACCTTTTTATAGGGAAGCGAGATTGTTTATTACACGACATGAAGGATTCTAATTGGTGAATTTAAGAGCACATGTATCTGTTGTTTTTTCATACAGTTTAAATAGCTACAGATAGGTTTTCTGGAGGGGCCAACCTAACAAGTATTTGTTTGTTAGCTGCCTGCAGGGGTTTCATAATAAACTATTGGACTTGGTGTCCACAGTAAAGAAGAATTTCAGTTTTAAGCATGAGGAATGTGGTGAGTAAGCAAGCAGGAGCAATGCTCTGAGGGAAAGGTCAGCAGCTTTCAAGCTTATTAGGCTATACCAGACGTCATGGTTTAAGCAGCCACGACAGCGAAATTAGACAAAAGGTTGAAAACTTGTGAAATGATGTCATGATCCAGTACTTCTGTGTTTTAAATTGTGTATGGCTAATTGCTGCTCTGTTCCTCATTTTTACTGCCTCTGAGTTTTTTAATGACCTTGGCTTGCTGATCTGCTGTTCTTCCTTTCTTATTTGATCAGACATGAAGCACAAACATGTAGTCTATACCAGTGTGCTAAATATCAGAATTCACGGGTGCGTATGACGTTGATCAGTCAACGGCCAATATAGAAAAAACAAGCCAAGAAAAAAAATCTCATCCTCCTCTAT
Source organism: Oreocharis arfaki (assembly GCA_013398015.1). Taxonomy (NCBI): domain Eukaryota; kingdom Metazoa; phylum Chordata; class Aves; order Passeriformes; family Paramythiidae; genus Oreocharis; species Oreocharis arfaki. The sequence goes on from VZRR01006225.1 coordinate 15,621, forward strand.
TTTAGGAAAAAACCCAACAAATAGCATCTTATTTTGCTGTATGGAAATACAAAGCAACCTGCTAAAAATTGTTCGACATCCAATAGTCAGTTCTGTTCAACATATTTTAAAATTCTTCTCCCTCTTTTCCTCATTCTATTACTGTAGAAGGTGTGATGTTTGCTTCAGAAAGAATTATTAAAAAAAAAAAACAAACAAACAAAAAAAAACCAGACAGGAAAAGGAAAGAAATTGTGGTCTTGTTCTAAAATTTCTAGAATGTTAATTCACAGTCATATAAAATATATTCATTGTGCCATTGAACTCGAGAAATTTCACAGAATTGTTGTAAAATGTGTAGCATTCTGCATCTACTGGAGAAATACATTGTCTCAGGTTTACTGTCTATTGAGTTTCTACTGTTTAGATATTCTCTTCTTGTCAATCTGGACTCCCACTGTGGCTCATTGTATAATCAGGTACATTTTTATTAGTGTGTCTGCAAATTCCAAGGTTATGGAATTCCCAATTGGATGCAAAACACTCTGTTTAGCGTCAAAAAGACATTTGCAAAAGCTGTATAAGGGTTGCAGCCTATGATTAGTCATACTGATATAGAACAATCTTGGTTCCAAATTGCTCATTCTCTTTCTTACAGCTCAGAATATCATATTTTAATTTGAGAAATCTGGCATTAGCAAGAAGTAATGATATTGGAAACAAGAAGTCACTTATTTGTTAAACCAAACCACATGACATGTTATCAGATGTAATCAGGGTGCCTTTGCCCCTTTCTGAAGCTACTTCATTAATTTTCAAACTACATGTTATGTGAAGTCCATAAAAGTTATCAGTCTTTCTCTGCTAAGGCTCAGCTGGTTCTTACGAAATCCACCGAGGAACGTATTAAACAAGGCCTCCATGGAAGTTATGAAAGGCTGTGTAAAGCTCTGTTGTCCTCAAAGAGAGGTCCTTCATGCACTGGAAAATACAATGCCAATACTGCAGCCTTCTGGGGGAAAAAAGAAAAAAAAAAGAAGAAAGAAGATGAGGATGCTTACTGTTTTTCACTTTTCTTTAATTAGTCATGGAATTATGTAAAGACAGGAAGAGTCTTAATATTGAAAGTACACAGGGCCTTAATTATACTCAGGTTCTGCCTATAGAACCACCAAAAAATTGTCTCTAAAGTAGTTTTTTGCTTTTTGTCTCTGTGTTGTGGCTACACAGCAAAGTATACAGAAGTAGAGGTCATAAGAGGCCAAAAAGACTGTTTCTGTGCCCTTTTAAAGATAGTTAATAGTCTATTAAAAATATCTTGCTGGAGATGTCTCATGTGTTCTTCCCATTGAATTGATTTTTCTCAGACTAAACAAGTTTCTCAGTTTTACTACTACAAAGCCCATGCATTCCTTTCCCTCCCCTAGTGGAGTTCTTGGTTGATGACCTGTCTTTTTTAGATTCTTTTTGTTGTACATCACAAAGCCGAGAACAAGGTATCTATAAGTTGAAAGCAAGTTTTGTCACTTGCTCATGCTTTGTGCTTTTCAGAAAACTGGATAGGATGACCAAATGTTATACTTAACACATGTAAGACTGAACATAAAAAGAAGAAAAGCAAAATAAGTCTGCCACTGGAAAAATTGTTTACATCTAGCTTTCAATCTAATTCCTTAGTGATAGGTGGAAATTTTTTTTTGTATCTTGAGAGATATTTTTTAAACTGATGTTTCCTTTCTCTGTACATTTCTCTGGTGTCTTTTTAATATACACAGATGTATTACAACATCAGTATACTATGCATTAAAAAACATAGTTGCATCAGCTCATATAAACTAATAAAAGTAATGAAAATTTCTTTTATAGAGGGAGAGGTAATCCTACTTATGACAAAACTATTTCTGAAACAGAAGAGCAGCGACACCAGTAGCGTAAGCAGAAGATGCTCTGTAGCTCCCATCCCCTTAGGAGCACTGCATAAAACACTGCAAGTCTAATTAGATCTCCAGAGAGTAGAAAAGCCCATTTGACAGTCAATTTAAAGACAGTAGTGCCAGAGCACTTTTATTTCCACAGACTTAGAATCTGAGTTATCACTGCATGAGGTGTGTGAATGTAGAATACAATATTTACAGAAAATCTGTACCAATGTGCTTCACACTGTTATGAAAATAATGCCCTGTCTTTTTATCATTTGTCTTAGCAGATGAAAGACAAGAAAACAACATGAAAGTCTAGAAAGGAAGTGTATGGCCACCCACTATCAAAAGTAATAGGTTAGTGACCCTACTTGCACAAACTGGTGATTATAGTATATAGCTGATACAAATTCTCAATACTAATGCCAAAGAAATATTTTAACTCTGTGATAGATATATATATGTACACACACATTTATGAAGTATTTTAACACTGAACTAATTTGAAAACTTTCTTTTTCTTTTTCCAGATGAGATTTCTAGCATAAAATGAACCCTTATACTATTATTAAATTAAACATATTTATTATAAAGTTTGTGTTTGGTTCATCACAAGTTGCTAAAATACAGCACTTGGAGTCAGATGCTGTTTGCAGAAATATAGGCGCTTTGTGATAAAAAAAACCTGAACATTTAAATTATTTGACTGAAATGTGACATTATGGTATTGTTTTTTGTTTTTTGGTTTTTTTTAATTTCATCCAACTTCAAGGAGCAATGGGACTGAAGGAAGAAGAAAAGGACCATCAGAACACAGGAAAATTTGGACCAAGACCGATCTCAAAGTGGTCATAGGGGGGTTAATTTCCTGTCATCTGCAAACTTTATTAACAATTGCTTTAAAACATTTCATTCTTCAGTCCCCTGTTAGCAAGATCTCTGGATCCTATCCAGAGAAACTGGGAACAACGAAACTGGAGAAGACGAAGGTTCTGAACACACACTGCCTAGAACCTGCAAGTGTGGCCCTTCTCAGTGCTGATGGTATGATGATTAGTAGATGATGATCTCAGTGCTGATGACCAGTAGAAAAGTTTTTTCCTCCCCTTCTATTAATCCCTGTATTCATTTTATTGGTCTGAGATCTAAAAAAATTAAAGCTATGAACTGATTTATCTGTTGTATTAAAACATCTCTAAGGTGGAAAGAACTTTAGTTGGAGAGAAGATAAGCCTGCAGTTTTTCAGAAATAGCCTAAACCAGTGGACAGTTAGGTTTAATATTTAGATAGGCAAGAATTCTCCAAGATGGTGACATTTTGGTTTCAGTAGCTTGTCAAAAATTTAGTGGTAAACATAATGCATCACTGTAATGGTCCACCTAATCTGTTTCTAATAGAAAACAAAGTGATGCCTAACACAGTACAGTGAAATGGGAAGAACATAAATGACTTTTTTTCCCAGTACTCTTATATAGTTCAATCATTCTGGTTACACATAGAGATTCTACTGGCTTTCTTATTTTTAACTGATTACCTATCTCCCCTTTTGCTGTTGTCAAATTTAAGCATTTGCATCTGTCAGAGACCGAAAATAGCTCATGCCTCAAACCTTGATATAAACTTTTGAAGAAGCTACAGCCACAGAAACCTCCTTGATAAAGTTTGGACTCTAAGCCAAACTACTGATATTAGATAAAGGGAAAACTCATTCTTTCATCAGCCTCAGGCCTGGGGAGAAACAAACAAGTAAACAAAGAAGAGAACGTGAGCCAAACCCAGCAGCCATGCTAAGGTTCTTCCCTGGCTGTGTTTGGGGCAGGGGAGACCACAGCCCACAGAAGCCAGGTTTACACTGACTCCCCTCTGAAACGAGGTGGGGGGGAGGAGGTTTCGGGTGTAACCTCTGCTCAGGGGCAGTGAACACCCATTCTCCCTTTTACACAAACTGGCCCAGCTGTGGAACCCCCAACCCCACAGGCCACATCCACGGGACTTTCACGTGAGAGGCAGCTGAGGGGGTGTCATAATCCATCAAAGGCCCCACAAAGTGCCCCCCAGAGTCATTCCTGAGGCCTTGCACCACAGGACTGCACGTGATGAGAGAGATCCAGAGCCTGCTGTAAGAGACTGCCCCCTTCCCCAGGGGCACATGCTTGGACATTGCCACCTGGCTCGAGGATATATTAACCCATTGGATTCTATGCATTTCGGGGGGACCTTCACCACCAAGAAGAGCAGCTGGAGAGGATCAACAGAATATTGTTGGGATCCGTGGAGTGGTGGCATTTTCCTCTCCTTGTCTCTCTTTTGCTGTTCCACCCCCCCACCTATTTTCTACTTCTCTCTTTCTTTCTCTCTTTCTCTTATATTAACCATCAAATAAAACCCTTTCTATTGACTGGCATATGGTCTTGTTTGCACCTTAATTTGAGCAGAGGAATTTCCAAAGAACCTTAATAATAATTGGATCATAACAGCATCTTCTTCCTGCAAGGAATTTTACCACACGTTTTGTGGAGAGCTTTCTGCAATGCTTTTTCCTAACCTGGTTTCTCCTTTCCTAACCCTATTACTTGTTTTGAGAGAAATGAAGGAAAATATATCCCTCTCTGTGCTGCTGATTATTTCAATAACATCTTGCCTTTTATCTACATGTGTTGTAGGTATAATATCATATAATGTTGTTTTAATGTTTCCTGAGCATGATTCCTAAATTTGCGTCAGCAGGTTGTTCTTGTCAGAGAGCATTTGATTTTGAGAGGTTTTGTAAAACATTTATCTGCTTGAAATGAAACTCCGTAGGCAAGAAGAATTAGCCTTGGAATTTGTGTCAGATGTGGTATATGATTTAGTCAACAAAACTGGAAAAACTTAGAAATAATGAATGGTCTAATTTCTGCTACTTCAAAAGTATGCATATATGGAGGTTGACCACAGGGTCCATTCAGATGTGGAGACGGAGAGAGTTATATCTTCTATTTTTCAGATTATTTCATAGATCACTGATTCAGCTTTGAGAAGATGGTATGTGTACTTCTATGTGGTAGGATAGGTCTGTGTAAGTGATAATAAAAAAGCATCTTTGTTCTGATGCTTTGTTTCAGGTTCCTCTGGCCTTGAGATGTTGCTCTTGCAGAACTGCCTGTCTATAGATCTTGATTTCAGAGTTCTCTTGCAGCTGGACAAGACATCCCTCACCATTGAGCTGATTTAAAGATGCGTAGCAACGAAACTTCTTCCTTCCTCCATTTGGACTGTGTAAATTATGACTACAATCTGTTATAAGTGTATGCATTTCCTTTTCCTCTATCTAAAGAAATTATTAAATATTGAAGATGGAATCGCAATTTAAATTAACTGGAATTTTTCAGCTGGACAGTGTAGATCTCAGGCCAGATTTGAAAAACAAGTGATCCTGATGCAGAGAAAAAATAGTTTTCAAAATAATTTTTGAAATATTATCTTAACTGAAGTTTACTATAAAAAAGGGAATAAAAATAATTTCAATGTCAATAAGTTATGGTAAATAAATACATGGATATAGGTAATTACTATAAATTCTCTAACACAAATAATAAAATAAAGGGTTGCCTAACACTGGTAAAAAATGGTAACTTTTTAATTACGTTCTTAGGGAATCTGCCAGGTGGGAATATTTGCATGAGACTAAACTTGCAACCAGAACTGGAGTTCCTCTTTTGTTCCACTCTCATGAATAGAAGTATATTCTATCTTATGACAAATAGCTATATCTTGTTTGTTATTTGTAGTCAGACTGATTTGATCAAGTGTTGATTCATTCTTTGCTTCTGCTACATTCCTTTACAGATGCCTGATATTTTATTTCATGCTTCATGACTTAGCTGAATTTGAACCAGGAGACGACCTGTATTTTTTGTAGCTTTTTTAAAAAAAAAGTTCTTAAAATATATTTTAGAGTTTATTACTGTAAAGCTGAGAGGTTAAATGGCACATGTGTTTCTATTACTGAAAGACAACTTCTGCAAGGTACAGCAGATCATTGGGCCCGAAGAAGGTGAATGGATTTTGGAAGGTCTGAATGAAATCTGTTAGCAATATTTTGAGGCATATTCATTCATCAATATATTTAATTCTAATAACATAAAATGGTGCTATATAAGCCACAATTCATACATGCCCTTGTTCCTTCTACAAACAGTGCTGAAGAACAACAACAAAAAAGTTCAGAAAACCCCCAATCATAAAAAAAAGTTATATCTATTGTACCAGCATTGACTATAATAGAAATTACACAATTTTTAGTGTAATCTTACATTTTTCTTCTACTTGTTTTAACAAACATGCTGAGAATTTAGTGTAGTAATAAGTAAAATATTAGCTTTAATTCTTCTAGGACATGACTAGTTTCTGTTTTACATCATACACCCCATATTTGTCCTCTTACTTCTCAAAATAGACTTTGCTATCACATCTACCTGAAATTAAATTCTAGATAGTTCTCAGGACTGAATTTCTAAAAGAGGCAGCAGAAAGGCTGCAAAGGGGAGAAGAAGAGGGCAGGAGAGGGGAGCAAAGATCGGACTCCTGGGGGCGTGGCAATTTTAAGGTATTGTGTTAATAAAATATCGCAACTGTGTATCAGTTCCTCCAGGGCCATTCTGAAAATTGATGCCAGGCAAGGCAAAATCCCAGCCAACACACACCCACTAAAACAGGTTTTTTAGTGTGCAAGTTTGCACTTACAAGTGAACTGTCAATAGGGATGTTTTTCTAAAATGTATCATAAGGGTACTTAAAATTAATTTCTTCAAAAATTGGCACTTCAGATCTATTGACTAAGTTAAACACAGTAGCTAATATAACAGTAGTTGATTATTTGTTCTGTGATCCATCTTCTTTTCAAGGATAGATATGCATGATCAAATAAGATTGTCTTTGCAAAATAAGATAAGGTTCCTTTGGGGTTTTTTTACTTGCAAGAGACGAAAAGTTAATCTGAAAGTTTATAAAACATTAATAACTTATAACAGTAAGAAAGTACTCAAAGGGAAACTATTTCAGTACCAGGAAAAGCAAAATTCTAGAATTCTGACTTGCTCGGCCCTTTTACTTCCAGCCTCCAGAGTGACTGACATTTTAATGAAAACATATTATGTTTATAAAAAATAGATAATATTTTGGGCAAAATTAATTCAAAAATAGGAACATAAATTTTTGAAATCTTCAATTATTTGGCCAGAATCTGGTAAAAATTAGAAGCTGACTGATAGGATTTCTTACTTAACTTAGAGTAATGCAAGTACAGTTTATGAATTAATGCCAATTTTCAGTAGCAGGACAGTAATTAGTGAACATTATACTGTTAATTATTCTGTGCACATTTTATTCATCCAGAATTAAATTAAAAGAAAGGCATCCTGTGTTTCATAACTGCTTTCCATTTGATCATACAATGAAAACTGAAATTAGATTTTCTCATTTTGTTGCTCTGAGATGTACCAGTTTGGAAAAATATTGCTCTTATTACTATCTAAAGGTAACATACCATTGATACAAAATATGACTTAAATAAAACTGACGAATATGAAATAATTCCCACATTTTTTCCTGGTTGTTATTTTAGCAGTGCTATTGATGCCATAATAATTTTTTGCCTTTTCTTTTATATACCTTTTATATGCCCTTTTATATAGCTTTTATGTATCCTTAATGCTTTTAGCATGCATACTTGTAATTCCTTAAATTTGATAATTTAGCATAATCCTAATATTCTGTTAAGCCAGGAGACCAAACATCCTGGACGCCTCATGGTTGGAGGCCAGAAAGCCCTACGCTGTCCTGAGAAACCAAGGTCCTTTCTAGAACACATCCTATAGACTAAGATTAGGCCCATCCAGGGGGGAATTCCTCAGGATGGGGGGATATCATGTTATTCATTCAAGTCTCTCATTGGGGAATCTTTGATAGATATGCTAATTTGCAAGGTCTATAAATTGTATATGTGATCTACCGTGTGTGTGCATTTCAGCGCATTCCACCTTGGCGAAGTGATGCACCATGAGGATCCTTATTAAATACCGACATAAAAACCTCTTTTTCCCTTAACCATGTCTGGCTCTTAATTTTAAGACTAGGGAAAGGCAACGCTACATAATGTCATGTCCACTAATCCAGCGAATGTCTCTGTGAGTAAACTCAGTATCAAAAAAAACCAGTTGACCTGCTGAGTTGATGCCTCGTACCTCGTTGTCTTCTTTGCCTCCCAACCCGTACAGCAAAGGAACCCTGTGTGGTATCCTGGGTCTGCTGACAAGTCATGAATTAGACAGCAGGAATCTATAAACTTGTCTGCCTTTTCTCTAGATTGTTGTTGTTTTTATATACAGTCACAAGACAATAGTTTGGGGCAGTGTAAGAATGGAAAGGAACTTAAAAATATATGTGTGCATGTATTTATATTTGTTTGTATATTCTGATGGATCTTGTATCACAGATTCCTTATCTCCTCCAATGGGTGCTTAATACATCAATTCAGGTGACTGATATGAAATACATCAGCAAAAAATCCTTCTCTTTTCTCTAAGAAAAGATACTTCCTATGTTTTTGCAGAAAGATTTTGGAAAAAAATAGATAATAAATATGCTGGAGTACCAGTTAAAACTGGACACAATTCTCTGTTACTCTAGTTTTACACTGACATAATTTTTAAATGTCAGTGGATTTATGTAGCATGAAAACAAAACAATACAACAGAGATTTAGCACTGACTCTACATAGTCCTTTCCAGTGCTGTACTGTCACTGAATTTGGTCAATGATTTCAGAAACTAAAGGGCCAGCTTTAGTTAATGTTATTAACATTACAGTTAATGTAATGTTAACACAGCTGATTGCTGTGTTGCTAACATTCATAATAATCTGCCTTGTCATTCTGTTCATAAATTCTTCCAATTCCTTTAAACAGTTGCTTTACTGCAGCATGAAGAACAACAACTACAGAAAACACCCCACATTTTTTCACATATATTCAGTACTGTCAGTATACTGTAACTTAAGGGTTGCCTCATAATTGCAGATAAAAAGAAAGAAGTCAAGGAGACTTCATTATAGCAGTAGATCATTCCTTTCTATCTACCTCTACGAGAAAGTGCTTTTCAGAAGATCCAGGTTTATCAGAAATGGCTGGTTTTCACTTTACGCACTTGATTACTAACATTTTAACCTATTATTGAATAGTTCATAAACATTTTGGTCATGTGTATTTTTTTAATGTGAATTGATAAGACTATTAAATGAAAAGTTAAGTTACTAGAAATTCGGCTTCATTGGAATATTTGTTTAACCAGAAGAACACAAAAAATATTGGGAGTTTATTGCTTACACACAAAGAACAAACCCACAGGGTGTGTTTGACACCTGAAGTGATTCAAAAGAACTGCAGAAAGGACTGTGCAAAATAATATAAAGGAGATCAAGGAAGGAACAAGAACAGAGTGCTTCCGAAATTCATTCATCCTTAGTAGGAACTTAAATCCACTCAGATCACATTTTAAGTCAGCATTCAAGTGGCAAATTAAAGATGAAGTGCAAGCCAGATACTGTAATGAATCACTAGTTAACACACAAGCCTCATAAGGGAATAGAAATCAGTTTTCTTCTGAGATAATAACAAGGCAAAATGTAAGAGAAATCAAGGATTTTTCTCCCTCTTTTTAGTGACCCAAAAGAAGAAAAGAAGAAAGAAAGAATTTCACCATTCAAGGAAGTATCCCTTAAACTCAGAAAGAATGAATAGGGAAAACTTTAAATTTAGTTTAGTCTTTCGAGTAGTTGTTCTTGCAGTCCAAGAAATGCAATCAGAAGGATTAGGATTAGAACTTCTCCAGCTGATACAATTATTGTCTTATGTCCTTGTAATCAGGTAGAAATAAGATGGCTTGTACAGTTCTGTCAATAACTACAAGTTGATTTGTTAAGCAGTATCAGTAATAGCAAACATTAAAAATATCACATAAATATCTGTGTATTTACCTCAATATATAGCAAAATTACAAGTTGAGAGAACCTCAGAAACAGCCTAATTCTTAGAAGTCTTCAAAGAAAGGTCTTGGGGAGTGAGCAATAAGGATGCACCACAAAGGAACACAGAGCTCCATCAAAATGAGAATACTCACAATGGGGATCTTCATCAAGTGAAATGGGAAACTTTTGCAACTGGTAAAAAAAAAAATTGAGAGGGAGCTTGCATTGTCATGTAGTTTTCTTAAAACTAAGTAAGAGATTTGTTAATTTATGCAGGGAATGTTTCACAATCACTCTGCAAATGGTTTTGTTAATTGGTGATTTAAATCAATATAAGACAAAAAGCTGGTGTGTCTTTGCTAGGTCACCACTACTCAAAGCAAATGTATTTTGTCTTTCACGAGGTATTACACACTTGATTGTGTGTCGTAATATTTTGCATCAGAGTTACAAACTTTTAGATCATATCAGAATTTGTATAGACACAATTATATTTCAACTAAATTGTTGCCTATTGTGTGTTCTTATCATATGCTGAAAAGATTTAGCACAGGCCACAATGATAATGTGATTCTTTTATTAATTCTTAGTATTATTCATGTTATTTGAACACGTTTACTTTGTTGCTTGGTATTTACCAAGCTTATTGCTTGAATTTTAGGCAGAAATGTGTTTATTACTATGTAATTTTATGTAGATACAGATTTTCTGTATTCTATTCCAAACCAAGGAAATAAAAAATTCTTATCTGTAATCTGTTGCTGGAGACAATATCATCCTCTCTGAAACTGATGATACATCACAATCCATGGGCTACAAACTTCTCTGTTAGGGATGGGCATCATTCAGTATTAACTTATTCAAATTTAAGTAAATTATTTGACAGCTATCTCAGCAACGTATATATAGATGGGAAAAGAAAAAATTTCACAGGAGAAAATAGTTTGGAGGCATTATTTTTCTTATTCTGCAGTGACTAACGTGGCAACTGGTTAGTTAGAACTTTAGTACATAACATGTTAGCTCAATACCTGTCTTTTAAACTATCATTCTGTCTGCTTTTTATGTAGCATGGTCTTTATCAGCAAAGAATACTTTGTTTATATATGTTAATATACTGTCAGGATTATGTTACAACTATGTTGACGATAATGAAGTTAAATCTTGGTGTCCTTTTTCAGGAATAAAACAATTTAATTCCAATAGACAGTCACTACTGTTTTTCAAACACAATTCATGCAGATGTTATTTACAAATAATTTGTACTTAACAGAACTATGATTAAAGTATGTTTTTAGATAATTGAAAAAATGTCACCTTTAGTAGTATTAGCATACAGCTGAGAGTATGTTTCTGTAGCTAGAGCCATTCAGATCTCCAAAATGAATGTGATAACTTTCTCACTGCCAACCTCCTGACATCAGATCCCAGGAAAAAGTGATATTTACGAAAATCTCTAGGAAAACAGCTCCAGGTGTGGTGGTTGTACTGCTCATGTTAACCTGATACATGAGTTTACCAGATACAGTAACATATCTTGATACAACCTTGAACAGATTGGTTTTTGATACTTTACACCATTCTTGCATATTATTGCAGAAGTGAAAAAAGCATCAGCTAATGCCATATAATACCATAAATATTCAGCAAAGAAAAGCATAGAGATTCATAATTGAATTGATCCAAGAAATATTGCAAAGGAAATAGCTCACAGTTTAGTTACAAGTTCACTCTCTGAGAATAGAATATGTTCTGAAGTACTGAGTTCTTAGACTTCGAGAAAAATGTATAAAAAACTAGTCACAATTGCCACGTGACCTCTTTGTACTACAAAAATTAATCATTAATTCCATTCTGTACTCTGTGAATAAATATTGGGTAGAGAAAGTGGGGGAAAAAATGTACTATTTCTCAGCCATGTTTGTGTAGTGATACATATGACACACTTTCTGCATGTTCCATTATCATTACTAAAACAAAGTTCACACAGTATCAGGAATTCTTCATACAGGGTAAGCTCCTTACAGCAGAGGATTATGTCATTTTTCATTTTCCATCGGGACCTGTGAATCTTGTAGTTGCACCCAGTGGCTGAAATTGTCCAATTTAGCCCAGTGTTTAACATACTGTATTAAGAAGAGCTGATTTGTCTAGATGGGACTGGCATCCTTGTCAGCTCTCAAAAACCATAAGTCATTGTGAAAAAAGGTGCATGGATGTGGGGAAAGTCCTCATAGCTAAACCAGTACATTTTGACACCTGAGCAGATAGGTGCCTAATAGGAAATTTAGCATTGGGAACTCAGCCACACTGCACTTCTTTTAATGTGGGTTTAGCAGCTGTCTTACCAGCTTTTGAAACCCAGGATCACTGCATGGATGTATTGGTTGTAGATGAAATGGAGACATGCAGGCGTGTACCACTCTGAGTCTTTCCAATGATCTGTTTGGGCAACATGCTTTGTCCAGTTTTTCACTGGGGATTTTAGAGCAGGGAAGTAGCAAGGACAGAATCATGCTGTTTTCTGTCATAAAATGTAAAGGCTATTTTCCAGGCATGGGTAGTGCAGAAGGTAGATAGAGGTAACTGTTCTGTCACACACAGAGAGGCAATAGTTTTAAAGAAACGGACAGAAACCAACTTCTCCAAGTTCTCCTAAAATCAGCACCACAGAGTTGGGGAAACAGGGCATTCAATCAGTGAGCACATTAGAGTCCTTGCTAGTGTATGGTTTCTCCATGTAGGAACTCCAGATTTAAACCTTTCGCACAGCCTTTGCATGGCGGTTGGATGTATGCAGACGCTGTTGCACTGAGGGGTGACTGTTCACCACCATTTATTGCTTTCTAACCAAGGCTGTTGGCATAAGCCACCAGTGACCTTGCTGCGTGTAAAGCCCCCTGCTAATCTCTTTGACTTTCTCCACAGCTAAAGCTAATAGCTTGTTGTTACCACCCTCTGGTTTCCCATCCTGAGTATGTTACAAGGATGCGTGTGTTCATGGTTCATCTGTGGAATTAATTTTTATTTTTCCCACACAAAATTCAACAATTATAGCAGGCTAGATGTAGTGCTTTCAGGTAGTCCTCCCCCATAACCCTCACCTGTGATTCTTTCCTTTTCCAGTGAATACCAGCATTAGCTAACTGATCAGATGGAAGAAAATAAAGTCGCAGTCTTATTTTATCTGAACAATGCCTTCAGGTAGGTTGCATCCCATGACACTATTTTACCTAAGCCCAAAGAATCTGAGTAAAATGCTTTGTTGGGTGCTCTAGCATTTTCTGACTTCAAAGAATGGCGAAATTTATGCATTTGCATCTCTCCCTTTTGCTACTTGCAATGATTTTCTTTGAAAGAGGCCTCCAATGCTAGAGTATTTTCCAAGCAAGTTGCAGGTGTCACCAATATGAAGGCAGGGTAACTACTTTTGACATGTTTATAAACTACGTTTTTTCATTTGTAAGAATGAATGTATTAAGCAAGGTGCATTTGTGGACATATAAGACATATTGTTGCTTTTAGAAAATTTCATCAATATGCAAATTGTGTCTAAGCTAGTCGTAGAAAAAAATGAACAGTTGTAACAAAAGATCATATTGCACATTAAATGGCCTAAATTTATAAAATACTGTAATAAAATTAATTTGTGTATTACAAAGCATGTTAAAAACAAATATTGTGGTACTATGATTAACAATAAAGTAGAAAATGATTGCTTTTGCAGTGTACTGAATGGTACACTCTATGGTTAAGAGTTTGGATTTATGGGGAAAAGGATTGGTGTTGATTTACTGTATTAACATTATGTTCCTTATGCTGTCAAACTTATGCAATTGCTTGGTCAATGATAAGGAACTGGTGCATGTGACTTCATTCAGCTCCTGCTCAAGTTTTGGCTGAACACAGCCCATGCTAAGGCTCGATGTATGCTGGGAGCAGCACCATCAGTTCCATGTCACAGCAACATGTACAGGACATGATGACCAGGAAGGACTGAAGGTCATTATGCAGCCACTGTCACCTGGAATTTTCCATCTCCTGCAGCCATTATTCCTGTGTGCTGATCATTGTGCAGTATCCACCAACTTTGGGAAATGGCGCAGACACACCTTCCAAGCTGGAAGAAGTGGATGTGTCAGCTCACAAAAACAAAATCTTTTGAGCTGGATCCAATAAGCGTGCTGAGACTTTCCTGGCTCCCTGTGTCATACAGGGCATGCCTGCACCCTGATGAGGAGGAAGGACAGGCACTTGCGCTCTCATCTAGGCTGCAATTTTGCTCATAGGCTTGCACATTAGTTAACGAGTGGAAAATTACAAACTGTGAGTTGGAGTTAGGAAACAAAGAAATTGTGAGCTAGAAACCTCATGAATTAAGTGAATGGATGTTAGACTAACCTTTATGAAGGGGATTGAGCCCTTCTGCCTTGTGTTTGTTTTCTTTCCTGATGAGTTCATAAAGTAAGGTTCAATTGACAGAGTGCATCGCCCTGCAAATTTGAGAGCTCCAAACAACTGTGGCAGTGCTGACAATGACACTGCAGGGGAAAAGAAAAGGCATTTAAGTGCAAAACATAAATCCCTAGCTTGTTTCAACATTGCTTCGAAATAAAAATGTATATCATCTTTGGGTTAGCATCAACTTCTAGTTCTGATGTCTTACAAGAAGTATATTCTTCTTTCATACATTAAAAGAGTCATATTAGAAAAGACTTCTCATGAAAAGGTGTATAGGATCTTTCTGTAAATTTTTGATTAGTTTTGACCCTTATTACAAAGTGGGAGAAAAACATGGATGTCATCTGAATATTCAAAAAACTTGAATTTTTTATCTTTTAAAAGCTCACTTGTTGTAAGATAATAAATACATTAATGAAACAGTTTGTTTGTAGCACAATTTTTCAGATATTTATTAAATATCTGAAATTTTTGTAATGCCCTTATTTATTATTACCTTTCAAGGTATTCTTATTAACCCTATTACACAGCCACATGTGCTCCATGGTTCCAAGATTCTCAATACTGTTACAAATCTCCTAAGAGGGAATCTTAAGCAATATTCCAAGTGCCAGATCATTTAAACTTTTGGTATGTTAGTCAATATACACCTTTATTTAATCTCTTTCTCTACTGCTGCAGCCTCATGATCTCTTCAAACATTTAAAAACCTTTGTCACTATGATCACATTACACTGGATAAGTTTGGACCCTTATGCTGTGTAGACATTAGCCCCAAGGGCACTACAGAATTGGATGCACTGTTCATACCTAAACCTGATGCAGAATTTTCTCTTGAAGTTAGTTGTCTTTCTAAAGTGTTTCTCACCAAAACCTAGAGGTTTCATTAAAAAAAGTGTTTTGCCTAAATTTAGTAAAACCCTGATGAAATTTAAGAAGAGGCCATGCTCATATTTGATTACCTGCCAAGAAACTTCAGTATTGCCTGGTCTGGGTTTCAGGCCTTCTTCTCCCTGTCCTGCTTCTGAACAATTCTGTCGCCTGCAGGCCTGCCACGCTACAGGGTCTAGATTTTTCGGTGACATTGCCTGCCCCTGGTTATGGGGGTCACAACCTTTGTGTGTGACCTAACTGTAACTTTTGAAATGTAATGGAGACACATTAAGTTATGACATTTAAAGCTCCATGATTAATTATTTCATTTCAGTCATACTTCATGTGGGAGTAATAGTAGGTAAGACACTGATTTGTAAGACATATTGTGGAACAGGAGATCTTTATGTGGGAAAAAAATACTCTCACAAAATCTCATCAGCCTTGGTTACCAAAAAAATACAAGTAAATACAAAAAAACCACCCCAGAACATGGACAAAGATTTTACAGAATTTTATACATAAACATGAAGGAATTATTCTCAGGATAAAATGCATTAAAGAAAAAAGTGATCTAAATTGAATTATGCATACAGTCACAGGTTCTCTGACCATTGAGGCAAAATGAAAAAAGTAATGGAAATTATTCATCCTGATTTTTCACTAAATGCCTGTGTTATGAATCTGATTTTACCTTTATCATCCAGTTTTATAAGGGAAGGAATTTGGCTACATATTTGACTAACTCTTCTTAATTTAGAAGTGAGAAAATAAAAGCATATTGAAGTTTTCATATGGGTAGTAGGATGAAGCTTATCACAGCTGATGTAGTAAAGAGTTTGTGGATATGGATCAAAGTAAGCTGCAAGAGGCTCTAGACTTTCCCACATGTGAATGAGTCAGGGGAAACACCAAAGAAACTCACTGAAGTGAGAACAAATCAGTTCAAATGCACATTTGAATGCATTTTTCTCTTGGTTTTCATAACTTTTTTTCCATTTTTCACATTCTGAATTCACATTTTAAATTCTTCTACTCAAGCCTAGTAAAATCTTGGCTTCAAGAGAGAAAATCTCACTGTCACGAAGGGGCAGGAGGCTAGCAGAACAGATAGAAGGGAAAGACATGAAGGATTTAGATGTAGTTCTGCCAATTCATTCATTATGTGTAGGGATGTGAAGCTTGCATATTAGCTCACTCTGCATCTGTGAGACGACTATGAAGGGTAATCCAATTTGTACACTTCTTGATTTTTTTAATAAACAATTTCTAAAATAACTTCTCAAATCCCAGGTCACCTCGCACTGTTTTCTAGCCATATAGAAGAGAGGAAAAAGAGGCATGATTGCCAGATCATCAGTGATTTTAAACAACATTGGTAAAACAGCTGAGATCTTGTATATATATACAGAATAGACGTTGACGTAGAGGTTGACAATAGATTGTGAAGCTTTGGACATAATCTTTTGGAATATGTACATGACAAAGAAATCAAGGAAGTGGAAAACTTTAACAAGTACATGACAGCAGTCTGTATTATTTCCAGGGATCATAGTCGAATATTGTTTCTTTTTCCTCAGTTGTGTCAACTGAAATTTCAAAAATTAGGCAACTTGATTTAGAAGTTAGTTTACTAACTAGCAAATGCTGGGTTTTTGCAGGTGTTAATTTTTACAAATCCTTTAATGATGTGAATACGTTACTAAACATATTCAGATACTAAGAAAATTCAGACAAAATTGTGGGAAAACATATTCTGTCTGGTCTTTTTCTTCCTGCATGCTATATTAAATAACTATTTTCTGCATGTCTAGTATGCTGAGCAGGATCAGGATATATACTCTTCTACCATGACCTTCCACGAAATACTAGACACATAATTTATGAGTGGCAGACTGCAACCAAACCATGAGTAGGTAAAAAAGCCAACTCTACACAATATAAATAAATCTGTGAGTTCAAGGAAGGTCATGACATATTTGATTTGTACATTAGCCTGTCAGACAACACTGACAAAGTCATTGATTGAGGATGTGAGGGAGGAGTTATTTGCTACTGGCTTCTGTTTTATCTTTTCATCCCACAAAACTGCTAGATACTTTTGTTCTCTGAATTGTTAAATTTTGTGTTCTTAGAAAGACTTAAAGAAAACCTTACAGCTGAAAAATAATGTTATAATAGGTAAAAAGATACCTGCAGCAATAAAATTACAAGGTATTTGATTTTGACCTGATTGCCATATCATGGTTATCACAATATCCTACAAGGAATCTCATTGAGTTTGCTACAAAAATAGAACACAATAGTTGAATACAGAACATAATTATTTTACAGGGTCAGTCAGACATAAAGAAAGTAAAAGCATAATACAGTATGGCCTTACAGACAGATATATAATGAAGTACAAAAGATCTCATGCAGATACAGAACCTTTACTAAAGGAAGGAGTCACTAAGTATCTGTAAAACTTCCCATTAAAATGATCCTAATACTCAGGGTGGTGAGAGTTTCCAAGACCCTTCCCTTGAAAAAACACTTGAAATATACCCTAGGATGACTTTTCTTCGGCAGGGATGTCGGACAAGATGACCCGTCGAGGTCCCTTCCAACCTTACCTGTTCTGTGATTTTTTTGCCAAGAAGTCTTTGCCAGTTCCTGTGCCTCAGATGTAACTAGTATGTAAATATGACTTTCTTCTTTTTAGTAGTGCAAGTCAAAGGTTGTATTACAGGAGACTGCCCTCATTCTCAAAATAAAAGTGTTTTATCAGTTCACTGTTTTACCAGTGCACTCGAACAAAACTGCAGCAGAAGTTCGTTGAAGGAAGACCTCCCTAGAGCATTCCACATTTCTATGTTCAGATATCATTACGTAAGGTATATCTATTCACAGAAGCCTAGCAGTGAGAAAAATATTTCACATTATTGATGACTCCTAAGCCTGCAGTGGTAGTTACTCCAGTTTACATGGAAATCACATTAAAGGAATAAAGTCAGTCTAGTGACAGTTCAGGAGCTGAGCCAAACAAGGAGTAAGATGGAAAAGGCAGAAGCAGCAGGATGCTAGGCTTTATTTAGACATGCTGATAAATCGTAGTTTATTGAATGAAGGTTGAATGAAGGACTGAGACTACTTCTAGAGGTGAGAGTTTGAAAATATATCCAGAGAGGAACTCGACATAACACAATATAGTGTAGATAGTAATAGTAGTTTTCTTAATGAAGTAATTTTCAGTGATTTGCAACTTGGAGAATTCTTTACTAAAAGTATTATCTGTGTGCTTTGTAATCCCTGACTAGAAGTATGGGCCCATCTCCAAATTTATAGAAATTTGCTGCGATTGTTCATAGTTTAATATTTGCTAGACCTTTTTATAGCAATTCCTCTAAACAGACAAACGCAAATATATATATTTTTAATGCAAACAGAATTCCATTACCTGTTAAAGATTTACACTTTTCCTTAATCTCTTTTACCAGAAGAGGAGTCTGAATTGGGTATTATTATACTGGGTTTTAATTCTGTGCTAGTTCATTCTTTTCTGAATATTGATGTGTAATATTTTATAAGAATAAAAGAGTATCTGGGGCTTACTGTAAATATCTGCTGGCAGGTATGCAGAAATACCAGTTGCCAAATATGCAAACTGTTCTTATTGTAACTTGCAACAATTTTCCTGCTGAGGGAATGCTATAATCACACAATTTTTGCTCATACGGGTATTGCTGTATTTCCTGTGAATAAGAAAAAGGAAATGTAAGATTTGTTGATAAGATATCAAAAAATTACGTAATGCTGGTCTTTGAAAACTAATGATGAAAAAAACTGAATCATCAAAACGCAATTTCCACTTTTTTGAATGATTCTGCTTTGCTTTAAAAACTACATGGAAAGCAATATATGTTTAAATTTTTCCAAGACATACTTTTTTGTCAGAAATTTTAGTTTTAAAGATGTTTTGCTAGCATTTCATTTAGAGTCCTATCTTGTAGGATTATAGTCTACATTTTGTATTAGCCTTTTTTTTAAAGTAGCAACTATTATATATACCTGATAAAATCATCTTTCTGCTTTCTTCTGTTATTTATAGTTATTACTGTATTTGATATCTTTCTACATACTGAAATTTTCAGAAACCTTTAGTCCTCATTCCATAGTTTTTTATATATTGAAATACAGACAGTGATAAGGATCAGCAATCCTGTTTCCTTCACATGAAGGGCTGTGGAAAATTTAGGTTTGAATGTATGTGCAGTACAAGACTGAACTTCAAAATGAAGTGAAATTCAAAGATCGAGTTATTTTTTAAGATCTGGATTTGTGTTGCTCAGGGGGAGGATTGTAATTCCTCTAATGCAGTTCAAGGGACATAAGAATAAAGAAAGTTTAGTTCCCTCTTCTCAGTTGTAAAGGAAAGTGTCTCTTCAATAGATTCACCATACTTTTTTCACAGCTTTTGGCAACCTACCTGACTTAATAAATTTTAGCCTAAAACATCGGAAATGCTTATATTTGCTAGTGAGAGCTAACTTTTGAAATACAATTGTGAAAATAGAAGTGCTGGCTTACCAGAATGAAAAATATATCAGGAAATTGGACATTGGAAAACACACTGTGTATCTTCAATAGAGCAGCTCAGTTTCAACATTAATGAAAAGATGTATTCTTTGAGTCAATTATACAAATTTCCCAGATTGTGACAATGATCTCTGTAGACGAAATCCATCAGGAACACCTGAGAGTTTGTTACAAATACGTGTGTAGGTTGGTATTTATTACAACTGGCCGTAGTACTCTCATAGCATGAAAAGAAATTACAGAAAACATCAAATGAAACAAACTCAGGGTATGTATGGAGAATATAAAGGCCAAGTGGGATGAATACACATTTTTCCTTGCTGAAAAGATTGTTGTGAGTATGCTCCTAAGTTATACTATTTTTTTCTGTCTCTTTGAGTTTTTGCTTTCTCACAGGTATGTAGGTTGGTTGGTTGGTTTGGTTTGTTGTTTCTGGTGGTCTTTATTCTATTTGATGAGAGAAATAGTTTGAGTAGTTTCCTGAGTAGATGATATCTCTCCACCATGAAAGTGCTGACCTTAGATTAACACTTAGGGGAAGGAATAACTCAGTCTGTGATAGGGAGTTAGTGGAGAAAAGTCCATACATTTCTACAGAAAAAATGTGGAGCAAGTAATCACTATTTAAATCAGATTTTCTGCGCGCTCTCAGTCAGCCCAAGTTTCAGTTCACTGCCCGTTTTTATAAATGTGCAGTTTATACAAAACACTCCACCTGAATTGCAGTTTTTCTGGAAAGTACCAGTTACTGAAGATTTTAACATTTCTACGCACAGCTTCATTATATGAATTACTCTCAATTCTGCTTTCCCAGCAGCAATTGCTTTTGTTGGTCATGTTATGTGGCACATGCATCTTCAGAAGAACTATTATGATAGATATTATTTAGTCTATTTATTCATGGCAATTTACCGAACATTAGTGTAACTCTGTGGGGTCTTTAGCTACCAACAAGTAGCTGAAGTGTCCTGTTAGCTATGGGGAAAAAAAGAAACGAGACAGCAACCACCTGCCAGTGTAGTAAACCAGGTGTATGCTCTTCTGTGTGTCATAGCAACTCTCCAGGCAGAAAGTAAAGTGGGATCTAGTTTCAGGGACAGGGACTGCTGTTTGTGGTTAGTTTATTTTATGACACACAAGTGTGAACGTGCCCAAGTTGTTAACAAAAAATTTATACCTGCAAATCAAGTGAAGAAAACGCTGAAAAGTAGTGTTTGAAAAATCTGTTGTATTTGTCCTCAGTCAGCTTGCCCTATTGACTGAAAGATGGCTATAGAAAGGAAATCTGGAAAATAAGGCAATAAAAGCATCTGATATTTGAAACTTTCTTTTTCCAGGATATAAGGATAATTTTGCATCTCCCTTCATATTTTTATAGTTTTTTGGGGGTATTAACTACTAGATTGTTACAGATGCTTGAAGGTACAAGCAAGAAAAGCTGTTACAGATGCTTGAAGCCACAAGCAAGAGAAATTAACATAACTAAAGTATTTCAGGTTTATTCTACTCTCTTCTTTGCATGGTTTGCTTTGCTTTTCTTCTTATCTGAGCCAGATGTCTTCAAAATCCCACTTCCTTTGCTTAGGATATAGCAGCAACATTTTACAGTTTTGTTTTGCTTTATTTTGGGGCTTTTTTGTTTGTTTTTGGAGCCAGAGGGTTGCTTGATGATTTTTTCTCTGTTAAGTATTAGTTGGCCTGATTGACTTGTATTTTTGCTGCAAGCACATGCATATGTATATGAAGGAAAGTATAAATATACAAATTCTTACATGAATAAAATATGGTATGCAGTTCTGTCACCTGCACTGTTAGCATTTTTCTTTTTTTATAATGCATGTTAGGTTAGAATTTGTCTGCAATATTCTTTGTCACAATTCATGGATTATTTCCATTGAGGAAATATGGAATTCACATGCTGGAGAGAATCTAGTGACTGCGTGTTTTTTATGACTTCCAAAATCAGTGGCAGCTGCTTTCATGAAGTTCTATTTCTCTGATTTTTTAGTTGACTTTGTGTTATGGAAGAAGGTCTTACAGCATAAGGCCAGTACTTATACCTATAGATATTATAGGTATAGTTATGTTAACTCAGTTGCCATTATTTCTGTATCTACAGTTTGTCACTATGGGAGAAATCTTGCCCTGTGAACAGGAAGAATATAATTCCAGTGTTCATACAGAAGAAAAAAACCCATACACTTATTGTGTCTGTAAATTAAATGACCCAAGACTGTGCACTGGCCTTGGATATCAACACTGATATAACAAGATTGATCTAACAGGCACCCATCATTGCCACACAACTCTGCCTCAGGTGTGTAGGTGCCCAGACTTCTGTATCATGACAAGTGTTGGTTGCCTACTACAGCTGTAACTTAACACATGGTCATGTCTTACATCCTCTCTGCTTCATGATCCAGATGGGCCTTTTGTTTTCCACACTCTGGAGAACCAAAGTTGCCCTGCTGGAAGTTAGTAGAAGAAGCTTCCCTTCATTCAGTTACCTCTTCCACGCTCTGAACCTGTACTACATAGGGATGAAGTGATGGCCATGTCACTCTAGTAGGACAAACAAAGCCCAGGAGACTCTTCCATGCCATGCATACCCTTAATCCACTGTATCAGCACTAACACACAGTACAAGACAACTTGCTCTGTTGCTGTGCACATGTAGTTTTTGACAGATGCTGATCTACTTGCTGCACATGCTGTGAAAGAATGTCTTCCTGTTGCAGTGACAGTTTCACGCCAAAACTTCTTCCTGGCTCTGTGCAGTTCAGCAAGATTCTCATCCGAAGGCATGTATGTATCACCTCCTTCATTCTCTCTAATTTGCAGGAACCAAGCAGTTTCACTCACTAGAGTCTGACTTCAGACCTGATACTACTACCAAGCTTGATTCTTCCTCATTCAAAACCTTCTGAATAAGCAGTGCCTCTCACGGAATATGATGGATCAGGACAGACAGCCTAGAATTGAGAATTCCCTTCTCGACACAATCTGACTAGTGTGGACTTCACTGCTGAGCAGTAGTAGAGCAGTGGGTCAGGTTGAGTACCTCCATGTGCCTAATCCCAATGCTGCTGTGGAGAGTTAATAGCCACCACAACTCTCTCCATGCATTTTGCAGCTTAAGGTTAATAGTTAAAGACTTCTTATGCCAAATGCCTCTTACTTTTGCCCAGCTCTTTACAAGATTCCACAAGGACTCAATCTTTTAGTGCGTCCTCTTTGACCCTAACAGATCCCATAATTATGACATTTTTAGACATGGCATTCAGCCTGGAGACTTGAACTCCAAAGGACGTGCCAAATAGGTATGGAATTATACTTCCTGCCCGTGGTGGATATTCCCTGATATGGGTTAATCCTCAGACCTTTCCGTGTGGGGCGTGGGAGAGTGCTTTTAGGACTGGCTGAAACTGAACATACTGACAGTGGTCAGAGGCGTTTCACAAGAGCTGACTTTACAAGAGTGTTTCACTTCCACCATTCATGGAAGCAGGAGCATCTGACTATAAGCACTGGAGCAGCACAGCCCAGGGATGGAAATTTCAGGCATGAACTAGAATTGGTTTTAAGACAATAAGAAAATTTGTGTACATTTCAGGCAAGGCTTGAAAATTCAGCTTAAGTGCATAGTTTTCAAGTAAGTATGATAGCTACTTAATATTTTTATTTGTTTTCCAGGCTACTTTTTAAATGTTATTTTATACCAACACCCTATGTTTCCTCTTTAGAACAGTGGCTACAGGGTAACTTCAGGTTGCATGTATTGGGGTTGTTTGGTTGGGTTTCATTTAATTCTTTGGAGCAAAAAACCTCAAAATCATTTGGGTTGACCTTAGAATTTTATGTTTAACCATAAATAACTATTTCACTTCCACGTATTTGTAAGGCTAACAGTAGGAAAATGTTCTAGCTGAGAGACAGAAAATCCTGCAATCTTTTAACTTTCTCATGAATAATTTTAATTTCTTGTCTCTTGATAATGAGTGGAAGAGAAGCACAGAGTCGGTTTCTGAATGGAATGTAACAGCATCTGTTTTGAATTTCTGAGTTTTTTTGTTTTGTTTATTGCATTAGATAGTCAGCCAGAAATATTTAGCCTTGGATCATGTATATGTCTAATCTACAAATGGATACTGAGTATCCACAACACCTTATGAAAAAAAGGTTACATGAAGAATGATAATTGGTAATGAAAGGGAGGCAAGGGAATTCAATAGCTCCTAGAAAAAAATGGGGCATTTTTGAGAGATGAAATGGAAGCAAGTACTCTTAATATGATAAATGTATAATTAACTATGGCAGATAAACAATTTAATTAAAAAGAGAAAAAGCATCTCCTCTAACTAAGGGGGGGGGGACAAGGGGGGAAAAAAGTATTTTTGTCATGAAAGACTATCACTTCAAACCCTCTGTGGGCTCTGTAGAGATTAGATCCAATTTCCGTGAAGTGAAGATGCTTACATCCAAGTAGAAATCATGACTGACACTTTTTCAGGAAGAGAAGAGTAATTTCTGTTGTAACTTCAGTTGAGCTGTGGTATTTGTTTTGTTTCTTTGTTTAAGAATTGTATAAGTATTTTGAACTATGCTGTATGGTTTAGATAATACAGATAAATAGTGTATATATATATATATGACATTTGTCTTAATTTGGAATTATGTGCAATTTGAAATCATTACAGAAGAGTTCTTATGATTCAAGGATTTGATAATTTTAGAAAGCATGGCCTGGAGAAATAGAGTGCATTTCCATTAGAAAACAAGCCAGAGAATATACCATCACAAAGGCCTGAAGAATTACGTAACCTAGGGGTGACTGTGTGTGATCTTGAAGGCTTCTGGTACACAGAAGGCTCACCTGACATACCTGGTTTATCAGGTAAACACTTCAAGAGGAAATACTAACAAGAAGAGAGTCCCAGCACCATACTCACAACTACCAGCTTTGGAGGATTAGTTGTAAAACTTTTCAGAAACACAGTGCTACAAGCCCTTCAAAGTTCCAGGGAATTTCTAGTTTTGAAAAGCTCATAAGTTCTTATGGTTTTATGATCATTTATACCACTGTGGAAATCAATAACATAATCAAAAAGAAAAAAATCACAGTTTGTAAAAGATCTGTGGACAGCACCATAATAAACTCAGAATATTTTGCTGAAGTAGTGCATCATGCTTGATTTAAAGGGAATCCATGAATGGTTTTGACCTCTTTCCCTCTGTGAAGTTTGGCAACACTCAGACATAATTTCGAAGACAATATTAGCTAGTGTTGTTGCAGAACTTCGATATTATCAAGAGTGCCAGCCAATAGGAGACACATGTCAGAAATTTTTGTTGGGTAAACAAACTGGTAATGAATTAGGGCACTGTAAACCTAGAGCACGATGGCACAGAACAGAGCAGGGTTAGCAGGGCTTTCAAAATTGCTGTGAGAGCCACTCCTCACTCTGCCTGTGAAACAGCATCTCTCTTCTTTAGCGAGGTAACTCATCTTCCATTCTGTGCTCATGAAAGTTCATAGCCTGTTTAAATGCTTCCATAAGCAACTATCTGGAAAGAGCAATTTGAACATGCAGTCTGCCAAAATGGAAAAAGTCTGAACGGTGTAGCTGTGATTCAATCTCAATTCCTCGGAAATATGCCAGAGTAGTTAGGCTGATGTAAGGGACAAGAATAACTTACCACAAACTGGCATTAAATTGAAAGGAGATAGTTGTTTACAATATACAGAAAATAATTTTCCCAGTTATATTCTTTAGGTGACATCTTTGAATGCTGTTTACATTTTCAAACATTGTTTTTCAAAATATTAATTGAAGCCAAGGTAACTCAGCCTTCATTTGATTTACACTTTTCTCCATTCCTGCTTCTGTTCTTAAACTTCATTTTAATAATGGATGGTAAGGACACAGAGGCAATAACACAAATGAGAAAGGGAAGCACTTGTCTTTCTCTTTATTACTTACTGAATTTTAGGTTGCTTATATACCAGTATGCAAAGCCAAAATAAAACTAGCATGATATAACCTTCACTCTTTCGGCGTTCTGTGCATAGAATCCAGGAAATATCAGATCTCCTTTTATTAAAGATGAATATCTTTCTAACCCTGAACAAGAAATTACTAAAACAGAGATCAACTTTTAGTGAAGTATAGATACCAGGTTTAGAATAAACCTGCATTGCTTACACAGTACTAGTATCAATAAATGCATAAGGAATAGCAGTGCTGGTACTTATTGAAGTTGAGCCAAACTTTTAATTACTTAAGTGATGAGCTTAAAACTTGGAGGTTTGATCTGCAGATGAAACTCAAAGCCTTCAAAGAATTGCTATCCCTCCATGTTTCTCATGGAAATCTTGTGAGAAGAAACAGCATCCCGAAAACTTACAGTGATATGAGTTCAGTGACTGCAATCTCCCAAATACGCTGTGAGGGATATATCTCAATTGGGAATCTTACCTCTGCCTTTGTTTCTTAAATATCTTGATTTTTGACAGAAAATGTGTCACAATCTAAGTTGTTGGTTCTAAGGTTAGAGAATTCCACAATTCCACCCAGCCATGCATGATGGTTTCACTGTCAAAATTTTTACTAAGAAAAAATTCCAGAACCTGCGTATTAGCAACTGTATGCTTCCATTTTAACTGACTTTTGCTTGCCAGCAATCTAGTGTGAAGGAATCAATAAACAGTGATGTAGTTTTGTTCCCAATACACATTTACTTTTGAGATCCTCTTAACCCTTTCCACTCCTAGCAATTAGATCAATTCCATACTTCCTGAAGAAAGAGGTTCATGAAGAAAAGCTATACGATCACAGAATGAAAGGCTTGGCTGCTCTTGTCACAACAGTAATTTTCGTTAGTGGTTTTCATAGGCAATTAAAACATTTTAATTAAAGCTGTTCAAGATGTCCTTCTGAATATTCAGTAGTTAATAGAAAGACACTTGTTATCCCAGAGTACAACAGCAAGTATTATGAGGGTGCTGGTGACATGAATTAATTGCTTTACCATCAAGATATAACATATATATTACTTATCAGTGACAACACAATGTCTCTACTAGAAACAACTGTAATTTTTTAGTAACATGTTAACGCTGCAGCTTTTCTCTTGGTAACTATGCAGTAAACCAGTGAATTCATGTCCTCATTATACTCAAGGTTATCAGTTAGTGTGTACATATTTTCCAGCAGGTTCAAAGTTCTTTGTGAGAGTATTTTTATGGACGACTTCTTGAGTATAAATAAAAATTTTTACAAATATATATATCAGCTATATCAGCACTTGAGAACTACTTTATATTCAGTTCTGTAGTTGGTCTGAATTATTTTTGATTATTTTAAAATATTAATGTAGTACTGCACTAACTGTAATGTGCAATATTGAAATATATACTGAGCTCTAGAGAGATTTGCAAATCAGGTTAATATGAATCTTGCTTTACTGGGAACTGTTTTCCACGTTTAGTAGTTAAGTGGAGAAATCTGCTGTTCTGTGTTATTAACAATAGCATTCCAAACAAGTAATAAAGTTTTTGACTCTGCGAGGTCATGTTCATTAGAATGAACCAATTTATTTTTTTTCTCCATGGTAGAATGACAGACTGCAAGTAAGTTATCAGATCTCATGAAAGC
Source organism: Oreocharis arfaki (assembly GCA_013398015.1). Classification (NCBI taxonomy): domain Eukaryota; kingdom Metazoa; phylum Chordata; class Aves; order Passeriformes; family Paramythiidae; genus Oreocharis; species Oreocharis arfaki. The sequence continues at coordinate 43,091 of VZRR01006225.1, forward strand.
AAATTCAGTGTGTTTAAATGCACACATATGTATTATCTTTATGTTTCATGAAGTTTCTATTATTATGTGCTGAAAGTGCTAGAAAATGTATGAGGCTTTTATTGCACTATAAAACAATGTTTTTGCATGAAATCATACCCAAATATATATAAATCATGTTTCTACTGTTCATCTTTATTTCTAGTGGTGGACTTGGCAGTGCTAGGATAATCGTTGAACTCGATGACCATAAAGGTCTTTTTAAATCTAAATGATTCTATGATTCTATGATACAGTAGTTGCTCAGAATTACCGATTACTCAGCCATACAGCTGACATCATTAGACATATTACAGTATAATATACAGAAAAGCAACCTTAGTTTAAATATGAATTTCTCTACTTAATTTCTTTAATAAATCTACTTTTGGCACATTTTGTATTAATGTCAAATAATTTACATATGAAAAATCACTACAACGGGCAAAAACCCAGGTGGCATTGGGTACAATAAGGGCTTTATTTAGTGAAATAAAGCACGTCATCGGGTAATTTCAAGGCAAAATGTGTAATTTACTGAATATTCTTGTACAGAAATAGTAGCAAGGCTTTATTCCACTACTGACTAAGACACATAAATAATTTCAATTTCGTAGTCTGCAAATAATAAAATATAACTGCACCTGAGGTGGCTTTAATCACAGAGTCACGGAATAACAGAATCATTTAGGTTGGAAAAGACATACATGATCATTAAGCCAAACCTTTGACTGAGCAGCACCCTACCAACTAGACCATGGCACTAGGTACCATAGACAATCATTTCTTGAACACCTCCAGGGATGGCAACTTCACCACCTCCCTGAGCAGCCTGTTCCAGTATCTGAAAAAACCTCGTCAGCGAAGAAATTCTTCCTGATGTCCAACCTGAACTTCTCCTGGTGCAGCTTGAGGCCATTTCCTCTTGTCCTTTTCCTGGCTGTCTGGGAGAAGAGACTGACCCCCACCCTGCTAGTCCCTCCTTTCTGGCCATTGTAGAGAGCAATCAGGTCTCTCCTGAATCTCCTTTTCTCCAGAGTAAACTCCAGCTCCCTCAGTCACTCCTCATACAACTTACTCTCTAGATCCTTCACCAGCTCTGTTGCCCTCCTCTGGACACAGTTCAGCACCTCAATGTCTTTCTTGACATGTAAGGCTCAGAACTGGACACGGCACTCAGAGGTGTGGCCTCACCTGTGTTGAGCACAAAGCAACCCTGGTCCTGCTGGCCACAATATTTTTGATACAGTATTTCTGACATTTTTGATTTAAGTCTACCAGCTGGACTTGTGCAATGTTTCCAGGAAATACTATATGTATGCTCTAGCCATTAATTAATGTCCAATAAAAATGGACATTGTCCAATAGCAATGTATTTTGAAAATATAATCTTACTTCTCTTTATGGGAAAACCTGAATTGAGCAGCACTTGACTTTTCTGTGATCGTGAAGAATGGCAGCTATTGAAATTTTACCTACAGACCAGTCACTGAGATTCCTTGCAGAACTGATTCATATCATAGAGAAGCTATCCATGGAAAGAGGCACCAGCTGGAGGACTCAGCAGGGCTTGGACGTCAGCATGGCCTGTGTCTACGGCAGATGAATGATGCGCAAGTCTTCTGGACCTTCAGCGTGGCAGCTCGTCAAAGGACTTACATAGCAGGAGAACCCAGAAGCAGGAGAGCATGAAAGACACATTGTTGCAGCACTTTAGACAAAATGAAATCTTTGTATTCAAACTTGTTGAACTTCTTTGGGCTCCTCACAGCCCTGCTGTGGTTCAAAGAGCAGCACCAAGACTTGACTCCAGGCAGGAGGAGAGAACTGGGCACTGCTCTTGTGAGTCTGGGCTGGGCAGTGCAGGTTGGTGCTCACTCACCCCAGGGCATGGGGGTCGAGGGTGCAGCGAGCAGGAGAACAGGCCTGGGGTAATGAGTGGTGGGGTGATGAGACTTGCTGGAGCCTGCATGTGTATACAGCTGTAAGAGCCCTGGACTACATGCAGAGGCTCAGAGCCTGTGGCTGCTGAAAAGCAATGAGGCAGGGGCTGTCACAGCCTGTCACCAGTGCCGTCACAGGGGTGCTGAGAGTTGACCCCTGACACCCATCTAGCCAGGAAGGCAGATGCCCCCAATGCTCTCATTATCTATGTGACCCTTTGTTGGTCTCAACAGACTGGAAGTATGCCAGGCATTTTTACCCAGTATTAATGATTTGAGCTCTTTCTCAAAGATACATCCCATATTTCCCTAGATGCTCCTCACACTTTTGTAAGAGAGGAGGGGCATTTTCCTTCTCTAATCTTTGGGCACCTTTCTCATTTGCCATGATTTCAGATAATTGTAAGTGGCCTCATAATGACATCAACCAGCTCACTCAGTACTTATGGGTGCATTCTCTCAGGGCCCATGGATTTAATGCATCCCCAGTTTGCTCAAGTATTTTCTGAGCCAAGTGTCTTTCACCCAAGATGCATTTTCTGTGCTACAGACCTTCCCCCCGGTCTGGTATTTCCCATGTGCAGTCTTGTTTGTAAAGACCAAGACAACAACATTGTCCAGTACTTCATCCTTTTCCTGTGTCTTGGGTCATTGGGCCTCACACCTCATTCATCAACAAGACCAACATTTTCTCCAGTCTTCTCTTTACCACTTCTGTATTTAGAGAAGTCCTAGTTTTCTTCAGCATCCCATGCCAGAGTTAGTCGAGGTAGATTTTGGTTTCCAAGTCATGCATTCATCTGCACATCCACTTAGTGTCTTTATATTTCCCTCAGGTTACCTGTCAATGCTCCACCTTCTTCTCTGTTTATAGTTCAAAGAAAGACAGAAACATTCGCCTTCATTGAGGAAGATGAGCCATTATAAGTGACAAAAGCCTCCTGCATTGTGACATTTTTCAATAAGTGAATTATGATAAATCTTATCTATTTTTTAAAAATTCTTCTTCACTGAAAAACTTTAAGCCTGAAGTGAAAGCAATGTTGAGCCTGAACATTAAGCCAGGAATGAAACCAAACCAACCAAGCCAAAGATCAATAAAACATTTTTATAAATCAAAAGAAATTAAAATGTAGATCTTCACAAATGTGTCACATCTTTGCTGACGTAAATTTTTCTTAAATCTAGATGGCAGAAATTTTATAGTAGTTTTACTAAAGACTGACTTCCTGACATTAATACAAATCACTTCTAAATATATGACAAGGATATTTTTATATTTGAACTAGTCTAAAAGGAACTGTGGGCAGGTTTTTATACCTATAAATTATATTTGGATACCTGTAGAGGAGGGCACAACAGTATCTTTTCCAAAAATAGTACCTGAACCAACAATACTGATATGAGCTCTTTTAATTAAGAATACGGTGTTTAATAATTTATTATTATTATCATTAATAATAATGCTATTAACCCCAAACTTAGGCTTTTTAAGCCTTTCTGGAACAAAGCTTAGCTAACTTTTATTCCATTTTGGTAAAGAATGCTCAAAGTTTATTTCCCATTTCAATATCTTATTTCCTGTCCTCCCAATCTAACTATGTATCATTACATCTTGTGGCTTAACAATAAGAACATTGTAATAGTCCAGCAAAAGCAAGTAATGTATTAAAAATGTAAGTTTTGTCCTCTAAGTTGTTTATAATGTCACTGACCAAAGTTTTATTAATTTAATGACTAAATATGACTCAGAGCATTTAGAGGTTTGACTCCAACATAAGGCTCTTTCCCGTGGGATTTTCGGGGGTTTGGAGTGCTTCAATAAGACTGCTAAGCTACCCAATGCCAATCAAAGCACTGCTTTGACTATTAACATGGATAAGAGTTTCTTACCTACCTTGTGCCTAGCAATACACCCATGCATCCTCTTGACAAAAGACTGGTTGAAGCCTTCCTTGCTCAATACTCCTTGTTAAATACCTCTGTAAGGGAGATGTGAGAATGTACTGTATGAAAGGTCAATGACATACTGGTGATGCTTAACACTGTCTTTCTAAATAGATAATCAGGGCTTCTACAGTGTCATAATAGACAAATCTATAGGTGGATTATGCCTAACAAGTTCAAGGCAAGAAGGATGAGGTTAATCTTGTCGTTTTGGGGAGGAAGCTTTTTAAATATACAGCATCTGAAACAAGTGTGGTCAGGAATATTTCCTCTTTCCATCTGACTAGAGAATTAGGTAAACCTTCGTGTTCATCTGTTCAAGCTGTAGTCTCCTATGGTATTTTCAGCTCTTCCATTCCTATAATGAAATACTCAAAATATTTGGTGCCATGATGCCATGAAAAAGAGATTGCAGAATATGGTACAGAGAAGCCACAGACAGTAAAAAATGTGGGTTTAAATTTAGGTACCTCTATTGGGGTTTTGTGGCAAGGTTTTGGAAGTGGAAGGCTACAGAGGTGGCTTCTCTGAGAAGCTGCCAGAAGCCTTCCCTGTGTCCTACAGAGTCAGTGTCAGCCAGCTCCAAGACAGACCCAGTGTTGGCCAATGCTGAGCTCATCAACAACAATGCTAACTGCTCTGTGTAAATATACTTAAGAAGGAAAAAAAAAAAAGAACGTGCTGGGGAACAGTACCCCGAGAGGAGAGGAGTGAGAACGTGTGACAACAACAGCACTTCAGACACCGAGGTCAGTGAGGAAGAGGCAGGAGCTGCTCCAGGCAGCAGAACAGATGTTCCTCTGCAGCCTCTAGTGCAGACAATAGTGAGGCAGGCTGTCTCCCTGCAGCCCATTGGGACCCAATGGTGGAGCAGATATCCACTTCCATCTTGTGGAGGACTCCATGCTGAAGCAGGTGGATGTACAACGGAGGATGTGACCCTGTGAGAAGCCCATGCTGGAGCAGGCTTCTGGCAGGACCCTTGAGCTGCAGAGAGAGGAGCTCACATTGCAGAGATTCCTCAAAGACTGTATCCCATGGATGGGACTCAGGCTGAAACACCTCATGCAAAACTGCAGTTCATGGGATGGACTGACGTTACAGGAGTTTGTGGAGGACTATGTCCTGTGGTAGGGACCCTATGCTGAAGTAGAGGAAAAGTGCAATGAGACCTCTCTCTAGGGAGGAAGGAGCATCAGAGGCAATGTGTAATGAACTGACCCCATTCCCTGTTCCCCTAGGCCACAGTGAGGAGAAGACGGAGAAGTGGAACTCAGGAGGAAGGGAGGGCTGAAGGGCATATTTTTATGAAGTTTCATTTTATTTCTCTGTTACCCTATTCTGATTTGATTGGAAACAATTTAATTTCTCTAAGTTGATTGTTTTACCCATGACAATAACTGGTGACCAATCATGCCTTGTCCTTGTTTGAACAAGTAAGCCTTTCATCGCATTTTCTCATCCCTGTCCAGCTGAGGAGGGCAATATACACATGTAATGATTGTGGATCCACTCAGGGTCAACTCATCATAGTATGAAATGTGTGAGTCACTTGATGTGGGCTTCCTTACACCATAACAAAAACTCAATATGGGAAGAATTGCAAAATATGTAAATTGAAAAATCTTCAATTTTACTGCAAATAGAAATCTTCTGAGGGTCAGTCATTATGTGGAATAACTTAGAAGTAAGTAACTTAGTAAGTATTCACTACACTCTGTAAAAATGCCTTGCCATATTGCCAGAAATTAGACTGATCAGTAAAGAAAAGGTAGCGCAGAAGTAGTTATAAATTTTAAAAGACAGCTAGAAATTCTAAGTAAAAGTCTTTGTATGTTTTTACATTTGCAATCAATTTATCTGAATTTGTAGAGTTGAGTAGTGAGGTGTAGCTGAAAATATGTGATGGAATGTCCTTGCACACTTATTTTTGTGGAGAACTCAAGCATGTGTGCTGATGAGTGCACTCTTAGCCAGCAAATGCAGCGGCATTTGCTGAAAATTTTGTCTGGAATCAAATTTAACACTTCCTAGTCACACCATCAGGAAATACGCAAAATGAATAGTGAAAGCAAACATTAGATTAAAGTTTATTCTGAATAAAAATGCAGGTGATAGCTGCATTTAAAGTTTATTTATCTGAGCTTAATTCTCAAAGTTGGGAAATTTCTCCCTACTTTTTAAAGGTCACTATGCCTTTTTCTCATTAATAGCAGATAGCTGTGAACGCACTACTTTTGAGGAAGTAGTGCTCCAGAGTGAAGTAAATATTAATTTACCTCAAAAAATGAATATGGGAGAAATTGTAAGACTCTGGAGGTTATGTTTTCTGGCATCATTTCCCTTCCAAAATGTAGAAAAGTGGTATTGAAGAGACTTCTTTCAAAGTAATTCTGGGTAGCAGTGTTAAAAAGGAAATTTCTCCTAATTCCCTCTGAAAACAACTAATATTGTTTATCTTCAGTAACATCTAACAAAATAAACTACCAAATCAACAAATATTCAAGCCAATTAAATAGGCTGTGAAAGAGTGGACATTTCTTCCTTTTTCATATAATTGATGCAAGAAAGCATATTGTTGAAAACTGCCACTACATATTAATAACATTGAAATGCAGGTGCTGCTTGCTGGTGAATAAAACCAAGTACGTAAACATTAAAAATAATTTGGGTTATATTTTTGTTATTTAAAAGGATAGTATAGAACAGGTGGGGTGAAATATTCTGTGTAAACCAATATTATGTTGTTGTGTTAAACCTATACCAAACATATTTAAGGATTTCTGTATCTTTTATGATCTGTTTTAGTAGAATTTTCATGTACACAAAAGGCACGGATAAGAGGAGTTTTTCTCTTAGAGGCCTTTTATGCTCGGTGTCTTCCAAAACCCCACAGAGCTGGTGTCTCACTCCTCCTCCTCAGCAGGAAAGGGGTAGGAAATATGACAAAAAGCTTTGACAGGTCAAAGTAATGACAGGCAGATCTTTCACCAGTTACTGTGACAGGAAAAACAAACCAAACTATGGAAAATTAATTTAATCTATTATAAACTAAAATTGAGTCAGGTGACAAGGATCACCTCCCAAAACTACAATACCTCCTTCTCACCCCGCTACTTCTTCAAAGGCTCAGCTTCAGTCTTCTTCCTTCTCAGCTTCTCAATCTTCCCTCCTCCAAGCAGCACAGGGGTATGGGAAATGGAGATCGTGGTCAGTTTATAACATTTTGTCCTGGGGTGACTGTATGATGCGGTATTCCCTATCATCTGCCCCATGCCAGACATGAATCTTGTGTCTTTCTGTGTCTTTAAGCTGGGGCCGGAGAAAGGGAGAACAAAAACAACCAGCAGTTTTTCGTTCAAGGACACAGATATACACTCCCTCCGTTCCTGTGGCAGAGGAGAGGAGGAAAGCACCTTCCTGCTTTTCCCAGCTCTTGGTTCTTTTTCTCGGGAGAGAGATGGAGAGTTAGAACTCCTTGCTTTTAGCCAGCCTGCTAGCTGAGGCAAGAAAGTTTTCCCTGGGACTTCTTCTCTTTTGGACTGTTCAGCAACACCAGAACATCATGGGGGAGACCCACACGGGCCCACGCCGAACCCCAGCTCCGGAGAGGAAAAAGCCACACCCACAAAAGACTCTGAAATCTATCCAGGTTCTCTCCACAGCAAGAGGTTTTACTATTTAGCTTTTTTTTTTTTTTTTTTTTTTTTTTTTTTTTTTTCCCCCCATGTCTGCATGCACTTTAGTAGCTAATGAAATTTTTTCCACTCTTCCTCCGAGGAAAACTTTTTCCTGAACCTGGTGGGGGAGGGGCAGGTGAGACCTGCCTTCTTTGGAGATGTTCCTTCCAGAGCATTTCCCTTAATTGGTATCAAGCCAGGACACACTTCCTTTCTGCTTATTCTTCCTTCTCACACTTTTCCCAAAGACAGCATCACCTTAGGAAATATCCACCTGGTCTGACATGAGCTACTCCAGAGGCTGCAGTGCAGATACCTGCTCCAATGTCTGAACCTTTTCCTCGCCTACTTCATCTGACTTTGGTGCCTTCAGGGTTCTTTCTCACACATCTTTTTTTCTTTGTTCCTCACACAGATGGGCAGGATATTTCCATATAGACACACCAGCTTGGCTGGGGGTCCCAGCTGAGACTTGCAGTGGCTCTTTTGGAGCCAGGTGGGATTGTCGGTACCTAGCATAGAGCAGCACCAGTCATTCCTCTCAGACATCATCCCTGCAGCCCTCCCACTCCACTGCCAACACCTTGGCAGTTAAACCCAATACCACTTCTCTGTTTTGTCTTATCACCTTCTTCGTATTTTATGGTAAAGTATCAAAGTGAGTGTTGAATTACGAAAGATGTACATTCTACATTTCTCAACTCAAAGCAAGTTTGTCTCCTCTTAAATCACACAGAAGACAACATAAAATTTTGACCTAGTACGAAAAACATCTAGGTTTGAACAGCATATGAGTTTGCTCTTATTCAATTGTCAGTTCAGCATCAGTCATGGGGGATTTTGAAAAAGCAAGCAGTTGTTACTTCATCCTCCTCTTCAGCGTATGTTTCAAATGAGCTTCTTTGCAACGTAAGTTAGAACCAGTAGGGGGAAAATACTGCTGAAGCTGGGAGAATTACATTGAGGGAGGAGAGAAATGCTAGAGACATTTCAGCTGAGGTCCATTGCTCAGCGTCTTTCTTTACATCAGAAGAAATGTTACATAAATGTTCTCAAGGCCAAACTTTTATGCCTAAGCCTGGAAAACACCAAATATAAGCACAGCTCAATCTCTTTCATGGACTGTTTTAAAGATGAACAGACTTCAACTACAATAAAGTTTTAGTACTGCTTCACACAGAGAATGATGAGGAGGAAAAAGAGTTCTATTCTTTTTCCCTTTGGTCTTTGAATTAAAAAATATCGGACTCAGTCAGAGAAACTCAAACTGAACTGCAGAAATTCTACTGCCATAGGAGAAGCAGGTGAAATTGACAAAGGACAACCAAGAGGAGAGAATTTTACCTTTCTCAGTATTAGAAGAACTAAAACCAAATACATTAAGATGGTATTTAAATATCAGTACAAACAAAACAATTAATTTACATCCCTTATGTTTTCTTTTTTAAGTACTTACTAGGATTATGATACTTTGATAATCACAAATATTGCAGTGTTTAGAAATTTCTAACCAGAATTAGATTTTTTCGTGTGTGTTTACAATTTTAAATTGTAATTTTAAAGTGCTCTGTTTTAATTATACAGGCTTTCCCAGATTTTGTCTTTTATTTTTGGGTTGTAACTCTTTCTATATTACTATTAGTTTAATTTCATACTTTTACTTTTATTTAAACTTTTATGTTTAAATAAATAAGAGTAGAAAATATAATGAAGTAATATTTCTGACAAATCACCAACAAATATGGAACTGAGTTATGCAGTAAAGTTAAGTGCTAATTGTATTTAAAATACATAATACATAGAAAGCATGACCAGTTTGAAGAATTCATCATCATGGATTTGAGTATTTCTAACCCAATGCAGATTGTATATTTAAATGTAAAGTCTCATTGTGTTTCTATTGCTTTCAAAAATGATTTTGCATTTAATTTCTGTTTCTCAAACAGTTACTTTAACTGACATTTCAAGAAAGGACATGAAAGCAAGATTTTGCGATAGCCTCTACTGTTCTTGAAGGTCAACATTTTCTTTGAGCACTGAAAGCAAGGAGGAAAGTGATCATTATGGTCTTCTCTGTGCCTAAAGAATTCTTTGAGTTTGTTCAACATTTGCCATTTTCCAAAATCTCAGATCAGAAGAGTACATAAGGATATGCCATTCTAAACAGTTCCTCTGCATTAGCAAGAGGTAATGTTACAGCTGCCACATATGAGATCATCAATTTAGTCTGTGTAGCTAAGATAGTAATTACTTGCTACTTATGCCTTTAATTGTTTGCATGCCCAGTTTCACAAACCCTATTCTTTAATCAGACACAAATATATATTTATTCTGGAAGTATTTCTGTGAGGGTCTTCTGATCTTTGATTCACAGCCCTGTGTTCTGGTCACTCTCTCATCAATAGTCTCTCTGTTAGCTTGTCCTCTTTACCTTTCCAGTTTTGCTAAGTCTGGAGGTTTGGTCGGCTGTGATCATTCATGAGATGCAGAATCTAAGCTGCTTTTTCTATCTTCCTGCACATGCATAAATCTATACCTCTTCAACTGCCTTCAGAATTACACCGCTGCAGACCTGCCCTTGGTTATGCTAAAAATTGTTTAGTCACTAGACTTTACAGAAGATGAATCCCATTAATTAATTTTGACACTATAAAATCAAACAATACTGAATAATCACAGTTAAATTGTGATTTACACATTACTTTAAATTTTATGAATGGAAATAATTCAGATACATAGGAATATGGATAATAAGAGGATGACAGAATAATTTGTACTAAATTGTCATAATGTCATTTCCATAGGTGAAACTGAGTTAAAGAAAAAAAAAAAATGACACCCTTATAACTTACAATAGCATAGTTTTTCCACTAAAATCTGAGAACTATGAACACTGTTTATACCATATAAAAGAGATACTTGTTAATTACTTTTCTATTTAATTTCTATTTCACAAGTTTGTGTTAATAATATGGAATTAATGACTATACAAACCAGTGTATATATTTAATTCTAAAAATGCTGTATTGAAACACATTACTGCCATGATAACAATAAGAAAGAAATTTGTCGGGCTTCGAAGTGCAGAATATCACATTAAAGTTGGAAAAGAAATGGAACAATGTGCAATGATTTCATTCAGAGTGACTATTTTCATATTCAGATGAATATTCCTGACTGTAAAGTACTGTCATGGGATACAAATATGAGGAACTTAAGTGTTCATTTTTTTACAGCGTACAGAGCCGTGGATCAAAACCTATCTCTTTATAGCCATCCATATTGTTTTCCTATTTAACCTGAAAATATAACTTAATCTAAAGTTGTATTGTGTAGTATATTTAGATGTGCTATCCTATACAGATCTTGTTGCTATATATTTAGTTGGAAATTCCTAAGGTGAGAGAGAGAGAAAAAAATCTTGCAATTTAACATGTGTATTTGTACTGTAAAAACTACAAAATTTCTTACTGACCAGTATAAAGATAGCAAATGCGGGGTTTTTTTGTTTTCCTTACTTAGAAATTAGAGTTTATATTTTTTCTTCTATTTCTACTGCAGATCTCAAAAAGTAATCCTATCAGTTTTTACTTCACGTATTTTTGCGGAGATTGGTTCCAAGTTCCTTTTTCATCAAGCTATTTGAAGTAAATATGAAATAACTAAATCTGAGAATAGCACAAAACTCTTTGAAGCATTGGGTAATGATGAAGACAAGACTGATTTACAGATGATCTTTTTTCTAGACACAGTACTAAATATAGTAGAGAATTTTAAACTTTTTTCTTTATAGATCTGATCATGTACATTGCAGATGAGAAGTCAACAAACAAATAGACTAGTGGTCTAACTAGTGTGCAAATTTTGACAGTCAGAAAGTAATTTGGCTGTTTAAATTGTAGATTGCGTTGTCCAGAATGCTTACAAGTCCTGTACATTTATTAAATAAGTTAAATTGCTGTCTGCTTTAATTTGGGAAAGTGAACTCAATAAGGGAAATGAAGATTGAATATGTCCTCATTCAGGAAGAATAATTAGTTAATTCCAATAAATATAAAGCAAAGAAAAATTCACATTGACCCTTAAATTTAACGAGTCAAACACAAGAGCCTGCTAAATTAATCTTGTAATTGGACCATGAATCAGTATATGGAAGATCATGCTGTTTTAAAATTGATTAGGATTGGTCATATTGATCAGAGAGATTAGACCAGGTAAACTAAAATTTGTTTCATGCTACCACTTCTGAGGTTAATATCTTATGAAGGATATTGCAGTTGAAGACCACCCTAGGTGCCCTGAAATATAAATTATGTTACACAAGATGAAACACTGCAGAATAGATATGTTTATAACCATAAATTACACCAAATGCAGAGATGCAATACAAATAATTTACGTGTAGAAACTGCTTAAATGTAACAGTGGGTATTGGAATTCTGTATTAATTTATACATAACTTTCAGACTAACTTTTGGCAGACTTTTAAATAGCTGTTATACACAAGGTTCTCTAAAATAGTCTTCTGATTGCTCAGTGTAAATAATATTTGGGACATTTGACAGTGTTGTGAGTAACGTCTACATGAACAAGTAAACCTATTGCAATTTATAGCAAAATTTAGCTAACTACAAGGGTGATAAAACTCTAGTGCAGTTATGCATATAAATTAGATATGTTTTGCATCTCCAATTTATTAAATTGCAATATTTTAATTACTTGTACAATAAATTGCATAATTATGTAATGAGAACTGGGAGTAATTATGTTAATTGTTGCTTGCCATTGTATATCAAAAAGGAGATAGTGTTTTCTTGACAAAGCCATTTTGCAGAAGTGTTATTTTACATGGAGGTGCTAGAGAAGATCCATAATTAAAGTAGTGCCAAGATTTATATTTAAAAGGCTTTATTCAGCTATGACTGAATTAAATAATTCTTTCTATTGTTTTAGATGGTTTTCAGAGTGATCTCAAATAAGATTAGAGCTTGTTAAAATTCTCAAAAATTAATTAGACAATCCCTCTTCTCCTCCCCTTTGTGTTCTTTCTCTTGCACGTCCATCAAATCACCAACAAAATCGTAGTAAATGGGTAACTATCTTACTGTCTAGTATCAGAAACAAAGGCACATTAAGGAAACCTGGGAAGTTCTAGTTAAAAGTTGCTTATCATTTTATTATGCCTTAACATCCAATCAGAAAAAGTCCTCCGTTAATTATGGAGTCAGGTGTTTGTGGGTTTTGGTTTAGTTTCACATGATTCCATATTTCATGGATTCAGGGGAAGAGCTGCAAAATTGTACATGCCATCTATCCAATACTGAGCCTCTTCAAACTTGTGTTTTGGATTATCATCGCCTTTACTTTCGGGAAAATGTGAGATTATTTCATGAAGTTTTTCATGCAGCTTCCCTCGTGGGCCTTACACAACCTCTTTGGTTGGAGAGGCAATAGAATTAGGACAACCTTTTAATGTAGGTCTTTCATGTCAAGCACTTCCCAGTGAAACCTTGTGAACACGTCTCAGGTGGAGAAATATCTAATTGTGGAACTGAATAGAACCCAGATATAGAACAGAGTAAGTGTATTTTGCTTGTGGTAGCTAGGTGAAGTTCATGCATGCAAACCTACCTGGCCCTTCAGGCACCAAGTTCAAGAGATGAGTTTTGCACAGAAATCCTTTTTCTGATTAGAAGAGGATGATGAGAAAAGCCCAGAACACAGTGAGAAGAGACTTGACTGATTTTCTTGTGACAAAAAAAAAAAAAATCTGTTTTACTGAAGTACTTGTAATTGCCTAGCTACTGGAGAAATTGTCCTATATGATTCACAATTGTTGATGTAAAATACCAGTGCAAATACAGTGCTAGCTGCAAACTTCTCTTAGTCTCTCAGAGTTGTTGGTGCTTCAGATGAAGCACGGAAAACATATTTTTTTAATGGTTTTTGGAAGTTTGAGATTAGAGATGCTGATTTAAGCCAACACCTTTCAAGGGGCAATATCACCAGCATGATGTGCATTGTAATCTTATAAGAAGAAAGGGCATTCTAACATATACTTAGAGAATCATTTAGGTTGGAAAAGATGGTTGGAGTCCAACCACCCTACAATAGATCTGTTAAAAAAGAATATAATTGATAGAGATTACCAGATGTCAGCTGAAAGAGAAGATGCTGTCTATTGCTAATTCTTGTTGGAAATGAAGAGGAGACACCTTTAACTACAGTATATCAGAAGAGGAAAAACAGTCTCTTCCCTTTATGCTCACCTTGTGGGTATGAACTCTCGTGGGGGAAGTTGTCACATTGGAATATTCCAAATATTCCAAATTTCTGTAATTTACAGAGAACAACTTTCCTGTTTCCACAGCAATATTCTGCTCTCTATTCCTTTTACAGTTTGATCCGTTGACTCTATCAACAACCTTCTTACTCATGAAGAATTGGTAGGAAAAGTTCTTACTAGTTTTGACTCTTTTTGCTGGCTACGTCACAAACTCTGGACAGCCTTAATATGTTTTAATATTTAATATTTACGTGCCACAGATTGATTCTTCCTACTGTAGTTATGTGGACTTATTGAAGCATGGCCGCTATTCTCTAATCTTCCTTACCCAGTTGTTTAGCCGTATTGAATTTTCCTCTTCCCAAGGGTTTGTTGGTTTGTTTTTTTTTTTTTTTCCTGCTGTAGATTTCACTGACCTGTGTAATTTGTAGGCTGTTTTTAAGTTGTCTTCATAGTATTGTTAAAGGTTTCATTCCTATAGTTATCTTTTTTTTTTCTAAGTAAGCTTCCTAATTTTTTTATTCCTTGAGAATTGAATTTTAAAATCACGTAGGTTGCAGGAAGTCTGTGAAGATTTATCTCTCTAGTGGTCCATTGCTAGCAATGGTAAAAAGCTTAACATCTCTGTTGCTGTCGGGGCGGTTATGAAACATACATGGACAGTGCCGTGGTTAAGTGTAAAAAAGCGTTTATTTGAAAGAGATAGCATCTTTTATAGACTTTTAGAATGTTATGGTTCATGTTACATATCTATTGGCTTGTAAATTACTACAGTAAACTCATTGGTTATATTAGCTGCCATATACTACTATTGGTTACGTATAGCGTCAGTGTTCAAGCATTCAGAAAAATGACGGGTGCAGATATGTGGCTGTTTTTCTCTTTCCATTGTTTACATTTCTTGCTTCTATTATTACTACATTTTCAAGACTAGAAGCTAGTTGTTTTTCTTTTCATGGGCTTTTCTCACAAATTAACTATGTCCAACTTAAGGTCTGTGAAACCTTCAGGGTAGCTGTCGGCCTCAACACATCTCATACTCAGAAATGTCTGTTCCTGAGTGCAAAGTGTTTTGTTTCTATGTTTAATATATTAGATTAAGCAGCAGCTACTTCAAATCCACTGACAAATGTCAGTAAATGAAGTAATTATACATAAAAGTGTATGTGTGAGCTCATAGAAACTAGTATCCCAGTGGGCTTAGTAACATATATTCCTAAGGCTTTGTATTCAAAATCCTCATGAAGCTTATATGTAAAGCTAAACAGATTTTAAGGACTGCAGGAAGAGAGATAAGGGAATTACTAATAATGCATGTGCACAGAAGCAAAAGTCCTTTATACATAGTCTAAGAGAAAATCAGATTTCTCTCTTCTCTAATTTCAGCTGGAAAAGTTTTATATCAGAATAATGGTGTTTCTAGCAGGCCTTTTTTTTTCGTCTTTTCTAACAGGAGTTTGCAGAAGCAAAGGTTAGGTATCCTTGGCTAATACATATTCTTGATATACATTATGTCACATTATATCAAAACACATGCCAAGTTCCTTAATCTGTTTGGTCTTCCTTAACAAAAACAAATCATTACAGCAGCCAGAATGAACTGTAGTCCTTAATGAAATCCAGCTCATTTTAGCAAGATTGTTTGGTGTTCGGCTTTTTTTTTTTTTTTTAAGGATGGGTATAAAATATTCGTCTAATTTTAATTGGGAAGGAGAATGCTACAGGTTACAAGATTGAAGGTCTTTAAAATCATTAAAAGCTGTAAAACTATAAATTATTTTAACAATAATTGCAAACCCCACTGCAATACAAAAAGTAGTGTTCATAAGCGGCCTGCTAGGAGATAGAAAAAATGATAATTTTAGGTCTGAGTTTGTACATCTACCATAAAATTCATAGAAAAAGTCAGACCATAAAAAGAGAGGAAAAAACCAAAGTGAGACACTCTTTTTCTGATAAGCTGTTCTTTTTTAAACATTTGTGGTAACAATCATTTAGCTTAAACAGATACTCTGGCATGCGGTTTTCATCCAGTACTATTTAATCAAAACCACTAATGAGAGCATCATAATTTTAAATTATTTTCTAAGTAAGTTGTAAAATGCATCTTCCTATCACTCTAACATACAATTCTTAGTCTTTTAATTCTGCTTTTTGTTTACATACATGTCTTTGTGAAATTTTGTTAATTTCTGTGGGCATGTTATATAAGATATTGCTTATAATGTTCAAGCTTCTGTTATTGATGTATTTTCTGACTATCAATTCAAAAGTAAAGAGATACATGGACTCTGTATCAGACAACTTATAAATGTAATTGGAAATCAAGCATTTTAACTGACTTTGAAATTACTCTGGTAGCTATTAGATGTTATTTTAAATATTTCTCCATGTTGCAGAATTTGATAGTACCAGGCATAGCTCTCTTATTGTCTTCTCCTATTCTACTTTATCACTTATGATTGTAGAGGTCCAGAGTGGATCAGGTAGTTGAGGTGTACTGTATATTTCTGAGCATCCAGCTGGGGTGGGGTTCTTCTAATGTGGTACTACATTCAGTAAATAGCATATCTATTGTCTGGAACATCAGAGAGCACAATTTACTTCAGGGAATATCATCTGCCAACCAGATGACTGGTAGAATGGTTTGTCTAACACTCCTGTGGTGCAAAGAAACTTTGATTTTGTCTTTCCTTGGGGAAAGGATCATTAAATATCACAGAAATGTGGTGGGATGACTCTCCTAACTGGAGTGCTGCAGTGCATGGCTACAAGCTCTTCAGAAGGGACAGGTGAGGAAGGAGAGGTGATGGGGTGGCTCTGTACATTGAGGAGGATCTCAGGGATAGTGGGCATAAGGCTGAGTGCCTGTTGGTGACAACCAGAGGGATGGCCAACAAGGCAGAGATCCTGCTGGGAGTCTGTTGCAGACCACCCAACCAGGATGAAGTGAAATATTCTATCAGTGATGTTTCATGATCTCTAGCCCTTGTTCTTGTGGGAGACTTTAACTTGCCAAATGCCTGCTGTGGAGATGAGGGTTCCTGGAGACTGTGGAAGGTAATTTCCTGGCACAGCTGGTAAGGGAACCTACCAGAGTGTTCCCTGCCAGACCTGCTGTTTATAAACAGAGGAGGGACGTGGGAGATGTGGTGGTCAGGGGCCGTCTTGGGCACAGCAACCATGGAATGATAGACCTTTGATTCTTAGTGAAGTAAGAAAAGGGATCAACAAAATGTCTGCCTGGAACTTCTGGAGAGCAGATTTTAGCCTGTTCAGGACACTTGCTCAGAGAGTCCCTTGTGATCTTTATCAATGATCTTTATAAATGACCTGGATGAGGGGATTGAGAGCACCCTTAGTAAGTTTACAGATGACACTAACTTGGGTGGCAGTGCTGAACTGTGGATGGTCGGAAGACTTAGCAGAGGGATCTGGACGGGCTGGGTTGATGGTCTGAGGCCAGTTGAATGACATGACAGGTCCTGCACTTGGGTCACAAACCTATGTAGTGTCATAGTCTTGGGGAAGCAGAAAAGGGTCTGGGGTGCTGTTTGACAATCAGCTGAACACAAGCCAGCAGTGTAGCCAACAAGGCCAATGGAATCCTGTACTGTCCCAGAAACTGTGTGTCCAGCAAGGCCAGGGCAGTGATTGCTCCTCTGTACTCAACACTGGTGAGGCCATACCACAAGTACTGTGTTCAGTTCTTGGTCTCTCACAACAGGAAAGACATTGAGGTGCTGGAGTGTGTCCAAAGGAAAACAGCTGGGGAAGAGTCTAGAGAGTGCATCCTGTGAGGAGCAACTGAGGGAGCTGGGGCTATTTAGCCTGAAGAAAAGGAGGTTTAGGGGAAACCCTATTGCTCTCTAAAACTACCTGAAGTAATGTAACCAGGTGGGGGTTGGCCTCCTCTGTCAGGCAACTAGTGACAGGGTGAGAGGAAATGGCCTCAAGTTGCACCAGGGAAGATTCAAGTCGAACATCAGAAAGAATTTCTTCATTGGAGGGTTTTCAGATTTTGGAATCGGCTGCCTAGTGAAGTGAGGGAATCGCCATACCTGGAAGCAATCAAAACAACCCCATGCCACTGGTTTGGGGCAGAGTGTCTGAAAAGTTGCTTTGCAGAAAAGGAGCTCGGAGTGCTTGTCAACAACCAGCTGAACATGAGCCAGCAGTGGCCAACAAGGCCAACAGCATCCTGGCTTATGGCCAGCAGGAGGAGGAGCGGTGAATACCCCCCGTACTTGGCACTTCTGAAGCTGCACGTTGAAGGTTTTCATTCCTCACTACAAGAAGGACATCAAGATGTTGAAGCATGTCCAAACAGCAATGGAGCTGGTGAAGAGTCTGGAGTGCAAATGTTATGGGCATCACCTGAGGGAGCTGAGGTTGATTAGCCTGGAGAAAAGAAGAATCAGGGAAGACCTTATTGCTCTCTACAACTACCTGAGAGGAGGTTGCAGACCAGATGGGAGTCTATCCCTTCTCCTAGGTAAAAAGTGTCAGACAAGAAGAATTGGCATCAACTTGCACTCAAAGTGGTTTAGATTTGATACTCAGAAAAAATTCTTCACTGAAAGGGTGCTCAGGCATTGGAAGAGTATGCCCAAGAAAGTTTCGGAGTCACCATCCCTGGAGGTATCTAAAAGATGTGTATACGCAGCACTTAGGGATAAGATTTAACGGAGAACATGAGTCCTGCTTGAAGGCAGGGGGAGGATCTTCGCACCATGTGGGCATGGCCAGGCTCTTATTCTACACCACACCCATAGCCGCCGGAGGTGTGGATTCGGGAGGAAAAACTGAGCACCCCTCCAGGAGTGTGCCATTTTGCCTCTCTCTCTCCAGTGGGAAAGTGTTGGCATCAGACCTCCAGACCCTGTCCTCTGTGTCACCATCCACTTTCTCCTCTGCATTCCTCTGGGATGCTTCTTCAGGATGAGGTGCTGAGGAGAGGCAGCAGTGTGGCTCTGGGATGTGGTGCTGAACAGAAAGCGGCAAAATGCAGCTAAGCCCAGGAAGGCTGGGGTGACACAGACCTGGCACTCAATGGGACTGCTTTCTGCCCTAGCACAGCAGCGTGATCAAAGGTATCAGTGCCAAGACGAGCCAAAAGGGAGCCCAGCTGAGCCAAAAGGGAGGATGGAGGAGCAGTGCAAAAAGTGGAAGCAACCTGTGGGAACCAACCTCCCGCATGGCAGAGCAGTCGTACCGATGACACAAGCACCTGAGTGGACCTGAGCTCAGCAAAGGGGTGATGCCACCCTACTTGGACAACCTGCCTCTTGGGGGGTTCATTTGTCATTGTTTTCTCATTGTTTTCAGGCTGGGGGTGGGAAACGCTAGCTGCAGTAGCCCTTCCACGTCATCGCCACATGGGAACAGTTGCCATAATGCCTTCATTCCTGATGGCTGTGTGGGGAGCATGTGGGAATGGTCACTGTAATGCCTTTGTCTCAAAGAAGTCACATGGATGGCATTGGGGAGTGTTTGCCATCCTTCTTTTGTTCCAGCATTTAACACCCTTTTGTAGATAAAACATCTTTGTTTTTGTAAACTTTCGCAATTAATATTAATGTTGGTTTTTTGTGTGTCTTATTCCACTGCTTTGTATTTTCAGGGAATTCTTATATCAACCCATAATCTCTTCTTTCGTCCCTCCCATACCTGTAGAGGCAGAGGAAAGGGCAGTGGCTTATTTGAAGTTTAATATCTGTCTGATGTTAAAACTGGTGCAACATGAAAATACGAGGTTAATGTCTAGAATCAATAATCTTGGTCCCTTCCAACAGTAGAATTCCATGATTCTGTAGGTTGGCAGGGGATTGCTTTGGTTTGGTTTGGTTTGGTTCAGTTTGGTTTGGTTTGGTTTGGTTTGGCTAGGGATTGCCAGCTCAATTTACAGATACCAATATATTTCATGGCCTGCATTTTCCTGATGGAAATGTCCAGCTGAGTGAACTACCGCACACCCTGCTTATTCAGAGTGGAAAAAGTGTTTGGAGACCACTCTTCTGGTTGTTTATATGTCAGATTTGAATGATCTAGGTTTTAGAAAATAAAATCACTTCCACCAAATAAAATAGCTACATCACAGAAATTAACAGAATGTGTTTTGACAGGAGTTCCATGTTCATCTCTGTAGGTCTTCTGTCCCTTTTTTTCACTTTCTTGACTTTGGGAATGCACCACTCATGAGCCTAGAGGAAGTGACATGTGAATATTAAACAGCTTGTATATTATGGTAGGCAAATTTGGGGAATTATAAAACTTATATAATTGATTTATCAATATGAACTGAGGGATGACTACTGAGAACAGGCCTGCAGAAAAGAACTTGGGGATACTAGTGGATGAAAAACTGGACATGAGACTCCTGAGCTGCATCAAAAGAAGCGTGACCAGCATAGTGATGGAGGTGATTTTGCCCCCCTACTCCATTCTAGTGAGATCCCATATGAAGTCTGGCATTCAGATCTGAGTTCCCCTGCACAAGAAAGCCATGAACCTGTTTGAGCGGGTCCAGAGGGCCACAAAAATGATCCTAGGGCTGGAACAGCTCTTCTATGAAGACGAGCTGAGAGAGTTAGGATTGTTCAGCCTGCAGAAAAGTAGCCCAGGGAGACTTCATTGCAGCTTTCCAATAGGTAAGGGGTCATGGAAAAACTGTGAAGAAACACTCCTTTACCAGAGCTTGTAGTGACAGGACAAGGGATTTAGGTTTAGATTGTGCATAAGGAAGATGTTTTCTATCATTAAAGTCGTGAGGCACTGGAGCAGGTTGCCCAAAGACGATATGCATTTTCCATCACTGGAAGGGGTCAAAGTCAGATTGGAAGGAGCTTGGGACAAACATATCTAGTGCGCATGTCCATGACAGGGTAGTAGCAATTAGGTGATCCTTGACGATCCTTTCCATCTCAAACCATTCTATTCTACATCTTGAGGTATTTTTTAAAGTATAGATAAAGTACTAAACCGAGTGCTAAATAACTTATTTAAGTTGTGTCAACAAAAATAGAAGTGCATCTCATTGTACATTTAACTTCTTTTTTAAATGAATGTACCAAAACAGAAGGAGCCGTAGTATC
Organism: Oreocharis arfaki; assembly: GCA_013398015.1. NCBI lineage: Eukaryota > Metazoa > Chordata > Aves > Passeriformes > Paramythiidae > Oreocharis > Oreocharis arfaki. The sequence goes on from VZRR01006225.1 coordinate 64,059, forward strand.
AGATGAAAAGTGCAGAAATACAATGCTTTATCCTGACTTTTTCATTTGAAAAAGTGTCAGAAAATCAATCATTTTGAATCAAACTTCTCACATCAAAAATATTACAGGAAATTACTACCTTTGAAATAAAATCACACTAAACCCCAGATAATCTATTTCTAATACTATTTTAGAATAATTGATGACTTAATCTTATTTTTGAAAAATACTATGGAGGGGAATTTCTGAAACATTTTCCTCAGCTGCTTTGTGTTTTGAAGAGGTGCAGCTGAGAAGAATCTTCGTTCTTGAACATGTTGAATATCACTGTTATGCTATTTGTCTACCAGACACTTCTATAGTGGCAAAACAGAGAAATCTTTGAGAAAAGAAGAGACAGAAAAAAAAGTTATTTTGCTTGATGAATACATGAAATCACAAAATAGTCAAAGCATCAAAGTTTACCTGCAGAGTTCTATGTAGCATACAGCTTTTGCAAGATTTTCGATTGCAGTGCAGGAGAAGCAGACAACAGTTTAGAAAACAATGTCAGACTTTTCATGAAAGATTTATAATCTAAATTAAAACACGTGAGAAAGGTTTGCATAAACATTACAAAAACCCCCAAGTATCTCCCTACTGGCCTGGCATAAATTATTGAATTTTGTCATTTTAGGTACCAAAAAAAAAATTATATATTTCTCTCTTTCTAGGTGGACAGAGTTTGCTATCGTAGATAAGGGATAAGAGAAAGTGATAAGGATTACTGAGGCAAGGGCATGCATTTCCACAGCTATGAATAAAAGGTGGAAATGGCAGGAGATTGGGAGGCAGCAGTTAGATAAATCTTCATCTGGAAGATGAGAAGATCTTGCTTGGTGAAGAACAGCCTTGGGAGATTGGGGGATAACAAGCTGAGTGTGGAGAAGAACATTCTTAAAATATCTTTTGCATTATAAATAAAGCCTGAATGCTGTCTAATGTCAAACTGAAAGTCTCTTCAAAGTGCTGGCTGTGCAGTGTTTCCCCTTTGAATCATTTGTGCATCCAATTCCTGGTCCTTTTCAACATCCCATGTGTTGGAAGGTGAACACTGAAAAATGTACTTTCAAAGTAATTATCTGAGCTGCAAGTGTGGAGAGAGGGAGGGAAAGAGAGCCTGGTAGCCAGTATGCTTAGCTTTTTCTTTCTGATCAAATATGTTTTACAGTTGCTTTTCTTTCCATCTGTAATGTTCTCTTATCTGCCAATTCATAATGTATGTACTTAAGTATCTTATATATTTGCCATTGTTCTTCTGTGAGTGTACTTCTTGGTGATCCTAAAATATCCTGCAGAAACTGGATTCATCTCATTATTTATCAAAATTGCTTTCTTATGTTATAACGTATGTAATCACACAGGACACTGGTTTATTAGTATCTAGACATAAGCTCCAATTTTCCTTAAAATTTGTCGTATTCCTGTTGTATATTAAATATGTGTTTTTAACAGTTTCTGTTTTCACTACCATAGCAAAGTTTAATAATTTTACTATAATTTTTCACTTTATTAGTATTTCATCATAACTTGTGAATTATTCTTTGCTTTGATGGTGTTGAGCAAGTCTAGAATTTTAGAATTAGAGGCAGGTTTCTCTTAGTGTTTTGCTCAATACTACTTGTGCATGAGTATTAAGCATCTAAAAATTTACCATTTCACTCTCATTTTCTGATGATACTACTACCAAAATTCTATGTCATGAAGACTGTCCCACAGATTCCTTTAAAAAAAAAAGACAAAAATACCAAATATTCTGCATGTCAGGTGACAAGAAACCAGCTTGTGTATGGTTCACATTTTGGCCGGTTAAAGGATTTTCAATGAAATTAGGAGAATCATCAATATCAATTTTATTTCAAGGGGAATGCTGTGACCTCATTCTTCTTTTCTTTTTATACAGAATGTCTCCAAAAATCATCTCAATAATTTTGTGCCTGACTTTTCATGAAATTTCTTGTTATTTGTCTCAATCATTTCTCTGTCATTCTGAGTAGTTTTAGAAACCAAACTTTTCACAAAATAATGCTTTTGACCATGTTGAAGATATATAGTGATGACGTGTCTTTTCAATATTTTTCCAGTTTTCATCTTTTACATTTATTGAGAGTTGTAGAATTATCCATATACTGAAAATTTATATCCATATAACAGCTTGCTTTTGAAAGGTGTGATTACATTAAAATACTTGTGTAACTGCTTCTCTTTTGTCTGAGCAACACATGGCTCAGCTGAAAGTACTTGAATTTGTTCTTCTGCTGTAGAACTCTTTGCTGCTGTGAATAGACCATTTTGACCTTTTCTACCCAATTTTAATCTGGGTCATGTCTTTCAGAGGTACTATAATAATAGGTTATTTATCTTTCAAAAATATGTTGTGTGTTGATGCTGGCTGGATGTCAGGCACCCACCAAAGCCTCTCTATCCCGCTTCTGCACAGCTGGATGGAGGGGAAAAAATATAACAAAAGGGTTCATTGGTTGAGATAATGACTGGGAGAGATCACTCACCAAATATCATCATGGGCAAAACAGGCTCAAATTAGAGATATGAATTGGATTTATTACTAAAAAAATCAGAGCAGGATAATGAGAAGTATCCTTTAAAAAACCTTACACCCCACCCTGTCTCCTTCCCAGCTCTACCTCCTCCCCCAGTTGAACAGAGGGACACAGAATGGGGGTCCATCCTTGTTTGTTTCTACCCCAGCTCAGAGAGAGGAGTCCTTCCCCTGTTCCAGTGTGGGGTCCCTCCCATAGGAGACAATTCTCTGCTAACGTCTCTGACGTGAATTCATCTCATGAGCAACAGCTCGCTGCGGACTGCTGCAACATGCGTCCATCTCACGGTAACAGTTCTTCTCAAACTCCTGTAGTGTGGACCACTCTTCCACGAGGTGCTGTCCTTCAAGGACAGGCCATTCAAGCATGGGCTCCTCTCTCCATGGACCTTCAATGGGCTCACAGCCTCCTCTCAGGCATCCACCCACTCTGGCGTGGGGCTCCTGCATAGGTTGCAGGTGGATCTCTGCACCCCCGTGGATCTCCATGGGCTGCAGGGCACAGCTGCCTCACTACAGTCGGCACAACAGGCTGCATGGGAATCTCAGCTCTGGTGCCTGAGCATTTTCTGCCCCGTCTTTCTCCACTGACCTTGGTGTCTGCAGAGTTTTTCCTCTCTCATGTTCTCTCTCTGCTCTTCTCTGCCTCCAATTACAACTGCACAATAACTTGTTTTTTCTTCTTAAATCTGTTATCACAGAGGTATAACCACCATTTCTAATTGGCCCAGCCCTGGCCAGTGGCACATCCATCTTTGGACCTGCCAGGGATTAGCTCTGACATACATGTAGGAAGCTTCCAGCAGCTTCTCACTGAAGCCACTCCAGTAGTGCCTGCTACCAAAACTTGGCCATGCAAAGCCAGTGCCACAGTAATGATGAGTTGATCTCTTTGGTAAATCCATCCTGGAAACATTGACTGATCTTCCAAGAATTTTTTTTTTTGGCTGAGCAGAGAATGTAGAAGAGACTGGGATGTTTTGAAAGAAAACAAAAGAGCACCTAAACGTGAGAGGTTATTACAGACTCACAGTCTGTGTCATTATTTAAATTTCTTGCTTTGCATCTTGCAAGTGCATAAAGTTAGTTGTACAGTAGTAAAAGTGCAAGATTACTGTATTATCACTTTTCTGAGAATTAAGTGAACTTTCAAGGGGAAATATAAGTCCTGGACAGGCTTCAAATCCCACAGGTAGCTATTGAGAACACATGATGTAATGTTTAATCATTTTTGGTTGAATTTTCTAGAAAATTTCTGCGTTTAAAAATGCATCTTTAGGCTAATAATTCAATTCTACATTGTAAAAAGTTTCTGGAAAGATTCTCTTTAAGATTTTAATGAAGATGAAGATTTGCTTTCTAAATTATATTCATATTAATTATTTCTAGTACATAAAATATTCATTAGTAGTTGAAGTTTCAACTATCAGTTGAGTTAGCTTATAATAAATTTAAATTTAGTGAAATGTAGTCATTAAACAAGAAAAAATTCTTATTATAATTACTATAAAACTGTTAATTGATACTACATAATATTGTCAATAAACATTGGACTTTAAAAGAGGATTTAGAAGAAACATGTTTTCATAGAGAATAAAATAAGGTTTAAAGTCATGGCAAATACTTCACTTACCATGTAACTGATAAGTTTAAAAAATAGGTTTTAAAAATAGGTGAAGCCATGGCTTTTGGCTTATAGGACACATAAAAGAAAAAAAAAAATCTGTGATGTGTGTTTGTTTGAATAGGACAATTGGGCAAACTTCTGAGTGACTTTGAAATGAAAATGTCCCCACTTATGTGTGAAACATTTCTAGGCAGCAACAAAATTTGTATTTTAAGGTGAGTATTTTAATCTGGCTACAGCTATAATGGCTTTCTAGGTCTGACAGGAGACTGGAGACACTTAGTATTCTTCCAAATCCGGACACTTTAATACGCCATAGAAGTGCTGTACATCCTGACACATCCTATGTATCCTATATGTTTTCCCATTGTTTTGGTAAAGCAACATAAATGTGAAAGAAATTAAGAAGAGACACATCTCTGCTTGTTTTTTCAACTATAATTCTTGAAGACCTAATGCAAAATGCTCAGTTAATCTGCTTTGTCTTCTTCCCATACTTATTTGTTTCAACATTAAAACTTTCTCAGCTTCTCTGTAATGATGACATCACTTTGAGAACAGCCTACCTAGCCAGTGAGGCAGCAGTGGCAGCACCAGCAGCAGCAGAGCAAAAAGTTCGGGAGTGAGCACTAGTTTGCTCAGGGACACCCAAGCAGCAGTCCAGAGCTCTGTTCAGACCTGGAAGCCCCTGTGGGACATTTGAACATCTCCAGGGAGTGTACACGGCCCAGAGCACGAGTCAGAAGGATATGGCACCGTACTTTGCAGGTCAGTTCACGTAAGAGGGTGCAACCACTCTTCTGGGTCCTGAGACAAATACACCTGCTGGTTTTTGCTTGCCCACTCAGAACAAACTGGGTAATGATTTTCACATGGTCAAAAGCCATTGCTAGCAGCAGTGTGGTGACCCAGATGGAGGTCTCTAAGAAGCATGCAAGTGTCCAAGTCTTCAGTTGCAGGGCCTTGCTTGAGCCTGGCGTTAGTATGGATGGACAGCAGAGATGACACCTGCGTGCAGTGTGACCAAGTGGATGATCTACTCAGCCTGGTAGCAAAGCTGAAAGAGGAAGGGGAGAGGCTGAGGATTAGCAGGGAGTGTGGGAAAGAAATAGACTGTTGGAGTCACATCCTTCAATCCATTAGAGAAATGCAGTGAATGGAAGTTCGGCAAGAGTCAGAGAAGCTCCAAGTATGACTGGCTAGTGCACATTGCCAGCTCATGTCCAGTGTCTTGACCACCAGCATCTTCAAGTTCTTTTCGGCATGGTAGCTCTTGTTTTTTTCATCTCCAAGACTATGTTGATACCAGGGGTTGCCCCAGCCCCTGTGCAGCACCTTGCACTTGGCTGTTGATCACTACCCTCTGAATGCAACCATCTAACCACTTCCTTCTCCATCTAACAGTCCACCCATTGAATCACTCTTTCTAATTTAATGTTGTGGGGGATGGTGCCAAAGGCTCTATAGAAGTCCTGTAAATGACAGGATAAATGATAGATAAATGACATGTGTAGCCTTTCCCTTGTCCACTGAAGGAGCCACTCTGTTACAGAAGGCCACTGGGTTGGTCAGGGAGGACCTGCCCCTGGTGAAGCTGTGCTGACTGTCCTGAATCACTTCACTGTCCTTCTTGTGCCTTAGCATAGCTTCTGGGAGGATTTTTTCCATGATCTTCCCAAGCACGGAGGGGAGGCTGACAACTTGTCAAAATTCAGGATCCTCCTTTCTACCCTTTTTAAAGATGGGTACAATGTTTCCTCTTTTTCCACTTACTTGGGACTTCGGCTGACTGTCATGGCTTTTCAAATATCATGGAGAGTGGTTTGTCAACTAGTCAGCCAATGCCCTCAGAACTCTGGTACGCATCTCACTTGGCCCTATACTTTTATGCATACTCACATTCCTCAGATGGTCACAAACCTGATCTTTGTGTAGGAGGGAGCTTTCTCCCATGGTACCCATCCTCCCATCCACCCACTTGAGAGATGTGGGAACAGAAGTTTCCCTTGAACACTAAGTCAAAAAGTTGTTGAGTACTTCGTCCTTCTCCTCATTTATTGCTATCAGCTTACTGTTGTTGTTTATCAAGGGGAGTACACCTTCTTCTACCTCTCTTTTCTGTTAAAGCACCTTCCTGGTACTTCTGTTAAAGTAACCCACGTAGAACCCCTTCCTGTTATTCTTAGTGTGCCTTGCCAGGTTCAGTTTCAGCTTCACCTTGGCCTTCCTCACTCCATCCCTACATATACAAACTTCATCTCTTGCCTTCCTTGCAAATTTCATGTTACTGGGCACTGCTAGCTCTTGCAGTCTATGGAAGACTTCTTAACGACCTTCCAGCTTTGTTTTGCTCCCTTGTCTCTGAGGGAAGTCTTCCAGGGAATCCTACTATCTCCCTTAAGAGCTGGAAGTCTGCTTTCCTAATGTTCAGACACCTAACTTTACTCCTTACCTAACCCATATTCCTCAGAACTGCAAACGCCACAGTGCATGATCACTGCAGCCCAAGCCGCCTCCAGTCTTGATGTCCCAAATCAACTCATGCTGGTGACCACCAGATCCAGTATTGAACAAAACCAGTAATGTGCTGGTATAAAGGCAGAAAGCTGCAACCTGGCTAATGAAGACAGGAATGACCTGGAGAATGTGGACATTGATCCTGTTATCTCTCACATGCACAGCAAGTATTCTACCGTTTGAGCTAATCCCTTCCCTGAAATGTTGCTTGGTAAGTATGAAAAAGATACATAAGTGTTGCAGGAGCCCTAATTTAAACTATTTATTCAAACCAATAAATGTATTACTAATCTTTTTCCCCTCTCCCTGTTTAGTTAGAATACTTGCTGCTTTAAACATTAGAAAAGGCTTTCATTTCCAATGTATATATAGGTAGCTCTAAAGTATCTGTATTTTTTCTGTACTTAAAATTTACTCATTTTGTTAGACAAATTCCTAAAAGAATACTGGCTACCTTTCTGATGTAAATCAAGCAGAAAGAAACTGTAATTTTGCAAGTCAGGAGATCCTGTGGAGAGGAAATTATTTTCAAGCAATCTATACCTGCTTTGAGTCAGAATCCATTGAAGTGGATGACTGTGTGGGCAGTGCTGTTGCTGTCAATAATGAACAAGAAGCTCAGGACCACACATATAAGCCAGTACTTCCTCACATTTGTGTGTCTTGTATCAACTCAAAGTTATAGCTCCAGAGACTAGTAATGCAAGCAGTTCAAAAGGATTGTCCTTCCTCTTTATTTCATATCTTCTGAAATTGGAGTCTGAGGATCTCTGCAGTATCTAAACGCTTTCAGAGTGCCTCAGATTGCCTGACACCATGGCAGTCTCATGGAAAAAGCAGCAGAAAAGCCCAAATGTTTTGTCTATTTAGTCTTATGCCTATTTCAGTTCGTGATTTGACTTTAGAGTCTTTGTCCCCATACTGAGACACACTACTTACGCACATGTGGCAAAAATGAATACTAAAGATGAAAAATTACATCACTACATTGAAAATTTACAATTCTTCCCTCATAGTATGCCATTGTGTGTGTTACATAAGAACAGGTGTTGTTTGTTGAATTAAGAATTCAGCAATTATGTCTAATGATCCAAACCTAAAAACAAGTGAGAAAATGTAGCACTAGAAATCTTAGAGAAATCTTAGAGTTAGTATGGAATTTAATTTACAAAATCTTGGAAAAAATCACTATGAACACAGGGAGCCAAAAGTGAAAACTGCTAAAAGCTCAGTTAATTGCACTTGATTTTGAAGTCAGTGGAAGACGCAGCTACCGCTTTGCACATAGGTACTTCTACTGAGGAGACAATTCTTGGAATTTGTATTTAATTTAGCATTTAAAAAATACCTGGATACTGTCCGAGCAGTTACTAAAATTCATGAGGGCTACCATTACCAAACATTTTTAGTGTAATACAACAGTAACTTCTACAAATATATGTTAAATAACATTAGTTCGAGAAAAATAAGAAGTAAAAAAATAGGCTATAAATAAATAAATAAATAAACAGAAAAAATTTCAACCAGAATAGGAAGTTGGTCTTTAATTTTCATAAAAAGTGATTCTGAAAATGGGGGAAGGATTGAAATGGAAAAAAAAATCTATACAGTTTTAAAAAAATAGTATTTTAAAAATACAGTAAAGGAAAATTGAGGCATTTGTTAAAAATGTATTGCAAAGGTTATTTCCATAAAATTGCAATAACTTTAAAGTAAGAATAACTAGGAAATTAAATGCAGACTACAGTTCACACAAACAGATTGAATTTCCTCCTTTTTTTTTTTTACACTATTAAATAAAATTCAGAAGATAGCTATGAGTCATTCCATTAAATAATTGATGGTCACCAGCAGTGCTTTCCCTATGAAACCAGAAAAGGGCATTGCCTCACTGCAGTTTGTGTTCAATTTTTTGAAATAAGTCATACAAACCCAAAACTTAATGACATACCTCTCATGGAACTGAATCAATAGCAACATGACAAATTCCTTCTTTTGTTGTGTTTTCACTAATAAACACTAACATGGTGACAGAACAAGCACTAAATATGGTGATAGAAAATAGTAACATGGTGACAGAAAAGTCCTTCAATTTATTCTATGTAGTATTTTTTCTCTAGTAACCTCAAAAGAAGGCATATTTAGAATCCAAAACTGAATAAAGAAATTTAAGAGGAAAGACATCTCATATTAAACTATTATGGTCATTTATCCTCTTGAAAAATATAGAATTAAAATACATCAATTTATTTCATATCCATGTCTGATAGAATAGAGTAGAGTAGAATAGAATAGAATAGAATAGAATAGAATAGAATAGAATAGAATAGAATAGTCCAGTTGGAGGGAACCTACAACAATAATTCACTGCAAACTCCTGACCACTTTCCGGCTGGCAGAGTTACATCACAGTCTTAAAGCTCTCCTAAGATTCCTGTGAGGAAATAAAACTTCTCAAATTGTTTGTTTGTTGGTTGGTCTGATTATTTTTTTTAATATTACTAAGTGGTGAGGCACAGAAAACTTGATGATATTTCATGGAAATATAAGTATACTCATATTGGCTGAAGAAGCATGAACTCTGTCTGGGTGCAAGCACAAGTACAAAGGCAAGTTAAATTTTTTATCATGTTGAAGCTGAATAGAACCACATAGATATAGTGCCTTTTAATCATGCTTTTGGGGAGAAGAATAATGTTCCAAAGATAACGCTGAAAGATATTATATAAATTTAGAAAACAGAAAAATCCTTAGGTCACCTCATAAAAAATGACAGAAATATGAAGATTACAGAGACAGTTTATTGTTTACATGATGAATTATGAGACTGTCTCGGGATACCTTTTTCCCTGATACTAAAAGCCTTTTTCTAGGAATCTGACATAAGTTTTGCCACATAGTAGTCGCTAAAAATATATCAACTCTCCTTTTGTTTTGTCACTCTTATTTTCGCTTTCTGAAAGTTTTGTTTTCTTCACCAGCTCTATTTTGGTGAGCCAACACTTAAGTCCCCAAAGAGAAAACCTACTAATTCAAATAATTTTCAATTCATATATGATTCAAAATGTACACCATCATGGATTCATAAATGTTTCTAACTAGGCTTCCACATGATGTATTTCATTAATAGTCCCTTTATGCCTCAGGAGGTATGTGGTAATAGTCACATTTTAGGCTCTTTAGTCCATGTTCTGTTGCAGCATTCACATAATGGAACCATAAAGCTGGTCTTTCTGTCAGAAGATATTTTTTATGAACCAATCTGCCTGATTAATAAATAATAAACAGAACTTTACTCTAAATTCAGTACTTGTATTGTTCTGGGTCCTTGCTGTCATATAGAGATTAATTTTCTAGGTTAGTCATGAAAATATAGACTCATGATTGCCACCTCAAAGTATGACATTTTTTTCTTTAGACAGAGAAAGTGAGGAGAAAAAAAGAAGGCTTTTGAATAAAGCAATAAACCTTTTTGCAGACATCAAAGGATACACAGTAGTTATTTTTTCAACATGTGAGCGATGTAAGGAGGAATATTCCCACACCTTCATAAGCTATTTCCAAATCTAGATATCTCCAGATCTAGATATCTTACAAGTGAGCAGCTGTACGAAGCTATGAAGCTTATGTGTGAAGCATTATGATAGCTAAATAGTACTGCTAAAAAAGACTGCACTGAAAGTCCTCCCTCCATAGGACTGTGTGGAAAATGTCTGTAACAAATTTCTTTATGGTTTTCTTTGTGTTAAGACACCAAATTAGACTGTGGGGTAAAAAAACCTTCATTTTCTGAGGAAATACTATTTTTTGCATACACATGTAAAAATAACTGACTTTACATGCTCTCATTTACTGGTGTGGATTGCTGCCAGCTGCCTTTCACTGTTATTTTATTATGCATACACCTGCTCTGTCCCTCCATTCTCCATTCTTTATAGGGGGCTTTCGGCAATAAAATTTAGCATGTTTGCTGTTCTAAGCAAATTGTCAAAATAGGTTTTGATTGATATGCTAGATTGTAACTTGGCATAGAACTTTTATAGCTTCAATAGATAGTTTCCCCTTTCTACTGAACTTTGGCTGTTAACCTTTTCAGGGAATTATGATTCTGTAGGAGGAGTACTCACTCTAGCATGAAGGATTTGGTAGAAGTTTCCGAAGGGATTTGATAAAAAATTCTTCTGATTAAACACATATCTTGCAATTTATTTTTGACTTTGCTAATTTATTTCAAATTAATTGCCTGATGGACAGAGTGATGACCTACTCATGGTCTGATCTTTTTAGTCCTGCCATGTTCTGTGTTACTGTTCAACAGCTACAAAATGAAGCCTCTATCAGAATTGGAAACTCATGTTTTCTGAGAGGTAGAATTTTGGAGTGAGTTGCTGTGCAGTGGTTGCTAAGCATGCTTCTGCACATACCCTTTAGCAGCTGTCACACACCCTGTAGAGTTATGCAGGCAGATTGGGAGGCTCTCTATTTCATCCCCTAGTGCTTACTTGCCCTTAATCTCTTTTCGTAGCAGAGTTAGGAAATGTATGAAATGTGAGTTATGAAACTTGAATGAAATCAATCTTTGCTGCATCCAAATGCTCTTGCATTTTATAATTTCTTCTGCTATAACAGGCTTCTTGAAATTCCCTCCCTTCATACAAGTACCTGGTCTAGAACATGGCCCAGCCCACAGAGATCACAATAAGAGAATTGTGGAGGATTTTCATCGCTTTCAGATTGTGTATTAAACTTTTTTTACTTTTTTTTTTTTTTTTTTTACTTTGTAAGTATTTTGTAGTCCTTTAGATGATGTTAAATTCCTGGGGCAGTAGCTATCTTGTTAATATCATACAGCAGGCAAAAGTAGGAGAGTGGGTAGCATGTATTTAGAGGTTACTGACCCATAGCTTATCTAAGAGATAACTTTGACATCTCCATGATTGTCTTTTACTACTGGAAACGGGTATGTGACTTATAAGGTCAGCTGTCATCTTTTGTTTGTGACTCAGTTCTCAGTAATTGTAGAAGAAGAAAGTTTCTCTTCAGTAGGGCAATAAGTAAGGATGATGAAAAAAGCCTTTCTGTCTATTATACAGTGTGTGTTGCACCAGCACATAAACTGACAACTATTTAAACAAATGCATGGCATATGGCATGATGGAAAGTAAAAGCTCTGTAGAAAAAAAATTATTTGACCTATCTGATTCTCAGTTGTATGTTGATAAATGCTTGCAAACGTACTCTCTGCTAATTTGTGAAGAGTACCTGCCATCTGTTTGTCTTGAAGTTTGCACTTGACACTCTCTTTATAGAGAAATTAGATTAAATTTGAAGTGTTCTTTTTTGAGAATACATCACAGCCATATCTGTGGATTACTTATTCTCTTCAAATTCCTCTGAAGGAGTGAGACCCCATTAATCTGTGGAAGATCCAAAGTGACTTTTAGGGGGCGATGATCTTAAGTCAACACTCATACATGTTGGGCCAAACATAGACTAGATTAAACCTCCCTAGAAATGAATTATTTAATTTCAGTTTATAATTTTATTTATTAAACACGAAAATAAGTAATGGATTTAATTTTCCAACAGTTACCATCTTTTTTTTTTTTGTAGCTAATGATATGTTGCTGTTACAGTGAATATCTTGTATATCTTGCCAGACTGCTGATGTAGTGACTCCAAGAAAGTTAGTAGTCTACAACAATTAATAATAGGAACCAAACCAATCACTAACACAAATATCCCAAAGTACAGGTGTTTCAACAAGAACAGCACATGAAGGTAAAACGTATGTTTCATAAAAGCTATTCTCTTTAAAGTGAGACAGATGAAGACATATGTTTGAAAAATACACAAAATCACAGATATAGATTTGAAAATATTTAGAGGAAGATGCTTGCTATTTTAAGGATTGAATTTCTGCCCTACTATTAACTATCTTACATAAAAGCAATTTTTTGGTCTAATTTTTTAAAAATTTTGTCACAAGATCAGTTCTTTACAGATAAACATAAGCATGGATATGCACGATTCTTTTCAGAGTTTATGCAACCTTTAAACATGAATAAACCTCGGTTTATTCATGTTAGACACCTTGTGTGCTCCATTATCTTGAGCACCACTATTTGAACCACTCCACATTTCTGAGAAAATGTCTCCATAGAGGGTGCAAGCATTTCAGTTCTAGTACATGTTTGCACATTTGAAAGTGACATATAAGTGTTAGAAGTTCTTTAAATGGACTTTTTATCCAAGTATTATGTTTACTAGACAAAAATATCAGGCTAGAGATAAAAACACATCAATAACCATCTGTTTTACTGGTTTTGGCTATGATGCGAAATGCAAGCATTTTGTTTGGTCTTTTATCAAAATGCCAAGTTAGGTCATGCCAAGAACAAGATTAAAGATTTGTTCAACTAAGAACAACATGACTTGTTAACTCTACATAAGTGTTTACAGACTAGTTAGAAACTCATCAGAATATATGTGACTCCACTGAGCTGTCAGATAGTCATCATTTTTCATAATCTTTGTGTGTCAAGAGCCTTCATAAGAATCTGAATTTGCGTATAATCATGCTTATATAAAGCTACATGGTATAAATTTGCAAGTGTTATTCATTTTGTGATTCAATATGACCTACATCTTTTGCTAATAATATGGTGTAATTCTTTTGTCAGTGTAGCTTTGCTGTTTGCAATAAATGAGGATCTGTAACCTAGTGGTTACGGAACACTTCAATTCAGTCACTAAAAGAGAAAAAAAGACAACAACATTTACCCTTCTGTGTTATTGTTCAACAGCTACAAACTGAAACCTCTATCTGAATCGGAAACTTAGGAAGTAATTATGGAGCACACTCCCTGACGCAGCTACAATCTCAGTCAAATGCCCTTAACTTCTCTTTTAAGAGACCATTACTTTAGGGCTTTTCTTTGGGGATATTCTTGTTTTTATAAATTTCCATCTCATGGATTTTTTTTTTTAATAAACGTGATTCTTTATGTTGTAGCTCCTTTTTAACAAACAGGCAATTTATTATGTTCTGATTTCTAATAACATTGTACTGCCTGAGTATAGGATAGGATTTGTATTAGTGAAATAGACGTAGTTAGGCATACAGAAATCTAGCACAGCAGCAGTCAAAGAATTTTCATACTTATTGTTTATTTTACATACACAGCTGATGGCTGTGTGTATTTTTTTATATGTGTGTAAACATACACTATGCAAAATAGCGAAAGAGAGCTTAAAAACAAGGAAAGCTGCAAATATTTGTTACGTTTTACACACAGCTAGAGTAATGTGAAGAAAGCTAGGTGGGATTAAGCTTCATGTATCAAAAATGGAAAGGAGGAACTGAGGCATAAACTGATGGTCACTTCAGTATAGTAATATATAGCAATAAAATGTTTGGTGCATGATCTGACAAGCATATATGGTGAAGAATCTGTACCTTGTTATTCAATCAGAAGCATCCCAACATAAACACAAATATTAAACATGGCTAGTGTTAAAGAAGGGAGAGGAATTTTCACAAGCTGATGACCACCTATTGGGCACCAATGGAATGGTGATTTGCAAACTGGTCAGAAGATTCCAACTTTTACAGAAGATCTTTTATAAAAGCAGTGTCAATGTTTACAGTTGATGGAATGATTTTCCTCTAGCTATAGAAAGAAACAGGCCTTAGAGCCATAAAGAAAATCCGGTTTAGAATTCAACCTACTACCTTTCAATTCTCTTCCATGAACTTCAGTGAAATTAGAGTTAAGCTTTTAACAACATGTGCCTTGGAAAACCTGGGAAGAAAAATCAATAAAGTAATCAAGAACTTTCTAGATGCTAGTGATCTCTCAAGAGCAACTGAAACGACAGATTCCTTTTATACGAGAATCTGTGATTGACACAACTGAGTACCACAGAATCAGGCATATAAATATTTCCTAGTGACGTTTGATTACATCGGTAGAGTGATACTGCCTCTTCACAGCATGCGATACATGGACTCTTGGCAGGTAGCAATGTCTCTCACTGTATTGCTCCTAACAACTATCATAACATGTATTTAATGCAAAAAACAGTCAATAGAAATAAAGAAGAAAGAAGAAAAGAAGATATTGTCACAAAATTAGTATCTGTACAGTGCATATATATATTTCATGTATATATTTATATATTCTCTCATACATATGAGAAACGGAGGTATCTAAGTTCTGATTTCCTTTGGACTGCCAGTTTAAAAAAAAATCAAATTCAATTATTAGTCTAGAAAGCTAGGTCACACACATCATAAAGTTGTATGTCATTGTTAATCATATGTTTGGTCCATTCTTTAACTGTTTTGTAAGTTTTGTAGTTATGTAGTTATGACTGATACTGCCACATACATCAAATGAAAATTTTCTTCCAGACAGAATGTTCATTAGAACTGCCGTGAAGTCTACAAAAGGAGACCCCCGATGTTTGGTACATCAGTACGTCTAAGAGAAGAGATCAAGGACAATGTTCCCTTGAAGCCTAAATTGCATCTATGCACTATTATCTGTGAATATTTTTTTACTGTATATAGTTTATCAGATATTCTCATATATCAATAACTTGCTGATTTCTGTAGAAAATAAGAAACATTTTTCTGAGAAACTCATGACTTTGTTGATGTGCACTGGTCATTGTGGACATTAGTTATCTTGAAAAATCCGTTGCAATTCCACATACAGTTCTGCACACATGCGGCATATATAGTGTGTGTGTGTATCTTTTTCCATTGTAAGGAAAATTTATATAATATACTTTTAACAGAAAGTTTTCAGCCACATGATGTGTTCATAATAATTTAAGACAAATTATGAAGAAAATGTAACTTGCCTCTCACACAGAAAAATCGAACCCAACCCACTAATCTGAAGAAGAAAATTTTAGGGGAAAGCCTAGGAAAAATCGTGAGAATTTAGTAAAAAAAATGACCATAGGAGAAAAGAATATTGACCATCAAGGATCTTTGGAGTCTTCATATAAGACAAAACGCTCTAGTGAAATTTATGGGTAACTTTGCAAGATTTTCTTAGTATTTCTGTCTTTGGCACGTAGACATGGTGTAACTAGAACAGGTATTGCAACTGGGGGCCATTTAAACTGATCACCATCCTGGAAGCTGGCAACCGTGTTGCCACCTGCAACCAGTCATCTTGATGGCAGTACTGTGACGAATGGCTACAAAGCTCACTCAGGCTGAAGAGTTCAGACTTAAAAATATTCAATATATTCATCCTCAAAACCTAAAGATGAGTTTGCAGTTTAGCATGTGGAATTTAAGGCATAAATATTAAGGTGTACACCTTTAACTGGAGTCTCTATCTGATTTTGTCAGGAAATACGAATTATGAGAGCAAATGAAAGTTGCAGACTCCTTTGTGTTCTTAGGTCTGAATTGAAAAGGAGGTTTTAAGGTATTGTTTTACTCACAGGAACCTTGGAAAAAGCTTCACTATGAAGTCTGATAATCAGCTAATTTCCTTTGCATCTTAAACTTTTCACAAGATTTGATTGACTTGGCTTAATGATAATCCCTTAAAACTGGGTGGGATAGTGTGCCTCATGATTCCAGCACGTGTAAATTAAAGAACCAAAGTTGACTATACCAGCCTCAAGAGGATTTGTCCTTTCGGCAACTGCACTACTTGGTGAGTTTGATTCAGAGTAATTGTAACTCGATTGATGTAGTATTTGAAGTTACATTTTGATTATAATTTGAAAATTTAATCATTCCATTTTGTAGTTTAGAATCGTTTCTAATAGTGAGATTTTGCCTACACTGAGAGTGTTGGTCAGGATTCTACACATATCTACAGACAAGCGACTATCTGTTTACGTCTAAGTTAAGGTTTACAGCTCTAGAAGTAAAAGAGAGGAATTTTTATGTGTATTCAGCTTTTTTAAAATTGAAAGTGTCAAAAAATGGTGCACAGATAATTTTTCATTTAATCTACAAATTGATTATCAAAGAAAAAAGGTCTTTTGGATGTTCTAGAGTACTACTTTACTTAGGTGCAAACACTGGCTAACTTCTGAAAATGTAACTGGATGTTGACTGGTGATAGGTATCATGCTGTGTCTTCTGTATCTTCTAAAATCCCTTCCAACTGTGATTATGCCACATATTTTCTCATGCTCTTTTGAAGTTTCCAATGTACCTACAGGGAATAAATATTATTTACTGAGATTGTAAACTGTTCTTATTGTTTGTTTCAGTGGGAGATGTGAGAAACACAAATTGTTTCTTTGAAAAAACAGCTCTTTGAAAAACATGAATAAGTTAGTCTCCTTCTGTGCATTGCTTTGTTGTCCTACTTGTAAAGACTATGAAAAGATATCTCTGAAGCACTAGGTGGCTTTTTCTTAATACTGCCCTTAAGGCTTATGCACATTGGTGGAGGGCTTGTTCTAAAAATAACAGAACTGAATTTACATAAACTTTTGTTTTGCCTCTTAGGTCAGCCATGAATGGATCATTTCTTGCTGCAATCGTTCACATTATGGGTTTCAAGTCTTTCCTTCAATTAGATTCTGTTGCTTTGAAAGCTTAACATCTTTTATTTGTGCAGCTTTGAGACCTATCAAGAACCCCTTCAAGGCAGTCAGTTTGTAAAGTAAACACAGAGCAACTGGGCTTTACAAAAGCAGTCTTTTTCCCTCAGCTCATCTTTCTTCTATTTTGTAACTGAATCTGATGAAATCTAAGCTGATTTCATCCTATACTCAGGTCTGGTTTCCCATACGTAGGAAATTGTGCTTGATTGCTCCTCAAGACCACAAGTATACACTTGAGCCCAAACTTTTATATTAAGTTACCATTTGTAAACCACCAGTTTTTGAAGTAATTTCTAAGCATTCATAACTGTAGGCTGCTTTCATAAAAAGTCTCTTTCCAAAGCATAAAACATATATATAGAACACTTTGAAACATCTGCTGATATGAAGTTTTACAGAACATAGATAAGTGCTTAAACTCAAATTATAGATAAAGATTAATATCAAAGTTCTTTGCTGACTGTTTTATCACAGTGCAGTCAAATGCTAAACTATTACATATAGAGTTGTCAGAATGTTTCAGATGTACTTTCTCTTTCATCAGTTTTCTTCTCAAAAAGGTTGGCTGGAAAACAAGGGTTCTGGTTTTCTACGTAAACATCGAAGCTTTGAAAATTTCTGTTCTGCAATGAGATGGTGGAGAGATTTATTTTCCTTGAAACAGTCTCCTTCAGAGAGAAGACTGATGATAACAAAAAGTAAAGTTCTCACATGCTTTTTCTGGGATATGGAGTATTCATAACCTGTCTCTTTGTATCTCTCTGTAACTTGAGTACTGCTCATCACAAATTTGTAACTTTTCTGGCAAAGTATACTGCTTGTCTTTGAACAACCAGCCCATCTTGATCATGAGAGCTTCTCAAAAAAGTTATTTCAAAAAAAAAAAACAAAACAAAACAACCCAACAAACATTTTTTTTCAAAAAAAATCCCAAAGTCCAGGAAGATTTCATCATTTCCTCTTAAACATGAGTGTTTTTTGCATAGGTGATACATTTAGTAGAACAATTTTCATTTAACAATTATTTTATTATCAAGGATTTCAAGAACATGCATATTTAATAATAAATCAATAAGGTATATTTCCTATTACTGCCATTTATTTAAAAATAACTAGATTACAGCCTGTGTTTCATTCATACCTCCAGAATAGTTTGTGAGCTTAAATAAATACACATATATTTTTTAGCTTAAGTAGTGTAACTGAAGTGAGTTTGTATTTTTAAAATTTTATCTACTGTCTTATGTCTTAGAGAAATATAATTTATAAGTGTTCCAAAGAGTTAAGCAAGATACTTTAGGATAGGCTGTAATTTTTTATGCTTTATTTGGATATACCCCGAAGTAGAGGAAAAAGATTTCAAAGAGTCTGCTCATATGTAGGTCATCTCACTTCCTTATATGTCTCTTTCTCTTCTTCATTCTTTATTCTCAGTTGGAGTGAAAAATTGCTGGTATTGTGTAGACTGAGATTAAAGACCTTAATCCAGCAGTACCAAGTGTTTGGTATCATCTCAGATATTAGGTTGTAGGAATTATCTGTTCCTTTTTACTTATATACAACTACAGAGTGGCCATAGGTGTGCTTGCACACAATTATAGGAGTCCTTCATCTGCTTTTATACTGACCTGTTTTAGAGATGGGCAATATCTCATAAAAACTTCAGTAGGCAGAGTAGTTCATCCATGCATATATTTATCTGGACTTAAGCTCTCCACATTACTACTGCAGTCTTGCAGCTACTTCACAGAAATTGGTTATGAGATACAGCCCAGTCTTGCTCACAGCAAGAGAGCTGGGTACAGATCTTTGGTATGCATTTCCAGACTAAGCTTGAAAGTTCACTTTTCTAATGCACAATTCTCCATTCAACTAGATTAGGTGTGTTAGAAGCATTTTTAAAGCCTATTGGCAAACAAAATTTTCGGATAAAACCTTACAATTTAACAAATGTGTGAGATACATCCTTGAACAAATCAATACAATAGCCAGTACCTTGGATCTTAAAGCTAAATTTTTTGTCAAGTTGTCCTGGAAGCATTGTTGTCAGTTTGTGTCCTTCCTAATAAGCAGCTCAAAGACTGTGCAGGCCTCAACGGAAAAGTAAGATCTTGGAGGCTAAGCCATCAGCAGGGCACCTAGTGACCCCAATGTTCATGACCCAAGACTGCAGAATGATTCTCTTTTGAAATTGCATTTTTTCCCTTTTTTCTTTTCCATTCTTTGTAGCATCTGTGTCTGCCTTGGAATCATGCTGAGTGAAATATTCTGTGTAAAGAAATGTTCATCATGGCATGAAATGTGTTATCTCTTAAGCCTTACTTGATAATGACACGGTGTTTAGAAAGTGATATAACAAGGTATTTTCCGTAGCAACATAACTGTTGTTAATAAGCACTCAAAATGTTGACTTCTTGTAATGGAGATAATTGTATTGAAATTCTTCCTGCTGCCTTTCTTTTCTTTCAGATTTTAGAAGCTACCTCCTGTGCAAACTTGTGCTGGGTAAGATGGTTTCCTTCTTGCTCCTCTATCGTGCTTTCCAGACTACTTTGATATTTTTACATACTGTGCTTGTCAAATATGTGAATGCCAAGCCTGAGTATTCCTGGAGGGACACAGGACTCAGAGACTGGAGAATGCTTCTGCAGTAACTGTATTTCTGAATACGGATGTGGTCACATTTTTCTTCACATTTTCTAAAGAGCATTAACACTATACTGGTCTCGTTTCTTTGGTTGCTATTAAGAGTTGAAGAGCTTTATTTGATTAAACTTTGGTATTAGAAAATCAAGAGGTCTTACCATTCTAAGCATATTCACACACAACTTGAGACATTATTCTCTCAGCCAGTGTTTTCAAATCGCAAAGGGTAGGATATGATTCACACTGATTTTGAAAATCTTTGTTAGTGTTTGACCATAAAGCTTTACAAATGGGAAATGTAACCAATATGAAAAATATTCTGAATAAGCATTTTGAATTGATATTTGCACAGACATATTTGCACAATGAATATAGCAGCCTTATGTTGACAGAGCAATAAAAGGATAGTTCAGATCACATTTTTGGAAATTGTCAATTCTATGCATCTTTCATTGATCTGCCTATGACATCATGTCTGAAATTTACAAGAATAAGAAAATGAATTCATGCAATAGAAGCTGTAATTTCCCAAGATTTTAGTGTAGACTGTTCAGTCACATACTTTTATGGATATCTCCTCATTATGGAATTTTGTATCTTAACTGCCTTAAACATAAGAGAAAGTAAATATACTTACTAGCTCCTTGAATTTTCTTCCTTTCTTTTATTTGAATCTATGCACTTTTGTGTTCTGAAAGCTATTTTGCTATAGCTTTTACTGGGTTCTCCACTTCTAACTAAGAAAAAAGGTTTGTTCATCCAGGCTTTTTCAGTAACCTGAATTCTGCCATTGGCCTTCATTTTTGATCATTCTGGGTTACTGGCTGACATTTTCAGCAGAATCTTTGGATCCCATTTCCTTCAGTGAACAGGATAATTTCTAGTTTTTTGCTTAGAAGAGAAAAGAAAATGTAGGTAAGCTGCTTTGCATGCACTGCTTGAAAATGCAGACATACTGCCTTTCTCACTGTGGTGTTTTTTTTGTTTGGTTGGCTATTTTTAGTTGGTTGGTGGACATTGGTTGGTTGGTTGGTTGGTTGGATGGTTTTGTTGTTGGTTTTTAAAGTTGTTTATTTAGTTGGTTTGGTTTGTATTTTTTGGAGGGGGGTTAAATTTTTTGTTTGTTTGTTTTCTTCCACTTTCCTTGTTTGCCTGGAATATTGGTACAAAAGAAAAGGATGCTTCATTCCCTACAATTTTTTTTTTTTTATTTAAAGATCTTATTAAGGACTCATTAATTTGAGGAAGAGGAGGTTACTCCTAGTGTACGATAAATCAAACTTTATTAGTTATTGTAGTGTCATAGGTGTTCGGTAATAATAAATGATGTATCAGGTAAGACACTAGCAAGAATTCTGCATATGTGAATAATTCCGTGGTTCTGTTTAGACTGTGAAAAAGATCATGAAGCCTCCCAGGCTTCCAATGAGTTTAACGAATATAAACAATGAATTAATTTTGGGTCAGGGATATAACTTTGAAGTACCAAAGCAATTAGAGTTTAATTAAAAAAGATGTTCATGAAAGGTAGTTCACATAAATTGTGTTTGGACAGAAAAAGGAGCTTTCAATACCAGACTGAAATTCTTAATATGAACGTGACCACTCTCAGCTATCTTTAAAACTTGTAACTCTTTCCAAAATTAGCTGTTTGTGGGTTTCTTGAAGAGTAGAAGTGACATACAAACTTTTGTCCAGCTGAAAAAGAGGAATGCAGCCTTTGAGTTGGTCTATATAGGTCTTTTTATACTGTTTAATTCTCTCAATGTAATTATACTAACACTAAACCATTAAAGCACCATTAGTGCAATAACAAATTATACAGTCTATGTGAAGGCTCATTCCTGTTTTTTGTTTTGTTTTTTTTTTTAATAATTTCCATAAATTAAATTGGAACTAGAGAGTAAACATAGGTTATGTGGCTATATACTTAGTGACTCTCATATTCTGTGCTATAGCGCTATAAATTGTGTAGTCATGTATGCAATCAACCTAGTGCAACCTTGAGTAATTATAAACCGTGCCATTGTCCAGAGAAGTTCTCTGGACTTCATAGAAGTTCTGAAGCTGTTTCAAAGCTATGTTGACTGTTTGCTCATATGTCCCAGTCATGTCTCCTCTAGTCCTGAGAATACGGATTCACTACTTATTTGTCAGCAGGAAAAGACTTTAAATTTAGATGTAAAGATTGCTCTCTTCTCAGGATCTGATTAGCAACCTTTCAATTGTACTCTTACTAAATGGCTGCAAATTACAGAGTTATACCAAGGGATAATGCAGTACTACAGTAAACTGTGACTCCATTTTCCCTGTCATATCTAGTTAAATTATGAATGCTTGTTTTGACCATATCATAATGCTTTACCATGTGGCAGAAAATCTGCAGTAATCATAAACAGTATATGGTGGTTAGAGTGCTCTGATCCATTTGGCATATTTGCTGTGTATCTGTGAAAAACAATGAAAGTTTCCACAGTGACCAAAATCAAGAATTTTTAAAGTTTTCGGTACTGAATATATGAAACACTTAAAGGCTCTCTGCAGTCTAATTGCTAAGCAAGTTCCTTGGAGATCTCGAATGTTCAAAAGTGAGCATGTGGCTAATTGTGTTTAAGTGTGAGCATACGTGTGGAGTACAGAGAAGATAACACTAGATGATTAGACTGATAGCCACTTTTGAAATGCAGTTTGAGCCTGTTCTTATAATCATTTATCAGTGTTGTTTTTAGTTGCTTTAGTGCTCTCTTGAAACCTTTTTCGGATAATTTTCTGTATCCTCCTGATAGCTGTTCTCTTACACTGAAAAAAAAAAAGTAAAGATTACTTTTAAGGCATCAGATAGTCTTAGCATCTGGCTAATAGCTTATTCTGTGTTTTTCACTCTTTTGCTCTCAATCCTGGTTTTATTCTGTCTTTTATTACTCCAGTCCAATTCCAGTGTTTGTCCCTTCCAATTAGGCATAACTGTCTCAACTACACTGACGGAAGAAACAGCAGTCATGTCTTAGATGGTGTAATAGACTATCAAAGAACCTTGAAGTGCCTCCAGGCTCTTCTGCACCATCCACAGTGTTGCAACAGTGTAATACTCCCCTCCACAGAGGAGGTACCTGGGCGCTCCCACCTGACCCTCAGTATATATTAACCCATTGACCTTTATGTTGTGTGTGCTTCCCCCACTCCCGACGGGTCAAGACTGCGATCGTCGTTTTGACCAATGGACATACAAATTTTCGACAATCAAGCCTTGTTTCTGGATTCATGGGTGGTGATACCATCCTTCTCCATTATCTACTGTTACACTTTCTTTCTCTTTTTTTCTTTCTTTTCCTATTATCACTATTTTCTTAAGTGATATCTTTACACTTTTATATTGTATATAACTGATAATAAATAAAATGGCTACATATCTCCATTCCATTGGAACCAAATTGTTCTAAAATAAACCTGCCGCATATATATAAACACTGATCATCCAGTGTCATTCTACTCTAGTCCAAGGGATGAATTAACATCCAAGGCGTGTATTAGGAAGAACCTGTTACCCACCTTCAAAGGTGAGTCATAACCTGCATTTATTACAGCATATTTGTTTTCATTTTTAAATCTAATCATTAACTCTATTGACAAATTTGGACAAAACCAAAGAGATCATGAGGAACATGTGAAGAAGGACACATCTGTCTATAAATTGCTTAATTGAAAAGGGAAGAGTTGAAAGTTCCTGTCTGTTTTTTTTTTAATTTAAAATTTTGTAGTTAGCAAAAGGGAGTAATTTATGTGCTTCGTGACAATTTGTATTTGACTGAAAATATATTCCTTTAAATTTTTTTTCCTAAATATACGTTTACGCACATATTTTGTTAAATTGTTCCAGCTGTTTCTCTGTGCATTGGTTATTTGTGTATTATCTAATGTGCACTGACTAGTCACACCACCTCTGAATTCTGCTATGCTGGATGTGCTGGAACTTCAGTACGGACTGAGCCCAAGGCAGCAAAGCGGTGCCACCATCGATACTGCTAATGTGCTTTTCTTCATTCCTTTAGCAGCAGACACTTAGTCAGGCCACAGTTTATTTCAAGATGGAGGGGCATGCTCTTAGAATCTACTGACCCCGGGGTGGAAACACAGCCCACTGTTTGCCATGGACTGATCCAGACTGCACTGGAAAAGAGTGAGGCTCCAGAACACTTGCAGTACAATGATGACATCACAGTATGGGACAACACAGCAGAAGAAGTTTAAGAGAAAGGACAAAAGATAACCAAAATCCTCTGGAAGGACAGTTTTGCAGTTAAGCAAAGTAACGTAAAGGAACCTCTCCAGGAAATTCATCTTTTAAGAGTAAAATGGCAAGATGGACATTGTCAGATTCCAATGGATGTGGTCAACAAATAGCAGCTATGTTCCCACCAATCAGCAAGACAAAAACACAGGCTTTCCTAGGTGCTGTGAGTTTTTGATGGATTCATACTCCCGATTACAGTCATATTGTAAATAGTCTCCATCTTGTGACACAGAGAAAGGATCTTAGGTAGGATCCTGGACAACAACAAGGTTTTGGACAAATTAAACAGGAGATTGTTCACACAGTAGCCCTTGGACCAGCCAGGGCAGGACAAGATATGAAAACTGTGCTCTACACTCCAGCTGCAGAGAATGGGCCTTCCTGGAGTCTCTGGCAAAAAGTACCTGGCTTTGAGCTCCCCCAGAAGTGACTGGCACCAAAGCACAGCTCCTTCTGGCAGTCTGGCTGCCAGTGCTGGGCTGGATGTTTGAAGAGAAAGTCCCCTCCACATATCATGACACTGATGCTACATGGAGTAAGTGAGTTATGCTGATCACACAGCAAGCTCAAATAGGAAAGCCCAGCCACCCAGGGATCTTGGAAGTAATAATGAACTGTCCTGAAGAGAAATATTGCAGGTTATCATCATCATCATCAGAGGAGGAGGGAACGGTGATATGTGCTGAGGAGGCCCCACCATATAACCAGCTACCTGAAAATGAAAAGCGATACCCTCTCTTTACCGACATTTTTGGCCATATTGTAAGGATAAATTGAAAATGGAAAGCAGCTGTATGGAGCCCTATGCTGTGAGTCACAGAAGCTACTGAGAGACAAGGTAGATGAAGTCAAAGCTGAAAGCTGTCCAGCTGACTTTTGATACCACTGAATGAGAGAAGTGGCCAATGCTCTACCTCTACACTGACTCGTGAATGGTAGCAAATGCTCCATGGGAGTGGCTGGAATGACTGAGAAGGCAAGGCAGAGGCAAACCCATCTGACCTGCTGAGCTGCGGCAAGACGCCACTGCCTGGGTAGAGAAGTTGGCNCTTGGTTTAGTTAACACCTGAGGCTCTACCAATTGAGGTGCTCCTGCCCAATCAAAACCTCCATGTACCACAGAAGGGGATAAACTCCCTGTGATGCATACAAGAAAAGTGTTAGGGACTGTAGTTTGGATTAGTCCTCCCTCAAGCAAAGGCAAACCCCTCCTTGGATTATTTTTGCTCAAGGAACTGAGTGCACTTGGTGGGTAATGCAGAGGGACCGGAAAACATTATGCGTATCTCAAGGGGATTTGATTTTTGGGTGAGAAGAGTGTGTAATGTTGAATTGTATAATATTGGTTGCTGAATGACACTGCCACTGTATGCCAGAACTACCACGGACAATGAGTATGGACTGCTGCAGCAGGCATGAGCTCCTGATGCAGACTGCAACCCTGCCAGCACACCAGCCCTCCTGCCCTGGAAAATAGGACGGATAGAACCCACAGTTATGGACTAAATGAACTCAACAGGTGACTTGGAGGGATGGCCCTTGACTATGGAAATGATACCTGCGCTTGTGTGTAGATATATAGATATAGATGTATGTATATAGTTGGAAGATGTAGGATGTGGGCATGGTATAGGATATGCGGTAGATAATATTCTGGTTCTGGCCAGGACAGAATTAATTTTTGCAGTAGCCAGGAAGGAGCAGGGCCAGGACCCAGAGGTTATTCTGTATCACCTCACATCATTTTCTGGGGATGGGGGAAAAGGACACTTTTCTGAGGGGAAGGGGATACTTTTGGTCATGAAAATGTGTCCGAGGGAGATGTCAAATATTGTCTATTATCAAGGAGGTTTTACACGTGAATAATTTAATTTCTTATATCTTTTGTTATTATTATTGTTGCTGTTACTGTTTCTCTTCTTATCTCATTGCTGTTTCCAGTAAATTGTTCTTATCTCAACCCGTTATCTTTGCCTTTTGTGCCACCAATTGGAGGGGTAAGAGGAATGGCATGTGGTTTTTAGAGGGAGAACTAAACTGAAGATCATTCTTAAGCCATGACAATTACAATCTCTGATTTTTTATGCTCTGAAAGTGTAGGAAGTAGGGAATTTAGATGTTTTTAGTGAAGAAGAATATGAGGAGGTTCATAAATATTTCAAATTCATGTACTTCAAAGCACATATTTGTTAGGTTTGTATTTTGATTTTTAAATAAGGAATTAGGGGTGGAGTAGAAAACTTCTGTATTTTCCAACTACTTTTGGACATTTACAAGTAGAATGAAGATCACTTTTTATTTGTTACTTATGATCGTAACTATTTTACAAACAAGCAATTTCACTTCTTGTATTTCTTATGTTTCTGAAGATCTGATGAAAAAAACTATTCTGCAAAACAAATCATCTGTTGAATATCAAGTTTGTTTGCTTGCACTGTAGTATAATGTTGGGGTAGGTTTAATTTTTTTCTTTTTTCTCAGGGAATTTTCTCCCATCTGTTTTCTGGGAGATAATTAATGGACACGGATCAAGAGACAAAAGACATGGCCGAGGGTCTTGGCATACTGGATCTCTTCTTTGTACAGTAGTGCAGCACTGCAATAACGCCCTGCCTCCCTTCCCAGCATGTNTAAAAGTTGAAGTTGCATATATTATATTAGAGTTTTTCTCTGAGAAAACCCTTTAGCCACTGTGTTAGTGGCAGAGCACAACATTTTGAATGATCAGTACCAGGCTTCTATTTCAAAATAAAATAAAATAATTGGAAGTGTCTATATTGCCATTTTAAGGCCTACTGAGATACATCATAATGATCAGATGTTTGTAAGTACTTTCCCCTCACACCATAATTTCTATTTATGGGGTTTTTTTGGCAGGTCTTACTTGTATGTAATCGATCAAAAGACATTATCCTAGAATATTTTGAGTTGGAAGCGATCCTTCAAAAGTCGTCCAGCCCAACTCCTCTTCTCAAATTATTGTATCATNCCTGGCTGCCCTTAGTGGTGCCAAAGACCGACCACCACTCTCACAGGTGCCTGGGGGAGTCAACCCTTTCTGCCTCTCTCTCATCACCCCCAGGGAGGTTGCGATCTCGCATCAGAGCGCCCCTTGAAGCTGCAAGGGAGGTACTGCAGCCTCTCTGCCCCAACACAAGCCAAAAGTGCCCCCTGCCAGTTTTGCTCATAACTACACCAAAGGGGAAATTGCTTGACAGGTGAGACACGGTTTTCTTCTTTGTGTTGTTGTTGTTATTGTTTGGCATTCTTCCTTTTCCCCTATCTTTGCCTGGTAGCCCTGCAATTTCCAAGTTGTAAGTATTTGGAGGTAGGGGTCATTCCAGGAAGGTTTCTGCCTTCCTTGGCAGACATCTGTCTTTCAAACCAAGATATATATTCACAGTGTAATTTGAATTCAGAGACTGGTAATGGTATTGTATATTCCGTACTGCTTTTAGCAACCATAGAAAATTAGCCAGATTAGACATCAGCTAAAGTACATTTTTCAGTTATGGGAGAATGAAAAATAACCCAGTAAACACCAGGAAAGCTTTAGGGTTTTTTCCCCTGTTCCTTTTTCTTTTTTTTTTTTTTTTTTTTTTTCTTTTAATTATTTAAAAAACTCCCATTTTTTTTTATCCAAATTTTAATAAATCACAGGANATTATATAAAAACTCACCAGTTCTTATCTACCAATATTTAGTAAACTCCAGGTAACTTTGTTTCAGAAAACAATTACTTGATTTTTAAGATTAGAAATAGAATTATCTCAAAATTTTTTAAAAAATTAAATACAGAAAATATAATTTACATTAAATAAANTAGCTTGAGTTGGAAGCGATCCTTCAAAAGTCGTCCAGCCCAACTCCTCTTCTCAAATTATTGTATCAGTCATAAAACTATGAGTGGTTATGAGAGAAGTCAATTAGTGAGGTACCAGGTGGAGAAACAATTGTGACTTAAAATACTGAAATGAAAAAGAAAACCACCTAATCTTTAAAGGACGTTTAAAATATGTGCACAGATGTCTTAATTTTCCTAATCAGTATTTAATAGAATTTTATTCTAATGCTTTCCTTGATTATTTTGTTATTATTTTTCATATCCGGATCAATTTCAGAGGTTAGTATTTTGAAGCAGACCATTATATTTTTACTACAGCTTATTTAATTAGTGTGTTTTATCATCTACCAGATTATTAATATGCTCTCATACTCCTCTATACTCATGCATTGATAATTCAGTACTTAGATAAATGTCTTGCTTATCCAGTTGTACAAAATTTAGATATTTATGACCCTTATGACTTAAATGAATTTCACTATAGTCTGCTAGATTTTGGAGTAGTTTGTTATTTAATTTGTATGTAAGTATGCAGTAAGAAAAATAGGTAAAAGATTATAAGTAATAGAACAGCACAGGTAAAAACTAATCATTAGAGATTATGACCAAAATATATGCAGGACTTGCTACCAAAGATTCAATCTCCTACTGGAGTAGTCTTGCTCTTTTTACTCTTTTTCACTGTATGTTCTGTATAGTGATGCATTTCAAGAAGGGAAAGATGGGTGTTTTCAGCCAGAGGAGCCTGTAGCCTGGTGTTTGAGCCACTCTGGTAAAAGAGGGGAGAATTTTCTTTCTGACCTTTTGAGAAATGTGTCTGTGTGAAAAAAATTCCTTACTTCTGCTCCTTGAAAAAGGTGATGCCTTGGGTTTTCACTTTTATATTTTTCAAATCCTGTACTGCCTAGTGTGTAACTCTGAAGTTTCTTGTAGCCTGCTCGCTGCTTTTCTCTCAGGCCAGGTAGTCATAACAAAGCCTCTCCAAGCCTGCTCTCCAAGGACACCCAGACTGTCCTAGGCCTGAAATGTGTAAACGGGTAAGCTTGGGGAAATCACATCATTTAGCTAAAGTTTTAATTGGTGAATTTATGCTGATATGCAGATGAAGCAAACCTATAAAAGTGTGAAGAACTCGTGACTTGTTGTCCGTCTTGGAGTCCATCTTGGCCTTTGGCTCCCCAGGGTGTACCTTTGAAGCCTTTCGAATAAATATCCACCTTTATTCTCTTACTCCTGTCTAGTCTCTGTTTCTAGATAGCCTCTCAAGGCATCAGAGGAACTGCATTTAGAGGTCTGATCAAGGACCATGATGGACATGGACACTGAGGAGAATCTCTGTTATGTGTATCAACTCACAGGAGCCACCTCCACGTATTTAAATAGTCTCCATGCATTTTAAAGGTCATCTAGGAAACTCTGGTTCAACTTTGCCCTCAAAGTTTTCTGTTGGTCAGGTTTATTATAAGTTGAACAGCTATACCATGCATTTAGGATAAAGGCCTACAATTATGTCCTGATATTTGCATGTGCAGCTACCACGGTTGCAAACAGTATCTACACTATCAGTGGATGAGGGTGAAAAAACCCACACCATAAGCAATGTATCAGAAGCAGAATTCAGATTATAGACACCCATGACCACTGATATATCTTGTAATATTTTTCTACTTCCTACTGAAATAATCTATTTCTGTGTCGCTCACAGTAACCTTGCAGTTAGAACATGATACAAGGCATCATTTTCCAAAGGTTGCTTTAAAAATTAACCAGCAACTTGCAATAATTTCTAGTGAACAGATTAAATCTAACACTAAATTTATGCAATAAAATTGACAAATTATGTTTGGCCATTGCAAGCTGAGATGCTTCAGTATAATACTTCCCCCTCAATTAGCATAAATTTCTTTGTTGCAACACTTTTTGGCACTTTTTCCTCCTCTTTTTTTCCTCTTGATCTATTTCTTATCAGTAATGTAATTTTTTATTCTTTTTGGGGTAGGGAAAAGAAGAGGAGGACTTGGATGTGGAGAAAGCTCATGTATGCTTCCTCAATGAAGAAACTGCTACATTAAATCACAGAATGTTGTCTGGTACTATTCTAAAGTAGGAGTTACATATCCTACTTTTGCAGGGCGCTTTTAATATTACGAAGTAAATAGTGATTGCTGGAGCAGTTTTGAAAATGAACACTTGAAAAGGAGTATACTGAAAAGATTCAGTGATTAGGCTGACATTCACCATCACTTCCATTGTAAAGTAAGGAGTAAACTTGTTTATGTTGCAAGTTCTTTGTCTCTCTTCCAAGAAAGAAATAATTCAACCATAAAACGAGTAAATGCTCCACTGGGGAAATCCCAAAGCTTTCTAGATATGTTATGAACAATGATGAGTGGATTTGGGGAAGCAGCCAGTCAGCTAAATGATTAAAGGGCCACAAGCCCATGAAAAAGCATTGATTGACATTTCAGAAGCAAGCAGCAAAATTATTTATCTTTAATATGAATAATAAAAGTTTAGGACCCCTAAGTCAAGCTGATAATAGACAGGAGAGGAGGGGAAGCTAATACAAATAAAATTCTGTGATATCTTTGCCAAAGTAGAGTAAATCCTGGGAAGAGACCAATTAATTAATGTCACTCTGAATAACGATTTGTGGTGGTATCTGTAACAGAAGATCCCTCAGACACTGCAAGCTGTTGCCTCAGAAATTGAACCTCTCTAATTAGGTAGATAGCATACAGGGTGGATCCTGCAAGATGGTACACCGTCTGGTCTGACTAACATACAAAACAAGCATCAACAGTGGTGAGGCTAGCATAGATAAATGGAAATGAAAGCCCCAAAAACAACAGTGCAGGGACTTGGTGAAACAGGTCAGTGCAGAAAAACTCCTGAAGATAAATTAGAGTCAAATGATCTATTAAAAACATATGGAAAACGGCAATTTAAACTGAGGCACTTTGCTAGGGTGGTCAGTACATGTTTTTGAAGACTAAAGAAATGCAGGGATAAAACAACTTACCAATAGAAGATTAAGTGCCAAAAACTCAGATTCAAGGAAGAAAATCATCAGTTCTTAGGTAATTATGTAATATATAATTTTTCAAAAGCAAGGGCCAGTACTTCATGTTCAGTAAACAATGTTGTTGGCATAAATTAATTACCGAGATACAGTGCAGGTGAACATTTCCTATAATGTAACAAATATTATAGGTGCAGTTAACATACAGTAACAGAAATTGTACACTAATAAACTAAGTATAAAGGACATCCTGAAGCCACTCACAAACTCATCTAAAATCTGAATTTCACCTTACTCAGAAGTATTGATGTAAGTAATAACATAGAGTATATTAACAACTAATCTGATGAACAGCCTAGCAACCTTGGCTACAATATTTTGTTACACTTGTGTATCAGTCCCATAACTTCCTGTGTAGAATGAATTGTTGTCAGACTCCTTTCCTTTCTTAGCTGACAGGGCAGATGTGGAGGTTTGTACTGGAAACAAAATGAAACACAATTCCTAAAGTAGTGTTTGGTGTATGTGTCTTCGGTCTCAGTAACAAAGCTCAATATACTTCACCTAATTACTAAGCCAAGATATTCAGAAGTTGTGGCAAACTACATGCAGGGATATTATAAAGTATCCTGATTCATCCAACAGCACCAGCTGCTAGATAACCTTCTCCACTAGAGGAATAGGATACATCTGTGTACAATTATGTAATTGGATTTTGTTTCTCACTGAATATATGATGCATTGCTTTGTAGTTCAGAAATCTTTGAGTGTGTTCTGCTGAAGTAGGAATCACTATTAATTGTGATGAGTCTTCTCTTATTTGCCTTTACCTAACTCATATAGAACACTTGTACTCACAATAGTTGCTCTGTTTCCTAGTTCAAAGTCATTCTTGAAATCCAGCTCTTTGAAAATTTTTCATCATGGTCTCCCACTAGTCATCATCCTTCTGCTTCTGCTTGTAAGTTTCATTTGGGTTTTCTTTTGTTTCTTTCTCCTTTAGCAATTATCCTTTGGCACAGATGTGAACATATTCTTCCCATGCCCCAGCTAAGTGTTCACTATAGTGCTGAGATAGTCAAAGTGGCTTTAAAGCTGTGGAGCCTAAAAACTAGTGACTAGATAGATGAAAGATCAACTTTTCTGAAATTCAGCCTGGCATCCTAAGCTTCCCTCGTTGCAGCCTGTATTCCATATTCATTACTAGCCTTACATTCAAACCTTCCTTTGTACTAAATGTCTAAGATCTGAGTTGCACAAACTAGATGAAATTCATACCATCTGCATTTACTTATAATTAATGGTGCACATAGAGGCACCTTGTTTGCCTTTCCACATATGTGATGCCTTCATTCATGCCTACAAACAGCTGGGAGTTGTGATTGTTAATCAGCTTGATAACTACTGGCTGCAGTTGTAGGGAAATACTTTCCCTGTGGTATGTTTTATACCATTTTTCCTAAAACATTTTCCTTATTCTCCTGGGAAAGAAAAATTGCAGAAGCACCCTACCAAAACGCCAACCTGCATTCAAGCAAAGAAGGGATTAGGTGCTAAAATCACGTGCCCAAACTGCAGGGTGAAATATATTTCTTTCCTTAGTGAAAATATCAAATTAGTCATGGTAAAATTCCAAGGTAATTTGAGATGTTACTTTCAAACTTTCATTTACGAAATACATGATACATTACGCTTTTGACATCTGTTTTATTGATGTGTAAGCAGTCTTAAAAGACTAGTTCTTTGATCCATCTTCCAACTGAAACATTAGTTTTCACGTGTAATTGAGGACCAATTTTCTTTTTGATTGACATTTGAAATGATAGAATAATGTATCAATAGTCCTCTTAAAAAGCAGCCGTACGGTTCCAAATTTGCATTTATTTATAGGATAGGATTATTAGAGAGTTTTGTGATTATTAGAGATACTTGTGAATTTTTGGTGAAACACAACCATATGCATTTATATGCATGCATACAAAGCATTCAATAGACAAGAATTTCTGGTGTGCTTTGCATATTCTTTGCAAAATTATTGCTAAAAGATTGCATATTATTATTATACCACTGGGAATGCTGATTTGCGACACTTCTGCTGCTTCTTTAATCTCTTCCATATGAAGTAAGTGAATTGTGACAGTGTAGCTGCAAAGCTGCATGATGTCCTCAAACCGGCAAAAAAAAAATCTCATCTTGATTTTGTCAGTGACAATACATTTTTCAGGCTTTCATGAACATATTGCCTATAAAGCAAGTTACTTGGCTCTTTGTGTGAATATTGAATTTGCCCTTTTTATTTGAGGTTTAAGTTATTTTCAATGATTATATCTCACTTTCCTTCTTACAGCCTTTTATTTTTTCCCCTAAATTTGCAGTCTTCTATTTGAGGCTTGGGGTTTTTTCAGAAACAATGTATTGAATATTTTCACCCAGTGATTACTTGGAAATAAATTCTTTTATTTATTTTATTATCTCTTTTAATGAAAATAATAAAATTTATATCTTGAAATAAAAAGGGTTTGGTTGACTGAAAACAAGAATGAAACATTAATTTAAAAATCCAGAATAAGAAATTTACATAACAATAAAACTGTATTGACCAAAACACTCTTAATTTGTGATGCACCTATACTAAATCAAGTATACTAATAAAGACTTTCAACTTTAGAAGTTCCAACTTCACAATGTTCCAATGAAGATTTATTACTTCTTTATAAACTGTCCTGTCAATGTTATGACTTTTGTTTCTCCTTCTGTGCTCTACATAGCTGCTTACACGAGCACTATTAATGAACTCACCTCCCACTTCAGGCACAAAATGCAAGTATTTTTCCAAGTTACTATTTATAAAGGCATATCGTGATAGAAAAATTTAGGAAATGACCAGAAATTATTTTCTCTGTAGTCCCTAGTTAATATTACTTTTGTTATTTTTTTTTTTTATTGTATCCCCTCAATAGCTGTGATCTAATGAATTTTACTCCTAGTATTGGTAACTTACTTGCACAACTAACTCAAATGCAATTTCTATGTTATTTATTTTTTAAAAAGCAACTTTTCCATGTAAGTTTAGCCCTGCTCCCTGATGGGGCATGCTTCCAAATTAAATCCGAAACTGGAAAAGACAACGACTAAACTGTGTGCTAACAGAGGTTAAAAGTTCTGCCAGGAGTGATGGATGCACTTTGCGTTTGCAGCGGATGTTCGTGTTAAAGTCAGCTGCTCTGTACTATACTACTGACCTATACAGAAAAGCTACTGTGTCTGTAACTGGGGCTCTAAGAGGCTGAGGTTGTTTTTACAGTGCAGTTTAAAGGTGTGACAGGATCTCATGTGGGACTGTACTTGGGGTGTGTTGATTGGTCTTCCTTGAGCGCTGACGATCTGGTGGCTTCAGCAGTACAGAACAAACACTTGACTTCTTCCCTCTGTGTTCAAAAGGTGGTACGGATGGTTCAGAAGCCTCCCAGATCTTTTTCCACATCTGACAACCGTGCAGATATATGTAAAGTCGATTTAAATTATCTGATATGGAATTGAGCTCAGGATAGAAGTCTTCAGAGAAGGCATGCTCTGCTTTATTTTTTATAGGACAACAATTCAGGTTATCTCAACTGACTTTGAAGTAACCTGAGTCTCACTTTCTCAGGAGCAGTTGAGCATTTTTAGTCTGCCAATTACTCCTAAATCTAGGTTTTCTTCTCTGTTATTTACAATGGAATTGTTTTAGATGCAGTCTTAAATGACAATTTCATTTTTCAAAGTTTTTGGCTGAAGGCAGCTTTAATTTTTTGAGTATTTTTTTTCTATTCTGAAATAAAAATTAGCATAAAAGAGCAGAGGTTCTCTGTCAGAATAGCATACTAATTTGGGGTGAGCACCACCTCACACCTGAAAGCAGTACTTGTTTTGTCTCAAAAATGCAGAGGCAAGGGTATAAAATAAAATTAGCAATATTTTTCAGCCTGAAATTCACTGAATTGGTTCTGAAGATGTATTTAAAATAATTTAAGCTATTTAAATTTTAGTTATTAATTACAATAAGCATATATAACCCTAGGTTTTTACAATAAAAAGTTCGGTGAGGGAGGTATGAAACATACCCTTCTATGTTGCTAAGTATTTTGAGAAGATACGTGTTTTTACGTGATCTTTAACACATACATGGATTCGCTTATTATAAATCTATAAAGATGGATTTAATTTAAATTTCAAAAAAATTTTGGTTGCTATTATTTTTAAAATCCATATTCAGACTCAAGTGGAAGCGAATATATTCTTAAAAACTAGAGAGAAGAGTACAGACTGGCAACTGGAACTGCCTGTGAAAGATTTCAAATGCTTTTTAGGAGTTTACTTTTTAATCATTACAAACAGGAAATTTAATCTCCAGCTGGGCATAAATAACAACAAAGACTCCATGACTCAGCATAAAGCTGCAAGCCTAAAAGGGTCATAAAATATGAAGCTCCCTATTAAAAAAGCTTATATATGAAGGGATAAACAAAACATTTGCATTCCAGATCCAGTCACTGTTTTACAGTCTGAAGGAGAAGAAAAATATGCAAGCCCATCAAAAATACTGAATGATACTAAACATTGTGTTTTGTTTTCTGAATAGATAGGCTGTTTCCTTTGGTAAGATAGTATTTTTACCCAGTCTGAAATGATTTTAGGTGAGT
Organism: Oreocharis arfaki; assembly: GCA_013398015.1. NCBI lineage: Eukaryota > Metazoa > Chordata > Aves > Passeriformes > Paramythiidae > Oreocharis > Oreocharis arfaki. Next base: position 99,859 of record VZRR01006225.1, read on the forward strand.
TTCATATTTTGATACAGAATGGTGTTTATTTGTGATAGTAAGCATGCATGTGCTGCACTGCAGCTGTCAGTATAGAAAAATAAGGGATATCCCTGTTTCCTGTTTGCAGGCAGTTTCGGCAATAACATGAAATGGGCAGAAACAAATTCTCTTTGTGAGTCTTAAAATAGAGTATCTACTAAATTAACAACAAGCATACCCTGAAACAGTGTGGCATGTTTATCAGTATTTCTAACTCAGGAATATTCATAATGGTTATATAAAAACATATGTAAATATATATATAGATATATAGAGATATATATATATTCCTACTACTCGTATAACAGATATACTTCTAATATTTAAATGTATACATTTTTGCATCCAGTTCTGAGGATATAAATGTATATAGATATAGACAAAATAGATTGGTTTCACAACCCAATTCAGTTCATAATACAGTCTCCTTCTAGAAAACTTAATACAGTAGGAAAAAATGTACTCATAGATCAAATAATATTTTCAACAATCCATACAAAATTCCCACACTGAAAATTAACTCTGTTGGTGTAAAAGCTATAGAGACCAGTTTCCATCTACAAAACAAGCCAAAAAATGAAAAGGAACTCATTCATTGGCTTCAGCCTGAACTCCAACAAAGAAAATTTTATTTGAAAATTAAAACTTTTGCTCCTCTAAAGAACAGTATGAGTGCTAATACAGCTGATCTCTCATCACCGTCTACTTTTTAAGTTAAAAGCACCACCAGGATTTATGTCTGAGACAAGAACCTAAAGTAAGTACCCCCTTTCATGGGTTAAGTGAAGTTAGGATTAGGGTCAGCAGGGTCCAGTATTTTTCACTCCCAGCAAAGCCCAAGTAAATACATTCTGTACTATGGATTCAGGAAGAACTTCAGGTTAAGAGATGCTCAGGGAAAAGGAACAATATACTCTTAGATATACCTCTTAGATGAGGGTGAAGTAATTGTTCCCATTTACTTATCTACTTTTCAAATCCAAATGTTGCTATGGAAAACCATTAAGGTGGACTTTTTTTTTTTTTTCCACATAAACCTAAACAATAATATTGCTTATGATATACCTGTTCTTAGAATTTGGAGTAATGCATCAAGTTAGATTTTAAAAAGAAGTTTTCTTGATTTCAGGCTACTGTCTCAGGTTTAAAATTTCGTCCTGTGAAGCATCTGTTATCTTAAGGATACTCCTAGAAATTAATTTCACATATGTAAAGTTAGTATTACCATATTATTTTTGAACCATACTGCTGAGATCAGAAGAAGCCCTATTTCCTTTGCAGACCAAAAATCAGCTATTTGTGTAGCTATCAGAAATTAAGAAGTCAAGTGGGAATTATGGTTGGCAAACACAGCAATTTGATTTGGCACCAGTGCATAATAAAAGTGTTTAGCACATAGAAAACTCACTACAGTTGTCCATGAAGGTAATTATATTTGCCTGGACTTGTAGTTCATAAAGGTGAAGCATAATATGAAAGGTCATTTCTGTCCTCATTCAATCCACCTGAAATTTCTTCCCATGTTATATTAAAATATCACTAAAACAAATTTATAAAATACCTTCTCTTACCTCAAATATAAGCAAATGGTGTTCTTCATACAAAGACAGGCATGCTTAGAGAATTATAAATATGGCGATAAGAAAGGGAGCACTCAATTCACACTTATCTGGAAGAAGATTTTATTAGCATGAACCATTCCAATAGTAAGTAAATACTGAGGTTCTGATGTCCTAGGGAGAATGAACAGAATGTTTCACAACAGACATAGTGTTAAGGGCTGTCTTTTATACGGTTTGCAATCAAATGGTACAGACAGAGGATGCAGACACATGCTGCTTGCGGAGCTGTACCAGACACTCAGGCCTTCCCAGCAGCCAGCACCAAGGACATGCACTGTGTACTGTAGTCCTGCTCCAGCTGCTGATGCCAAGCTCCTCCCTCACATAGTCTGACAAGAAGCTGTTAGTTAGATGTTGCAGCACTAACAGACACAGGATAAATGAGATTATGCAGAGATGTAGTTAAAAAATAATTTAAGAGGAAGATAGCATGGTCTGCAATGATCACATGCAGGTCTTAGTCAGAAAAGCTGATTGACTGTCCCATTTTACATTTGACTAGCCCATTTTAGAATGTTTTTGCCTACCTTCCCTTTGTTTCTTCCCAGTCCCCTTCATCTGCACACTTCTCCATCAGTTTGCACAATCCCACTAGCCTCCCAGCCTCTTGGGTCCTCAGGTCTTCATCCCTGTCAGCTGCAAAGCCCCTCTTTGCTGCAGTTTCTTGGTAGCCCATCAGCCAGTGTGTTCACCAGGTTTGCTTCTTGACTCTGCTTCCATTATGTTTACTTGTCACTTTTGTATCCCTGCATATTTTGTTAACGCCTACTCCTTTTTCCTTGCCAACACCTGTCACAAGGTACTCGACCACATAATCCTACTGAAATGAACATTCCCATGTTCCTGAGCGCCCTTATCAATGAGTTCATTACTACTTTCCTTGTAGTATTGGTCAGATTTGTGCCTGTGTCTTACTGCTTATGGCTTCCTGCTTTAATTATTATCCCCTTCTGCTTTAAAAGAGCTGACTCCTTTCTGCTTAAGGGAGCTGACTCTCCCCCCTACCACACTCACTTCCAATAGAGTACAAATTGAACTCTAGTTAGTGATAAATTGTTTGGCTAAAGAAAGCTTTTGTTATAAATTTCTGCTAAAAATATTTTTTGGGTAGTATTTTATGGGATTCTGCAGTGCACACATGGAGTTAGGGAGCTTAAGTTTTAATCTAATAAACACTTCAGTTTTAGAACTTCCATCATTTGAATAGGAGGTGAGAAGGAGGACAAATACCATTTTCTATTCTTTCTCAGGATACCAAACCTAAATTTTTTGGGGTAACATTAACCCTCCTTCGCTCTGTCCTTTTCCTCCAAATATGGAATATGCCAAAATAAAGCTTCTATGCAAATGTGAGTAGGGGCAAAGAATTCATAGGGTGAAGAACTTCAGCTGAGCTAAAGGAAGAGTACAGAAAAGTGCACATGGCACTTATCACTTCGATAGATCTCTAAAAATTTGTAGATATTAGGTCTAGTGCTGTGTGGGTGCAGCTGACTGTCAGCAAATATACCACTACCAAAAATAACACCCTCAGTAAATAATCTAAGCAAAGTGAAAAGGGCTCCTAAAGGATTTAAGGTACTTATAAAAGGCAAAGGGAGAGGTTTAGGTGACCTATTATACACTGCTTGTATTGAAGATCCATTTTCTCCCGTTACTTCTACTTTATTTTTTTTTTCTTTAAAGTGCTGGCACACTTACCTTCTGCAATTCAATTTTTAGCAGTAGAGACAGTAGCATCTTCTAGCCTACAGAAAAAGGAAATGCAGGAGTACTCCCCAATAAACTTCTTTCATGACAGCATTTCTTTCCTCTTCCACTATGTGCAAGACATCAAATCCAATCCCAGAGGAGCTAAGAAGTGCAGAAGCAGGTCTTAAGATAATTGGTATATTTTTCAAGATCTATTTATAGAGTATTCAGAAAAGAGACATTTTGGTGAAGAAAAAGGTTGGGTTATTGAATCATTTTAGGCCATTAGACAAGTTGATTCACTTTAAAAGGGGAAAGGTAGAGCAACACGATAGAGAAAGAGAGAAGGACTTTAACTCTTTTATTGTTTTTTAATGAAGCACTACAGCTTCATTTGAGAATTTCATTTGATAATAGAACTAATTTGAGGAGTGAACAATATTGGAATATTTTCTTGTCTTTGTTTAAGCTAGTAATATTAATTCCAGTGTCTGTTTTCGCTCCTAGAAGTTAAAAGTACAAAAAAATGCATCTCTTTTATTGAAAAGCATGTACAGCAATAGATTAATCACAGTTGGCATCCCTTTTTATCATGATTCACTTTCTGGCTTGTGACTGTCTGGTGTACTACAGCAGTCAAAAAATACAAGGATTATTATAGAAAATACAAATTGCTAAGCCAGTTACAGTACAGGAGATGATTTACTTAACATACACTATATTAACAAGAACACAGGGTAAAGTCTGTGTCAGTTAATTGCCTCTGTCCCCTTAAATGTTCAAGGCCACTAATGGACCACAAGCAAAACAGCGTATTAGCCTTCTTTTAAAAAACAAAGCATCAGTCTCCAATCTTCAAAGACAAGTTGTTGAAGTATGGGCTGGATAAGTAGTCAGCAAGATGGACCTCTCCTATGAAGACAGGAAGACAGAGTTGGGGTAGTTCAGCCTGGAAAGGAGAAGGCTCTGGGGGGACATTATTGAGACCTTCCAGTACCTAAACTGGGCTTATAAAAAACAGGAACAGTAACTTTTTACATGGACAGGTACTGACAGGACAAGGGGAGACAGTTTTAAAAGAAAAGAGGACAGATTAGGTTAGTTGTTAAGAAGAAGTTCTGCACTCTGTGGGTGGTGAGGCACTGAAATTGGTTGCTCAGAGAAGTGAATGCCCCATCCCAGGAAGTATTAAAGAAGAGGTTGAATGGGGCCCTGAGCAACCTGGTTTAATGGGTAGCATCCCTGTCCATGACAAGGGATGGAACTAGATGATCTTAAAGGTCCCTTTTCGCTCAAGCCATTCTATGATCCTGTGATGAGTGGTCTGGATGGTAAGGCACAAAGTTGTTTTACCAGCCAGAGGGATCTCAAGAGACTGGAAAAATGAGGTTACAGGAACATCATGGAATTCAACACAGGGATGTGGAAAGACTCACATCTGGGGAAGTATAACCCTCATGCACTGCTAAACATGGGGCCTGCTTAGGTGGAAAGCAGCTTTGCAGGAAATTACCTGGATGCCCAGGTAAATACCAAGTTGGCCAACTTAGTGTCCTGTGTGTCAAAGAAGGCAAAAAATACCATGAGCTGCATTAAGAGGTGTGCTGCCAGCAGGTCAAGGAAATGATCCCTGGAGTATTGTATGAAGTTCTGAGGTCCCCAGTGCAAGAGAGAAAAGGACCTACCAGGAAAAATTCAGATAATACCCACTACGTTTCCACTAAAGAACTTGTGCACCTCTCATGGAAAGAAAGACTGAGAGAACTGAGATGGTTCAACATGGAGAAGACGTCTGAGGAGAAATATAATTCATGTGTACAAATGCCTGAACGGAAGTTTTGAAAAAAAAAAAAAGGACTTAGTTCAGTGCTGCACAGTGACATGTCCTGAGACAGTCTGCCCAAACTTAAACATGTGGAGTTTCTTCTGAGCATCATGAAAAAAAAAAATCATTGTGAGAATGACTGAGCACTGGAGCAAGTTGTCCAGAGAGATTGTGAAGTTTCCATCCTTGGAGGGCTCCAAAAGTCATCCGGCCATGGCCCTGAGCAAAATGTGTAGTTTAACCTCTTTAAGCAGGCACATTGGATGAGAGGACTTCCAGAGGTCCCTTCTAACCTCAGCAACTGTGTGATTCTGTTTTGAAGAGAAGCGAGGCTTTTTACTGCAATGATATGTTATCTGTGATAGATCCTGTTTTTGTTATATGTATGTTGCAACCCTGCTTACCTCTTCTTGATTATGTATTCACACCATTAAGAAAGGTAGTTATTCAAATGCTTAGGGTTTTTCCATTAAAACATGTAAGAAATGCAATGAGATATATACAATTTTGAATACAGAGATGAAAAATACCAGTCTACAAGTAAGGTTTGAAAATTAATGAAATATTTTCATTGGAAGAAATAAATAAATAAGGATTTTCTGATTATGTTAATGAAACAGTCATTTAGGCTACAGACCATGTTGGTGTATTTAAAAGCAAGTAATATCCATTAAAAATAATATAAAATAAAGAAAGCCTCCTATTAATAAAATTATATTGGACTTACATGGCAAAATTTTGGTAGGGAGAGCTGCAGTCAGTCTCTATGAGAAGAAACCAGGGATTGCCTCATGCTGACAGAGCCAATTCCAGTTTGGTTAGGAAAGGAATTGCCACAAGAAACATCTGAGCTCACTGCAAAGCTTCCAGTGCCTCCAGGAAAACATATATATGAAAGAGTAAAAAGTATTTTGAAGGAGTTGCGACACAGAGAAATTAGAAAAATTTGAGTAAAACAACGCTGTAAACACCATCACAGCAGAGAAAGGAGAAGCTCCAGGCAAAAGAACATGGATTCTTTCACAGTTCATGCAGGAGACCAAATTAAAGAGCTGTCCCTCTTCCCACTGGAGAAACCCCAGGGAAAGAAGTAGTTTCTGCAGTTGGTGGTGAGGATTAAGCCAGAGCAGTTATCTACACTTCAGCCCATGGACAGCCCCAAGCTGCCATGTTTTGCCTGCGGCAGTAGCAGGTGAGTGATCTCCCCATCTTTATAAAGCTTTTCCATCTTATTTTGTCTGACTGTCCTATATAGGAATGGGAATGAGAAAGCAGCTGGATGGAGATCTGGCAGCCAGCCAACGCCAACTCAATACACATATTTGTTTAGTGACTGAGTACAATAATTCATAAAACTTGGTCCTTTCAGGAATGCTGCAATTACTTGTTATATTCTGTTCTCTTTTATGATATATGGTACTTATTTCCTCTCCTTTACAAGCAATGTTTGTGGGAGTCGGTTTTAGTTGATACGTTATATACATTAAATAATCCCTAAAATGAGTGTGATGAAGTCTGTCAGAAGTAGCTAAAAGAGGTTGCTGTTGCTTTTTATGAACGGAATGATAGAAGTTTGAATCAGCTTCTGTCTGGTGCCCAGGCCTCTGGCAGCAGGCAGTTGCTGTATTGGAGTGGCCAGCACTCCAAAATCCACTCTGATTTGCAGGGTCTTTAATAATGGCTGATCCAGTCTATTATAAAATGAATTATTTATTAATAGACACAAAACTAACAGATATAAGACTTAAAACAGACTACTACTACACAGGGAGAAATCAAAAGGGATTACTAGTAAACACACAGGGTTAAAGGTACCATTAAAATTACAGTTAGCTAAGCAATAGTATAACTTAGGATTCAATGTTTCTTACCACCAGTCTTTGAAGTGGGAGACATTGAAATTCCTTTCTCTCAGTCCCCGGGGAAGTAACCTCAAAAGCCTGTGTCTGGACTTAGGGGGAGAAATCTCCTCACACGTTCCCAATGAGTGTGTAAGAGACTTCTGCCATGTGTTAATTTGTGTGTTCTTTTATAGATGTAAAAACTGTGTCTTCTGGTCAAGAATATTCATTTTCTGTATCTATTTCCACATCTGTTCTCATAGCAGGATTTGTGTTGGGCCTTGGTCTCAGACTCTCAGGAGCCTGGGGGTGACCTCCTAGGGGGCTCCCTGACCTGTGGAACTCTCTGATTTCCTGCAGGGGCTCTCTGGCTTCCTGCTGGCTATTAATCTGGTTGAGTTATCTCTTCCAAATGCCCCAGCCATGAGAGAGGGGAGACATCCTGCCACATTGCTACACAACTCTGTGCTTTGAATTAAACCAGTATTTGATATTTTGACAAACTGAGGTGTTTTCTATTTGGCACTCAGTTGATTCAGCAGTCTGTATTTATTAGACAATTCACTTTGCACTGATCATTACTCAGCTTAGCTAGCCTTCTTTCAACAGAAGAGACTTTTTATGGACAGGGAATTGAACTATTTCTTTGTACAGTTTCATGAGAAGGGAACATTTAGAGGATGATTTTAACAGGTCCTATAAGAGAACTGCCTCTGCAGCTAAGTGGAGTAACTCTTCTTTGACGGCTACAATACTATTCTTTAAGAAGGAAACATAGATACACCATTAAACAGGAGAAGATGTTACTAACGCCTCCAGACTGACATGCTGTTGGTAAAGACACTCATATTGAAATGAATCTGTCGCCATCTCATGAGAGTGCTTACAGAAAAGTAAGAAATTTGTAACAGGATAATTGGCAAAGCTGTTAATTTCCTAATATAGATCTTGAAGAAGATCCTAATCACCACTTATTTCTATGCAAATGATAAAAGGAGTTATGAATCATCTTAGCAAAAAACAGACTTAGTCACTCTCTGCTAGGTTTTCATCAGTAACAATGAAGATGAACTCATCCCATTAGCCAATGATTTCTCCTCTCCCTCTCTGTCTCTCTCTCTCACTCATATATTCTGAGTTTCCTTATTTCTTCAGAAGTACACTCTTCTAAACACTCATGCCATGATGATTTTTCATCTCCCAAATATGTAGTGGTCTTGTTGCATTTATATGTAATTGTAAAGGAAAGCTGAGTGGCTGGTGGAAACAAACGGAAAAATGTTTTTCACTTTCACTCTACCTGAGATTAGCGAAACTAACTCACAGTGTAAAGGAACAGAACTCCAAGCATCTGCACATGATAGGATATCATATTTTGTGAATTCAGGATTTTTTACTTCTCACAATCTAGTTTGAATGCAGTGCTCCAGGTGGGGGTCTCAGGAGGGCAGTGCAGAGGGAAAGAACCACCTCACTTGACCTGCTGCCCATGCTGCTTTGGATGCAGCCCAGGATGTTATTGGCTTTCTAGGCTGTGAGTGCACATTTTTGAGTCATGTTGAGCTTCTCATCCACTCACACTCTCATGTCCTCAGCTTCAGTTACCACTGCTGAGCACTTATGATTGGAATTACCCCTTGAAGGAGTCACATGCCCTACCAAATCCAACCATGAAACCAGCACTGCCCTGAACTGATGTCACTGCTCATGGTGGTACCCACCACCCAGTTCTCCAGCCCATCTAACTCTCCAGGTGCCAGCACACCCACTGGAGTACCAGATACCCCAACCGCCCACTTTGGTGGGTTTCAGCAGTGCTCAGTCCCCAATGGGGTCAGGCACGGAGAGCGTTGCACCCCCATCTGTGGGATGGATGGCAGAATCACAATACCAGAGATAGAGAAAATAAATATTTTTTAACATTTTTATGTTCAGATTGGGGTAGCCCAGGGGGTTCCTGACCCCACATTCACTGGATGCTCAGGATTAACGAAATTCAGGTTCCATTAATCTTCTTCTGGGTCCAGCTCTGCCAGCATAGGGGCTTACAGATGGGAACACAGTGGGGTCATGCCCTCATCTGCAGCCTAGTCCACATCCACCCACGGCAGCTCTGAGGGGACACTGCCCCTCAGGATCCACAGCTCAACTGCACCTTGGTGCGACCACCTCCGCAGGCCCACGATACCTCTCTCCGCTGGACCAGTTCCTCCTGCAGTGACTCTCAGTTCCATTTGGACAGCACTTAGGTATATGGGAGGGTGTGGATAATCTCCAGGAGCAGCATATCATTGTCTACAGCCATGTCTGGGAGGCTGCTGGGGTGCTCTCTACCCTGTCCTTGCTGTTTCCAGCAAGCACCCCTGCTTTGAGTCTATTCCTGACAGAAGCTCCAGTGGGGATCCTAGTGAAAGACCATCTCCATCTTCATTACTGTCCTCAGGACAGCCTTGCAGAATTGGCATTGTTCCAAGTGGCTGGGAATGGTCAGGTCAACGATGGCATGGGGCCAGAAGAAGGAGTCTGTGGAAATGGAGCTGTGTCATGACATGTAGGCCCTCATGGCTCCAAGGGATGGCAGGCAGTCCAGTGGGGACCAGCATTCCTTTCTTGAAACCTCCACATTCACTGTGCAGAGAAAACGGAAGAGACCCTGGCCCCTGTGGCAGGACCTGTGGACAGCAGCCCTCCTTGGCTATTGGACAGCACTGCCCTGCATGGGCAGAGGCAGGGCATAGGGTGAGACATCTGGTGTCTTCCCTCAGCATTTGCTGCATCTCTGAGGTCAGTGTGGGCTGCTGCACTTCTGCACCTGCCCAGAGAGAAGCTGTCAAGAGAGGACAGCCCCTGGCACAGTTCAGGGTTATTGCTGCCATGAGGTGTTGGTTGTTTGTGGGATGCTGGATGCCAGGGCCACTCACCACTCTGCTCCCATTTACGGGTTTTTGCCATGCTTCTGCAGCACTTCCAGTGCTCTGCAAAACCCACAGGACATGGGTAAGTGGGGAGCAGTTTCTGGCCCACCCTGCAGCCCTTCACACCTCTCCACATCATTCAATATCATTCCATGCGAGCCCCAAACCATCCGACCCCACGCTGCAGTGCCATGCAGGGGCCACTGACCCTTAAACACTTGGCCTGCAACTGGGCATTGAGCCAGTGGATCTCCAGCATGTGCATCAGAAATGCAATCAGCTGAGCCACAGTTGGAGCACTTCATGGCACCAATTCTAGTGCAGCTGCAGTGCTCTGAGTCACCAGCACAGACTGATGATAAGGATCTTCAGCGACCTCTGCGTTTCCCAGTGATGGCTCTCTCCACATGACTGGGATGGCAGAGGTTGAGGCTGCAGCCTGTCAACACTGCACTGCAATACCCTCTTGATACCAGCAATTATGACACCTTTGTGATCTTGTTTTTTAGATCATCTAAAAATACAGAAAGAAGCTTTGTGTGAAAATTATTAGTGTTTGGCAGTGGAAAAAAATGCTTTTTTTGTGAATGATTAAAATGGGGCGTTCTACCACAGACAGAAGCCGCACTGTGTGTTGTGTCCTGATCAGAGATCAAAGACGTATTTGATGTTACACAGCTTGAGATCCCCAGCATCGGAGAGACTTAAGAGTACTCTTTCTGCGTAGTATTATCTTTAATAAATGGTATTTTAATTGATACTTTGCAGAGTCTGAGCGCCTTTCTTACTGGAATCGTAACAAACCTGCAGATTCTGGTGCAAAACAGACGTTAAGATGCTGCTGAAAAGCTGATAAACTGCAAGCTGCAGTGTCTTTGGAGGAAAGATAGGCTGCAGTTGCAGCTGATACAAGTTGCATCAGCAAGTCGCCAGTAACGAAAAACAAATCACTAGCCTAGAGGGAAAATTAAACTTGTAAGAGAAATTCCTACTCTTCCAAACATGGGTATATATGATGAATATGAATAGCAAATGAAAAGTGGAAGCATAAAAATGTAAATACTCTGGATATCTGTGTAAGCAGAAAGTCAGACTAAAGTTTCGGTGTTGCATAGAGATGACTGCAGCCTCTAATACAGAGCATTCCCTGAATCTGAATGACTCCTTTGAAGAATGTGAGTGTTAGCAAGGTACTAGCAGGGAAAGAAACCTGTGATCCAATTAGTACAGCTTCAAACCTCTGTTGGAATTAAGTGCAAACACTGCTATGTATTTGTGAGAAATATTACAATAATGCCCCTGTAAACTGGAAGCAAGAAATCTGTAGTAGTTTTATCACTATGAATTAGGATGACAAAATCATACTCCTTCTCTTCTGAAATAAGATGACTTAAAAGCAGTATTCGTATTCTGTACTGTTGATTTATTTCAAGCTAAGTAATTGCCTTTTCTGTCTATTGCACCCTCATTATCCCTACAGGAGAGGCATCACCTTACAGAGATTTATGACATGGGGATGCCAAGAAAATTATTCCCTTTCTACTCTTTCACCCCAGGACATTTCCCCTTCCATGAAGCAAAATGAAACAAAGCATAGACGAAAAATTTCTTATTAGGGGTTGTTCTCGCTGAATGGCCTGAAGAGATCTTTCTGTATGTATTCTGCATTTGTCAACAGACCAGATACTAATTAATATGCTTCATCTGAAACATACAAATATCAAATAATAACTATATCTTGACTATGAAGAATTTTGGCACCGCTTCTCTTGCTAAGAGAATGAGTCCCCTGTCACCCATGATGTTTACGTGAATCTTAATTTTTAAGAACTTTTCAGAAAGAGTGGAGGACAAGCAGGAAATTAATAAAGATGGCAGAAATCTCTAACCTAAGTTCTATCTTACAAAAATATTTTTTATTCTTTCTGGAGAGGGGGAGATGATAATTTTCATTTTCTCAGGCAAAACACAACAGCTTTCATTTTATATATTTTACATTCAGGTGCTTCAAAACTGAGTGAGGAAATAGAAGGGGTTTTTGTTACTTTCTTGGACATTTTTTTCTAATCTCATAAGCACTAAAATATTAAGACATGTAAATCTGCTCTTGTTTGTTCAAGATACACAGATCAGTGGGATGTTTGGACTCATATTTTTTTTCCCTCCCTTAGGTATGGGGTGTAAACAAAAGTTTCAGGAAACAAATAAAAATAAGCAGTTATAAAATTCGTAAGTAATAGTTTTGTTATATTTCAAATATGTGTACAGATTACAAATTAATGATTTTCCTATGAAACTCAAAAATGGTAATTAAGACTGTGTTTTCTTTCTATTCAAATGACAGCTTAATTTGTGTATATATATATATACATATGGAGAGAGAGAGAGAGAGAGAGTGAAAGATATAATGTTTTAGGAAGTAGCTCCTGAAAGCTAGAGATACAGATGGAATTACTGAAACTCCCTTGAAATAAATTTCAAAACATCAAATTTTCAATGGAAGTCATGTTACATAAAGTAAATGACTTTTCATTGCTCTTTTTTCCCTCCAGATTTTTCTTTTTTTGTGCTTCCAACTAAGGTTTGTAGCAATCAAAATGCCAAAATATTTATTTGTTTGTAATTTTGTAATAATGATGAGGATATTCTTCTTGGTTGTCCCCATTTATAGGAACTCTCTCAGGCTAATAGAGACTGAGATAGAGTTTGAGTTTCTGGTTCTTTCAGTTAAAATTTTTCCAGTGTTTAGATGTGTTTACCACCTTTTGACAAAATAAAGGTCAAGAAGTGATGAAACTGTTGAACTATGGATATAATAGGGTATAGAGAGCAGCAATGATAAAAATCTATACAAGTTCTGTATAAGATGATGAACAGTTTTACCAGAGCTACAAACAGATACAGCTGCCACTGAATCATTTAACTGAACATTAAGAAAAGGTTCTACAACAGACTCCAAAGAAATTTTAAGAAATTAATAAATGAGAAATATTTCTTCACTTGCCAGGTTTTCTGTCACTCTCAGTAACAATCTTAAAACTGTGGGAATTATTAGCAGGTCAGCAAGCCTGTCTGAGTCTGAGTCTGACAGCAGTCTCAACACAGTCAGTTTCTACCTGTGAGAAACTTAATCAAAAGAACCAAGAAATTCAAAACAATAGAGAGAGTAAACGGCAACAGAGCTGCAGCTGGCATTTTGTTCAGATTCTTGAGATGCCTATGTTGTAAACAACTAATAATAGTACAGTGTAGTTAAAATAGCCAATGAATCTATTCTAGTAGTTAAGCAACCAATAGATGAGTAACACGAATGATAAACATACAAAAGTGTATATATATGACACTAGCTTTTCAAAAAAAAGAGCCTTTGCCCTTACTCGATGCTAGAACTTGTGTGTGTTGTGTCTGCCTCACCTGTGACATAAAACCAAGAATTGCAGACACATTTTACTTCAGAGTTAATTTCACCCTCTGTACAACGAGTAATGAATTCTAGCTGCCTATTCTGTATTGCCCATTTGATAAAAATTTACAAATGTGTTACAATGTAAAAATATAATACTTGGTTAAAATGGTTCTTGAATGCGATTGATTAATACTTAAGTATAGCACGGAAACTTACCGTAGTGTTATTCACAATGAATTTCTAAGGTGCTACATTGCACAGTGTATGCATTAGAAATGCATTACTACTGTAAATTGTGCACTATAATATAGAATAAAGCTGGGATGGTGCCAGATTTACCCTATTGCTAAAGAAGTAAAGTGCCTGACTAATACCTATACTTTTCTATTATTAAAGAATTGCTTTGTATTTTGGGAAGAAATGACAGTTTAGTATGCGTGTTTGGTAGACAGAAAAGAACACTTGAGCTTCTAGATAATGGCACAGTTTAATGTTCCAGGAAACCATCGCATAAGAAAATATGATAATATTTGATAAGCTACTTAAGCTAAAGTCCTAATCTGGAAAAAGACAATTTACTTATTTTTCTTCTAAACAGAGGCTTATACTTCAGAAAATTTGGTATCTATGTCATTCATAAGTTTAAAATTCTGTGAACTGTAATCTGGGATGAATTCAGCTCTAGCCTTTAGTAGGCTTCTTGTGCCATGGGAGTAATTAGACTAAGTTCAATAAATTTCACGGCATGTGAAATTGCAAAGACCCCAGAATGAGGCACCACACGCAGCCTGATAGTGGCCAAGCATCAGAAGAGTGACCCTGAAAATAGAAAATTTACTAAGAGAAATAATTCATAATTCGTGAACCAGGACTAGATGGAATTAGCTTTATTTGCATCATCTTCCTTTACAGTGTAGAATCCCTAAAACAAAGACTTAACTTTGGCTGCAAAGTGGATGGCAGAATGTTTTTGCATTTATTTCAGAAGGAGCATAGCCTCTTCTTGGAAAAAACGAAACAAAACAAAACAAAAGAAAGAAAGAAAGAAAGAAAGAAAGAGAAAGAAAGAAAGAAAGAAACAAAGAGAGAAAGAAAGAAACAAAGAAAGAAAGAGGAAAAAAAGAAAGAAAGAAAGAAAAAAACAAAAAGGAGCATTATGTACAAAAAATATACTTAGGTTTTGCAAAAATTGTACAAAATGGTTGCAAAATCAGACATTTTTTCTCAGGCTGTACTTTTTTTTGAACTGAGTTATTGCTAAAGCTGCTTAGAGTTTTTTCTAGATGAGAAATGATGCATTTTTAAAATTGTATCATATTAAAGTGAAAACGCACAGAAATAGGTGACCCCTGTTTTCTAAATTATGGCATCTTAAAATCCACCAAGCTGGCCAGACTTCAAGAAGTGTTTGGATTAGGCTCTCAGGAAGAGAGTGTGATTTTTGGGGTTGTCCTGTGCAGGACCAAGAGTTGGACTTGACGACCCTTGGGTGTTCCTTTAAATTCAGATCTAAATTATGATCTATGATTCTATGAAATAATTTTAAGCATTATAAAATATATTATCACAGCTCTTGATCAGCCAAAAATTATTATACTTCTCTGTAAGTTCACCTTCTACCAAATGGTTCTGACTGTTAAGTTGAAACAATTGTTAAACTAGGCAGCATGTATAAAAATGCACAATCCTATCAGATCACTGGATAAATGGTACATTAACTGAAAAATAATTTGACTCAAATTAATAAACTGGTTTTTTGTTCTTATTTTGCTTTGACTGTTCTATTGTTTTCCTTTTTCAAATCGACTGCATTATTTTTTAGACTTGTTTGATAACCTCATAGTCACATTTATGCTGCTTCTTGCTGCATAGTACCTACCCTTCATGTAGGCTATGAATAGTAAGAGAAGGAAAGGAAAAGTAAGAACACTACTAAATGCCTTTGAGAATGTGATATTTTTGTAAATGCCATTTTGCTGCCAGTGAATCAGCACTTTTTTGCACTGAAGTAACATTTCTTAAGTTACCACTTATGTATGGTTTATATATGGTGGAGATTCAGTAATGTGAGCGATGAGATAATGCTACCATAAGCATGCAATGAAGAGACTGTACTTCTGCTGGCACTTTGAAGAAAATAATTATTACAGAAAACTCAAAAATCATGGTGTTTAGGGATTATGGGTGACACACTAGAAAAAAATGGATTCAAATAATTCCAAGAAAAAACATTTAGTGGGAGGCAAATGCATAAAAGGTGGGAACCTGTCTATGAATTTGGTACAATTGACCTCCAAGAATTAAAATGATGTAGACTGTCTCTGCACAGTCACTCTGCATTGAAGCTTGTTAAACAGAAAGAATTTTCTTTTGTTACATTAAAAGTAGGCAATTGAGTTTAACCAAGATGAAAAATGCTTTTGTCCTGACAAAATAATGTAAATGTAACATCCTGTATGTCTGAACAGAAATATCATCGGTAGCCACGCCTAGTAGAAAGCTAAAGAATGAAATATTTTATTGCCTTCTTTTACATTGCCAACTCCTCTTTCCTCCTCCTTAGAGCAAGTTAAGTCTCCTTTGTTCAGAAGATCACATTTTTTTAGGTTAATTATACTAAAGTGGAACTTTAGGGTAAGGCAAGGTTGACTGTCACACAGCTGTAAAGCAGCATCTTGGTAAAGGTAATCTGGATGGAATTTTTGTCGTGTAGTTTTCTGTTTTCAGTTAAAATGAGATTAGTGTTAATATGTGTAGTAAAAATAAAGCCCCAAGAAAGATTACTGACAATTTAGCAGTTCCTTAACTATCAAAAAACCATAACATGTGAAGCAGCACCAGCTAGACTAACATTGATCACTTCCGTGCCATCTGTAGTGCTATGTGACTTTTGCAACAAAAATCCTATCTATCTGTTTAGAAGTTATATTAGGTGATAAACAAAACCTGAGAGACAATAATTAATTTTTTTATAAGTTCTTTCACGCAAAATGAGTTAAATATTCATCCTGCTTCATTGAAGGCAGAGTTGAAATGGTAATATTTCACTTTTCCAGTTCAAAAAAGATGGTCCTTATCACAGTTGTCAGACATTCCTAAATTTCTTGCACAGAACAATGAGATTGAGGGGGGCATGAGGACCAGCCTTCTCTACAAAGCCAACAGGTCTGTAAAGTGGAACAAGTGTTTTTCCGGTCTGCACAACGGAAGTCAAGGGACTTGGGAAGAAAAGCACAAAATAATGGGGATATTTATTGAATGCTTATGGTATACTTTAAAAAGGGTTTAGATCTCTTAATGTCTCCTATAACAGATACTTTCTTGAGTTTCTCCTAAGCTCTTCATGAATTTTGCCATTATATTCAGAAACTTATTTTCATAACGCATAGAAGTGTCCCTAAATATTGGTCTAAAGTACTGTACATATTTGTTATTTTGAGTACAGCTATTTTGTCAGGACATGGTCTCATAAAAACTCTGAAGGTCATTGGATGCGCTTCTTAATTTAAATAGCCAAGAGTTTATTCCATCAGGCAGCTCTTTAAGCTTTGAAGTTAAAACATTCACTGCTTCTTTCACTGAATTTGATGTGTGAGAAACAGCAAAGTCATCCAAGACAAATATTTTTGTAGCTTGACTGTTTTATGTACTTTTATCAATTCCATTTATTCTTAAAAATATTGACTCAATTTTACAGCCTGATTACACTTAGATTTTTTTCATGTCTAAACCCAAGCCTAGCTGACTGTTATATATGCACCTTATTTATAAAATGGAAATACTTCGTTCGTGTTCAACTGACATGTAAATTTTACAAAAAAGTGAAGTAAGCTCTTTCAGTGCTGTAATATCAATGTCACTAATGAAGTTTACTAGTAAATTAAGAAATTAAGTCCCTGCAATACACTGTGTTTTAAACTGTGCCTACAGCCACTGTAAATAATACAGTAGATCAATAGCTGGCATCCTCCTGACTATTGGAAATCCTCCTGATTCTGTTACTAGCTACCATCATGGCAGAGAGTTCAATCCTCTGCATTTTAAAAGGCTGACAGTCTGCCTGCTGGTAATAAGGATGGGAGGAAATAATTATCCCATTTCTCTTTTATTTTCTTCTGTGCCAATGCAAAATGATTGGTGTAATTTACACACATATTTTGCATTTTTGCATGTTTATAAATATTTACTTTTTGCAAACCTAAATCTAAACTAGTCTGTGGCAAGAGTGGTTTCAGGGAACTGACTTTCACTGTTGTCTTTAGACATCCCTCCTTAGAAATTTATCCTGAGGATACCTATAGCATGACCTGTTTCACCTCCACTGTGCATTTCACAGCACATCCATGGCAAAACAAACTTTCTTTCCACTCAATTTGATGGATTAACTTGGAAACGGATAATGCAGTGGTCCATAAGGAAAAAATGTCTTTGGCTAACCATCAGTAAGCAGTGAAACTGGGACAAGATAAGCATCAACTGACATAGCTGGCAGTGGAGAGAAACTGACTGTATGAAATTATATTAATACCTGGGAAAATTAATGTGGCTTTATGTAATCTAAGCCATTATTATGTAACTCTAGCTTATGCTTGCTTTTAATAAGTGTTGATAATATCTGGCTCTTTTGAACAAATTATTGTCTTTGGGGTTTTTTTAAATGTAAATAGCATATTTCAGTGTATTCTTTTGAAGTATCCTATTATTCCTCCTATAAATGTGGAAAATGTGGTTTAACAGAAGGAAATGAAAAGTAGTAACATAATCATGAAATGAAATAAAATTTACTAAATTTTTGTTATTGTTTTAAAAGTCATTAAAAGATGAACTTATTTGAGATTAATGTTACCTTCCTGCACAATTCTTTCAGGTTTTTCTCATGTACTCCATTAATCTGCTAGTTAATCTCTCTCCTGTGTCAGTGGGACCTCAGAACGCAACTGCGTTTTCAAATTTTAGTTGAAGATGTCACTACTGATATCATTGTGCGTTTCATACTCCACAAGTTTATTTATATGTAGTAATTTAAATAATTAAATTTAATTATGATTTAAATCAGCAAGAAACATGCTTGCACTTAAATAATTTATTTTAGTCTTGTTTTACATCAATGCATTCTAGTCAGTTTCTAAAAAATGAGTAGAGCTTACTGCTTAGTAAGAATTTAGGACAGGATGGCTGCTGACTAAAATAGTATTTGTACTGCATTTAGTGGGGGGGTTTTAAATGCAGCAAATTATTTAATACATTAAGTAAATATTAAGAAGTAGTAAAGATTATGTAATGATTCTATATTTTTAAAGGTATCACAGAAATGGAAATAAAAGTATTTTAAAAAGTAGAAACTTATCACTTTCGCTTTTTTTGTCTATTTAGTTTTCTGGGTGTTTGCTGTATTAAGAAATGAATGGACCATCAAAAATTAAAAGGCTGGTGGACAAATACACTTAAATAAAATTTCATGTAATGAAACACATTTACAAGAAAAAGGGGGAAAAAGTTCAGGACCTATTTGGTGAACCCATCCACTAAGAATAGATTTGCTATCTGCAGATACTGAATTTTGCAAAACAGTTTGGTTTTCTTTATATATTTTTTTTTCTTCTGGTTTTGCCCTTCAATGAGAATAAAATTTTAGGACAATTCAGGTTGAGAAGGACCTCGGGAACTTCCTTTGTTATTGCAGAAGGACCAGTTATGATCTCACATCAGGTTGCTCAAGGCTTCATGAAGTTGGGCTTGAAAACCTTTGGACATGATGCCTAAATGGCCTCTATGATAACCTAATTGTTTTGCTTGCCTGCCCCCGAGAAAAAAAAAAATCTTACATCCATTCTGAATATCTCCTTTTGTTATAGATACTTGTCTTGATTTGAAAGACAGGCGACTGCTAAGGAAGGCAGGAGCCCACCTTAGAATCGAAAATGTACCCCCCTTCCCTCCAAATTATTATAGTTTTGAAGTTAAGGGGCTTTCAGGCAAAGATGTGAGAAACAGGAATAACAGTTCTTTATTAGTATATATAACAAGGCAATAATACAGAAACACTGGCTTAACCCTGCCAGTCAGGATACAACCTGACCCCCTGCTGGGCAGGGTGGTAGTAGCAGTCCCATTAAATGGTGGCTGCAGTCCTCTTGAGGTGATAGATGTGGTTCTGTTGAAGCAGTGATGCTGTAGACGGTCTGGTCTTCCTCTGAAGGTCCACTGGTGATTCTGTAGCTCTTGTGCTCTGGGAATCCAGTAGGTAAGGGCTGACTGGTGTAACAAACCTGAGATTATATCCAGGTGGGAACGCTTGGTTCCTCCCCCTGGGCGGAGCACCTCACAATGCGGTGATGTAATTTTATGAGTGATGCAGTGAGGCTAGATGGGCCATTAACAGAAGATATCCCTCTGGATGGAGTTATCAGGGATGAGCCATTGAAGAGACAAAGAACACTGCCCCACTTGGTTTTAACAGATGCTGATAGAATACACACTTTTTGTTACATCTCACATTGTAACCTAAGACAATACTATAAAAGATAATATAACTTCCTAAATTCAGTTTTATACTTGACCCTGCATGGCATAGCTGATGACAGAATATGTTACCCAAAATTTTTAGGAACTTCAGTAGCAACTTTGAAGTACCTGAATATTACTTCTGTACTTTAATTTATCTGCTGAAGTTCTAGTAAGGAGAGTTCTATACATCATGTATCAGGTAATTTGTAATTCAAATTTAATGCACTCATTTATTCCAGAAATATGTATTTCTTTCTTAATACGCTTGAATTAATTTTAACTGGCATTTACTTTCTGAATTACATAAATGCAGTTTCATATACCCTGTACTGTCATGAGGTATGGCTGCTCTTTCCACTGAGACTTTCTTGAATAAAGGCCTGGTGGCTTTTTAGATCAAATCAAGAAAAAAAAAATCCTGAAAATAAGGGTGAAAGACAGAAAAGCAACATATAAATACATTACTTAGACTGGCTTCATATTGAAAAGGAAGCAGGGAAAATGATGAGTATTTGATGATGGGAATAAGAATGCAATTACTAAGCAAGCAAGATCGAAGCAATAGGTTAGACATCTTTGTGAAGTTTCCCCTTAAAAGATCCCTTCTCTAGGCATTGAGATATGCAAAAAAGTTAAAAATCACCACTTGGTCTAATGTACTTGCAGTACAATCAGCTTCATAAGTAGACAACTAGTTGAAAGTTAAGGACATTTACCCAATTTCAAATAACTAGGTAATAAAAGGATTTTTCCTTTTTTTCCTCAGAATCTCCTCAAATATGGAGTATTTTAAGACATTAATGAAATGAATTCAAATCCAGCATCTGTACAATTTGAGTAAAATATCAATACCTCTCTATGATAAATGAACAACGGAAAAGAAACAATACACATAAAAAAATGCCATACTGACATGAAACAACAACATATCTGAATAGCAACACTCACATTCATTTCTGTATAGAAAATCTACAAGCTGAATTACTTTATTTTTCTTAAGCCCACAGGCAATTTAAGAACGTAATTTTTAAGATCTCCCTCAGCTTGTGCTATACTGCCAATTACTCCGAGTGTTGGTTCAGTGTTGTACTTACCTCATTGTCAAAAAAAGCTAAGGAAAATTTTAGAGGTTCTTCTGGGAAACAAAGAGAGACTTTTTTGCCTTTGTATCTACCATTCATTTTTGACAAATATCCAAATGATGATAATTCTCTGGCTGTCCTAGCCATCTTTGGTGTGGAATTAGACTTAACATTTTTAAATAAATGGGAACAGTGTGCATATTTGAGTCCATTAGTTAGGGAATCTTTCAGTTTCTGTCCAAAATTGTCCCATACTCCATCTGAGACAAATGAAGGCATTGGTGTGAGCAGGCACATTTGGGAGGTTCTGATACTTACAAACTAGTGCAGTGTTTGAGATATTTAATTTAGTGTTAAATTCTTAAAAACTAATTCTCCTGGATCAGTAATACTTGTAGGGTATTTCAAATTCACCATCATTAAGACTCATAAGCCATCCTGGACAATTTGACATATCACAGAATGGCATTTCAAATTGCATACTACCAATCTCCAAGAATTGCAGCATTTCTTTGAATCCGCAGATCTTGAGACAGACTTCTGTACATCCACCTGTATTGAATCCCGTTTTATTCCTTCATAACTGATGGCTTTCTTTTACTTTTATAACCTTTTCTACACAAAACCATGGAAATTAATGCTGGGAGGTGGTGAGGGGAAAATTCTGAGCAATGGTCTCACGGATTTTTTGTAGCAGTGGTTGAAAAAACATAATTCTCTGAAAGATTCTATTTCATAATAAACGGTTGACGGAGCAAAACCACTTTATGCACTAACAGCTCTTCTACTTTTGGTCTCGAAGACTCTCAAATTCAAATGTATTTTTTGGTTGAGTAGATTTGATGTCACAGATTTTACTTTGACCTGCACCTTTCTCAACTGATTACACCTAAAAGCCAAGTGGTAGCACTAATACATATGTAAATGTATTTATACCAGTATCTAAGCTTTTTGTATGAGGGAGCTTCTGAGACATCTGAATCCCATGAAGTGAATTTTTATGTATGTTCTCTCTTATTGTGAGAGATACTAATGCATACGGTATTGAGATAATTTCATTAGTTACTTGCTTGTGGGAGTCTGCTCACCACCCTTCAGCATAGAAAAATCTGTAAAAAATATTAAGTCTTTCTTGCCTGGGTATGTCTTGGTGAAGATTACAGGTTTAACAACAACTCTTCCAAGCATCTGAAAGTAAAGCACAAATGTTTCCACTTTTGCCTTCTTACTAGTTTTGAATTACGACCACGTTAAAAGTAGCTCTGCAAAATTAAGGTCTCTTCTTTCAGTGAATTGTATTTGACTAGGAAAGTAATAAGAGAAAAAGATGGTCATTTGTAGAAGGATAATCAGCATTTTAAAGTAAAAGTAGAAATTTTTAATAAAACAATTAATAATCAAAACAACATTTGTGTAGGATCATAACTAACCCTGACATTTTAATTTTCTCAAAGCCTACCATTAAAATACATTGAATAAAAAAAAAGGCATTTATTATTTGAAGTTCACAATTGTGATAGAAAAATATCATTTTTGTTAATCAAAACATATATTTCATTAGCAAGATCTTCTTTTAGCAGTGCTATGTATATTCTGAACTAAGTATTCATCTGACAATCATGGCCTGTTAAAATTAGGAATTATGCTAATGGTACAAATTTATGATACTAAATTTATGAAGGTTTATATAATTAAGATAGGCATGCTGACAGTAAAAATGCTTCTATCAAACTTGTTCAAGGTGATCAGTGTCAACATTTTGATATTTAAAGCCAGGATTTTGAAATTGTGCAATTTAAGTTAATTAATCAAAATGTGGAGTAGGTGTCTTTGCCTCCTGTTCTTTAAGAATGAATGATTATGGTATTTTATTTCTGCCATAAAATAATCTTGAAACTGAAGAAATATGTACATGTGAAATTGCTTGAATTTGCTGACTTCAAATCTATCACGTTTTGTTTTTTGAAATGTGAGGCCATACTGTGATGTTAAATCTATAAAGTATGGCTTAGTTTCAAAGACTCTAGGAGGCAACAAAAAGAAGATACAAAATTTTATGCTCTTTTGTCTGTATTTCTCACTGGTGTGATGAGAATTAAATTCTGGTCCAGCACATTTCATCTGTTCAGTGATTTCTATAAGGTAGAAGACATATTCTCATCTATGGAACCTGCAAACATTGAAAATGGGTTAATTTTATATCTGATATGAATTAAGCATTTTACAGTTTCCAAGGCTCATTATAATGTTTAGTCCATAACTTGATCAATCTCTCCCCTTTTTTTCTTCTGATTTGTCAGGAGAATGAGTTGTCCTTGAATACTAATAAGACTGATATAATTTATGGATTACGGTGGCCCAACTGTGATCTTTTCAGTGTTCTGCTCCCTGGTTGGCCTTTCCACCATGAGATGGTCTGCCTGTCACTTAGGATCCACAGAGCTAGTAAAGATTTGCCATTTCTGTAGAGCTATGCAATCCTCTATCCACAGGAAAGCAAATCTTAAAAATTAGTAGAGCAGAAACAATAGCACCATTGGGTGACAAGGTCTGATTTGGCTCTTAAAAGCAAGTCGTGTCTGCTAGGTATAGCTTATCATAAGGAAGGACATGTGGTCTAAAAGTAGGGCTCTGTAAATAACACGTTTTTCAAGGTGTTTGTCCAACTGATATTTAGGATCATAATAAATAAAAGCAATCCCTCATATGTAATTCACTTACCAGGCAAATACCCATCATAATTTCCTGTGTTTACTATATTTTAAGCAATCTACATTCATTTTCTTTATATGAAAAATGAGAGTAAAAGTTACCTGAGAATACCAGGTGGCCTAGCAGATACATTAGTCTTTTGGTAAGATAAAACAAGAGGAACAAAACCTATAGGAAGGGAAAGAAGTAAGTCACATATTTATTGGAGAAATGCATTAGCCAAAGGAAAATTGCACAAAACAGAACAGGAACCAAAATTTTGTTAATGTAGTGCTGGAAACGGCAGTTAAAACTTTTATCAAATTTATCTTAAATTCATATATGGGTGAGGAACAACTGAAATTGTGTTTTCCGACTGCATGTTAAGAAAACTACTACATAAATTTCAATTAAAGCCTTTCCAGAACCAAACTACTTATTGGTACAAATACTTCTCTGCACACATGCATCAAGTTATTAAACTTTTCTGGAACAAAATTAAAAGGCATAGTAGAACAGCTATGTAATGCTCTGTACTGTCTCTCTCTTCACTGCAGGCTCACTGTTACTTCTTTAGTAATAAATGTTCTACCATAAAGGCAGAGTTACAAAGAAAACATAATTCAGCCTTGTTAGGCTCAGGTACCTGGGTCGACCTGATGAGACAGCAGATGACATAAGTTATAAGACCTGTGTAAAAATCACAATGTTTCAAATCAAATCAGTTGTGGTTCCCTACCTCGTCCTAGTGCTACTGGCACAATAAAAAAGTAGGTTTAATTTAATCCCTTGCTGTAAAGTGAGTTTAATATATATTAGGGTAGTGAAATGTTACCAACATCTAGGATTCCAACAGGAACCTTTGCAGAACTACCCAGTCTGCAGTAAAATCCTGAGATCTGTCAGATCATACAGTGAACACAAAGGCTGAGTCCTCGCAGTGTACAGGATCCTGCTAAGTGTCCTTCGGCATTATGTGCAGTTGTAGTTTAAGACTAGATCTGTTCTCCATTCTCCTTTACTCTTAGGGTAATGATAAAATGAGTACACATGGCCAAGGGACTCTTCCTGTAATCTGGAATACTTTAGATTTTAGATATAGTAGACAAGGATAAAAGACAGATGAGGCTTCTCCTCCCAGTAGGTGTCAAAACTTTATAATCTAGTCTGTTAATTGTTAATTACAAAATGGGAAACTATACTTCTTTCACATCACATTCCTGTATCTCTCTATAGATTCACTCAGCCAAGATTAAAAACATCATGATACACATACAAAATAAGAATATAGAAAAATTAAACTTAAGAATGTGTGAAAACATTTACTGATCTAAAGAGAACAGAGCTTCAGTTTAACATGAATACATTTTTACAAAGCTGCAGCAAGAGCATAGTTTCCATATCCTTAATTCATCAGAATTAAGAGATAATCAATTAAACCAGGACAAAAAATGTAATAAAAACTGAATACTAGAGCTTCATAATTACACCATTAATAAGAAGATTTGTGAGATTCAAGTTACTGGTAACTTCCAGAAAGTAACTATTCTTACACTTAACCCAAAATAATATCATTAATAGTCGTAATACAAATCCCTTCATCCTTCACCCTATACTAGCTACACCCAAATTGTTTTTTCTAAAATTCTTTCATCAGGAGCTTCTCAAAGAAGTTTATTTACTGCATATACTACTGCATTTAGGTGATTTCCCTGATTGTTATGACACAAATTAAATGCGTTTTTTCCAGTTTTTGATATAAATTTTCAAATATCATATGACCGTACGCAAATAGTCTACAATTACTCCTTTCATGTACTCTCTTTAGATTTCTTAGAAATAAGTTTTTGTTAGTGTTTAATACACATTATTTAGAGTTTCTAAGTCACGTAGCAATTTTGCTTTTGCTTTCCCAATGCAAAAAGCTTCCTTCTTGGATCTTGCTTTTACACAGAAACTACAACAGCATTTCTGTCTGCTCCAAGGATTTAACGTTCAATGTAAGGAGACTTATGATAACTCTGAAAGAAACTGGAAGAAAGTATGCATTTCCTGTACATGAAAGATTTCAAGAAGAACCATGGCTTTCAATCACCCATCACATGGGTCTCCATACCTTCCTGTGCTCCACAGGCTGCATAGAGTTTATCAAAATTTTTTCTGCTGAAATAGAGACTTAAATCAGTGGCAACTCTGTACACTGTAGTAGCTGGATTTCAGCCCAGTTCTCCTACGCTCCAGAGGTGCTGTGATTATCCACACTTTCTTTTTTCTTAAATTCATGTACAAGTTTCCTATACTGAATTTCAACCTGTTACGGCATAAAAGGATGATTTTCTGCCCCACTCTTGCCTGGCCTACTTTTCTAATCTTTGAAAAACTGCTATTCATTATTTTACTCTCATTCCCTCCCTCTATTTTGCAGGGTAAGCATGAGAACCCAATAAATTTGCAAAATTCTTCTGTGTCTGCCTTCTCAGTTGGCTTAGACTGTTCTGAAGAACAAATGAATAGTGTGAATCAGGAAGAAAAATTTTCTTTTGGCAACAGATGGCAATAAAGTCTTACTTGACTTGCAACCTTCCCTTTGATTTCTACTCCTTTTTCGATTGACAACACTGACTTAAAGCATAGCGTAACCTTTTGATTCCTTACACTAACACACCTACTGGATTTACGCCATGAATCAAATTCGCCTGGTAACTTTTATTTTCTTTTGTCTGAAAACTTTCTTAACAGTGATGAGCTATATCTATTTCTGATGAGGGTTGCATATGCCTGGAATAGTAATGACTGAGGATGCTGCTTGTCACACTATTCCATAGAAGTTGGATTTTGTGATTTTTTTATCTTTGAAAATAAGTGCATAATTTCTGACATGTGGAGAATTTTTACATGTACTTTTCTTCCATGTGTGTGAGCAAATAATGTGGTTTAATTTAAACTGCCATTTTTTGCTCTAATCTTGCAAGGCTGAGATAGAGCAGGAACATTCTATAATTGGAGCGAGTATTATAGAACAGGTCTGAAGGGATGCTAGATTCAATGTTTAAAGGTTTAAAATAAACACTTGGAATTACATTTTGCAGCAGGCTGTCCTGCTGCTGTTAGAAAGTATGAGAAAGGAATGTGTGGGTGCGGTCTGTGCCCCTGCGACCTGTGCTGGCAGTCACTGAATTAGTGGTAGGTTAACCTAATCAGCTGTCTCCAACTTGGCTTTCCACACTGGGGGTCCTTGGGGCAAGATTACTGCATAGCAGTAGCAGCTGCACCAGACAGTCCTGCATAAAGGCCCTTTGTAAGGTAAAAAGTTTAGATATTATTGTAGACAATATGGAAACACATAAGTGCCGCTTTTTTTTTAAGGAATTTGGGGAAGTCTCTCACTGCTTTCTTTCTCATAGTTGTCTGAATTCTGTAGCTGTTTTCTTCAGGCCTTTAAAATGGGGTAATTCGGTTGTATTTACAGCTGAGGGAGGGCATTCTGTAAACTGGTATCATGATATATCTATACAGTAAATTGCTGATGTAATTTTACCCTGAGTGATCTTGGATGCTCCCCTGTCCCCTTATCTGTGAAATTAAATCTCTATGAACAATCAGCTAAAGACTGTAATTTAAGAGGAAAATTATCCCATGTTTTAAAAGTGAAAATCCTGGTCCAATTAAAAACTGTGGCTAGCTTGGATGAAGATTTGACATCATACCCAGTTAAATATTATTTTGTTCTTTTAGATGTGATAAAATTTGCTAGTTCCATGTGGAAAAGGATCAGCATTTCCAGACAACGTACAGCATATGTTCAGCATATATCATATGGATAAGTTTAGATAACTTCGTCTGTACACAGAATTTACCTAAAAGCAAAAATACCTTTTGGGTGAAAATAAGTATAAATTCACAATTCAAGAAAAGGACTTATGTCGCTGTCTGGTAGTTTGTCACTTCTTTCGAATATCATTTGTCTCATTGCTCATTTCTAATTAAATGCTATGTATTCCAACAGACTGTGAGAGAATTTATCAAATGCTTTGTAATGAAATTAAATCTGATTCTTAACAATTTTTTTAATGTTTAATTATTAAAAAAAAAAACCAACTCAAACTCCTTATGGATTCCAATAAGTGTTCATCAGAAAAGACTGAATTTTCTGATTTTTAATGTTGTAACTCCGGTGAAATAATGGATTTCTTTAGCTATTTATAGCATTTTATTAGTTACAAAGTTTATTTTTTTAAATTTAAAATAATGGAAGAATTAAGAAAACTCTAATTAATCTATGAGAACAATTTGCAATGTTTTATTTCATGTTTTGAAAAGCAAAAGCCAGTCAGAATTTTCTTATACTTGGAGACATACATCATTTACAGATAAAACCTCCAAAACCCAACAACAGTAGCAACAAAAAATCTACATTGGCAGTGTATTAAATGTAGTAAAGTGATCTTATTCCATCCCTACCGTGACAGCCTGTGTGCTGTCCTCAGTGCTGTTGGGAAGAAAAAAATGGTTAAGAAGGTCTGTATCTTGCACCTGACAGACTAAAAAAATCTGTTTTTTCTGCACTTATCATACATCTCCTTTCTATTTTGAAGCTACATGATTTGTGTTACAAATGTGTTTTATGCAAGGAACAACACTGTATTTATAAAGTCAAACAAAATGTGTAATACAGTAACGCAATTGCATAGATAGCTATTGACATTGTACATATAGAAAATGTTGATGCTTAATAAATTCTATTGTCTACAACTATGCAAAAATAAACCCCAATAAATTTTTTTTGAAATCAATGAATATGATGTAAAATACTAAAAATACTATATTTAGGTTGGTTTGATATTAAAAAGACTGATTCTGTATTTTTTTATCTCTATATTGCTGGGATTAATGTTACCAACAATGAATAAAAATCCTTGTTGGTCTCAGTCTATGTGAATTGGGTTTGTATGTTCATCTAGGTTTGAAGTGGTATGTGTTCAGACACTACTTCCTTTAGCCAAAAAACACATTACAATACTGATATTTTTATCAAAGAGTTTAATTTAAGCAATAACTATAGTACTGTTTCAATGCAGGAATGTGACATCAAGTGGTGGGATGGAAAGCGACCATTCCATGAGGAAACATGATCAAAAGAAAAGGTCTAATAAATGGTCCCTAAGATGACTTTTTCATGGGGTGGCAAGACAAATTTAGCAAGGCCTTTAGAAACATATCTCAGAAATGCAATTGTGAGAAATGAATTGGCACAACACTTCTATTTATGCAGCTGGATAAGAGGAGATGTTTTCATGCGATATTCTTCTGCAGAAAGGTATTAGAACATAAGGCGGTAAGGATCTAGAGAAAGATCTGCTCTAAATACTGTATTCAGATGTTAGTAAAAGATGACAGACAAAGCAATGGGATAGTCCACAGGAGAAAAAAAGAAAAAGGAAAAAAAAAAAAGAGAGAAACAGAAAAGAGAGCTTTCAAAGAGTTTGAAGAAAAAGGTTAAGATCTCCATTTTAACTTTGTAAGTTTAAGGTAATGGTGGGGATGTGAGGACTGTCAGGGTAGCCTAAATAAGCTCTGATTGAACCTTTAGAGCACAACATACTGAAGTTTGACATCATCAGTGCATAGAATCGTAGAATGATAGAATATCCTGAGGTGAAAGGGATCCACAAGGTTCATAATGTCCGAGTTCTGCCCCTGCACAGGACAACCTCAGGAATCATACCACGTGCCTGAGTGCCTTGTCTAAACACTTTTTAATTCTCTAAGGCTTGATGCTGCTTCCCTGGGGATCCTGTTCCAGTGCCCAACTGCCCTCTGGGTGAAGAAACCTTTTCTAATATCCAAACTAAACCTCCCCTGACACAACTTCAGGCCTTTCCCTCAGGTCCTGTCACTGTCACCCGAGAGAAGAGAGCAGTGCCTGCCCCTGTCTTTCCCTCACAACGAAGTTGCAACTGCAATGAGGTCTGTCCTCAGTTTCCTCCAGGCTGAACAGACCAAGTGACCTCAACTGCTCCTTCACTGTTTCTGTTGCCCTCCTTTTGATGCTCTCTAATAGCTTTATATCCTTCGTATATTGAGGTGCCCAAAACTGCACACAGCACTCAAGATGAGGCTGCATCAGTGAAGAATAGAGCAGGACAATTCTGCCTTTTTCAGGAACTTAGAATGATAGAATAATTTTGGTTAGAAAAGCTCTCTAAGACCATGAAGCCCAACCATTAACCCAGCACTGCCATGTTCATCACTAAATGGCAGTCAAAAATGCCATAGTCACATGTTTTTTTGAACACTTCCAGGGATGGTGATTCCATCACTTGCCTGGGCAACCAGTTCCAATGCCTGACCACCCTTTTAGTGAAGAAATTTTTCCTAATATCCAATCTAACCCTCCCCTGGCACAATTTTAGACTGTTTCTTCTTGCCCTATCACTTGTTATCTTGGAGAAGAGGCTGATGCCCACCTCTCTACAGCCTCCTTTCAGGCAGCTGTAAAGAATGATAAGGTCTGCACTCAGCTTCCTTAACTCCAGGCTAAACAACCCCAGCTCCCTCAGCTGCTCCTCACAGGACTTGTGCTCCAGACCCTCCACCAGCTCCATTTCCCTTCTCCGGACCCGCAGACACACTCCAGCACCTCAAATTCTTTCCTGTAGTGAGGGGCCCAGTACTGAGCACAAGATTCAAAGTGTGGCCTCACCAGTGCTGAGTACAGGGGAACAATCACCGCCCTGGACTTGCTGGCCATACTATTGCTGATACAGGCCAGGATGCCATTGGCCTTCTTGGCCACTTGGACACAGCTGGCTCATGTTCAGCCATTATCAACCAGCACCCCCACGTCTTTTTCCACCGGGCAACCTTCCAGGCCAGAAAGCCTGTCCCAAGCCTGTAGCACTGCCTGGAGTTGTTGTGACCCAAGGGCAGAACCCCGCACTCGGCCTTGCTGAACCTCATACCACTGGTTTCTGCCTATCAGTTCAGCCTGTCCAGATCCCTCTCTGCAGAGCCTTCCCACACTCCAGCAGATCAACACTCCCACTCAGCTTGGTGCCACCTGTAAACTTACTGAGGGTAAACTTGATCTCCTCATCCAGATCACTGATAAATATATGAAGCAGGACTGGCTCCAATACTGAGCCCTAGGGAGCACCACTAGGCTCCAGCCACCAACAATATTTAACTTTATTCACCACCACTTTCTATGCCTGGCCATTCAGTCAGTTTTCTACTCAGTGAAGAGTGCACCCATCACACCACGGAAAGCCAGCTTCTCCAGAAGAATACAGTGTACTCACTGTATTATGGTGTTAAATGTTTTATATGGTGTTAAAGGCTTTACTAAAGTCCACAGACAACACCCATATCCTTTCGGTCATCCACATCCCACCTGCTTAAGATCACCTTGTTATAGGAGATCAGGTTAGTCAGGCTGGACCAGTCTCTCACAAACTCATTACGGCTAACCTGATGCCCTGGTTGTCCTCTATATGCCACATGATCGTGCTCAGGACAGTCTGTTCCATGGCCTTCCCTGGCAGCAACACCAGGCTGACAGTCCTATAAATTACTAGATCCTCTTTCCTGCCCCAGTAGATGGGCCCTCACATTGGGTAATTAGTGACTAACTAGAGGTCCCAGTGTGGGACCTCCCTGCTTAACTAGGTTAAGAACTTCATAACTGGAATAAGCATGAATATGACGGAGGACACCTTTACATTTTCTGAACCAATCAGAGTAGGAATTTGCATTCACAAAACATAGGAACAGAAATATGCGTTGCTGTGCACAACTGTAGACATGTATGTTGCTATGATCTTCTGGGAATGGATTTTAAGTGACTCAAAAAATAAAGCTGAGAAGTCAGTCTTCCATTCTGATGCATCTTTAGATGAAATTACCAGCAGATAGCTTAGCACATCTGTAGCTTGAAGCTCCATTTGACTAATTGTTCCCATTTAAATGAACACCACTTATTTCAGCAGACTGTGAATTGATTTTAAATATAAGCATGGTCTGGTAAAACATGGAACAATATAAAAGGATTAAGTTTTTCCTGTTTTCTTGTAGCACCTGTCATTATTTAATTTTTCTCTAAGAAAAGTAAATATGTTATTTTTGTGTTTTACCTTCAACTAACTAGTGAAATTCATGAAAACTTTGCAAATTGACTCCAGGGCCTTGTTCTTCTTGACAAATATATTAGGCAATTAAAGTTAATAGGAGCCACATACAGTCATTAAGGTGAAATACACATCAGCTTATCTTCACCTTGACAGGGAGTTAAGGGAGTAAACACCCACGCTGAATTTTTGTATGTGACAGCTACTTTTCCTTAAAAAATCCCCAGTTTGTAATGCAATGTTCAAATATTTAAGAGTGTGACTTGCTTTCTAGACATCTATTCTGAGAATCCTGAGGATGTGTAGGGGCTTTTTACTTGCTGTTTTCTAAAGCATTTTCACTTAATTTTTGTGGTATGAATCCTCATAGTACAGATAATACACGATTAATCATGTATGAAAAAACTGAAGGTTGACAGCCTTTTTTTTTTCCTTAGAGAAAATGTTTAATCCTTACAAAACAATAACATGTCTCCATTTTCATGGGTTACATAGTACATAACTAGAAGATGTAATTAGGTGCTTTAAGAGAACCAGGTGGTCCTATTTTCTGTATACAGATTTTTTTCTGTGATGTAAATTCCTATTGCAATCACCAATACCTTTAAAAATAATAATTTCCTCTTTATTCAATCAAGATCTGGTCTGGAAAACTAAGCTTGCAAAAGTAAACAAAAAACTCAACCTAAAATCCTCATAAAATACATACATGAATTAAAGATCATTCATTTTACACCGTCTTTTTACTTAGTTAGGTTAGTTTCAGCTGTGCTATGTGCTTTTTAATAGTGACTGTTGCAAGGCAACCATGTCTGTGCTGTTCTTCGACTCACGCCCAGCTATAACTTACACTGCACATTTATCAGTAGTTTCTATATACTTACTTATGCACAGCTACCCCTACCAGGAGACATTTCTGGTTTTCTTCCTGTACACCTTCCAGAAATGCTGTGAATCTGTCAAGTATTGATTTGTGTTTGTGACTATAAAGCATTTTTGAGCATGCATATCTTCAAAATAAATACAGCAGGTGGGGCTTCAGAATTGTTTTGCCCTTCACCTTTATTATGGATCTGGAGCGTATCGAGCAGGGTGGAAGAAATCCCTGGCTGTAGCTGAGGAGAGAGGAATATAAAGACATCTTTGTACTTTTCATCGAGGCTTCTCTCATCGAGTGCTGTGCTTAGCCCGTGACTCCCCAGGCTACTAAAGCAGCCAAGATCGGTTACGTGTCTGCACCCTCCGGGGGTTGTTTCTGCTTCATTCTTTATTATGCTCCTTATAGAAGCTCTACCTCTGTTGCAAAGACAGTTCAAACAAACTTTTATACATAAGGAAGCCTGTCATAGTTACTGTGCCCAGTGTACATACAGTTATTTTCAAACAGATAAAATCTTTGATGACCTTACTTATTCATTTGGTTATATACTGTGAAAAATATTTTGTGGCTAGCTGCAAATCTGTGTCCATACAAGCTATTATCTATATATTCAGATGTTTATTTCCTAATTTCAAGAACAAATTTAGGCATCCTATCTGAGTTTTCTGAATGTTATTTACCTTGTTCCATTTCCATGAAATGACCAATAGACATGAAACGAAGAGTAGAAATCTACCAGCATCTTACAACAGAAAAAAACCACATTTTTGTGGTTTTACGGTTCAAAATCTAAGTTTTAGAACATTCTGATGTGAAAGAATTGATCAATATGTGGATTTCTAAAGTAATATAATGGGGAACAATTTTTTTTAGACATTTCATTTTGTTGTACTAACTCACAAGTTACTTTACTTGACAATTTTTTGTTTACCATATTAATGCTAGAGGTAATCGCTGCTGAGCAAATCAGAACAAAAAAACCAGGTCCTTGCAGATATTTTGCTTTCTGAAAAACAAAACCACAACCTTTTTGTATGCAATATAAATATTTACTCCAACACCAATCTTCAAATCCTAATTATTACCAATTTCAGAGGATGTGGCTTCATGAAACTGTACAGTAGAGCCATTCTGTAGGTTCAGAAATATGAATAAGGGTATCACCATGTGATCAGAGATCATATCCACCTGGCTGAATTTGTCTTTTTCCTTTTACAAAGATGACCTTCTACAAAATAAAGAATTTGACCAAGTATTTAGAGTGCAAAATTACACAGAGAAATTAAAATCTGCAGCATACCTCTATTTCTCTTTCGGTTTTTGAGCAGCAAAATGATACATAAATAGATTTACAGAAATTGCATACATAGTATTTTACATCATGAATTTTAAGTGATTATGCTTGAGTATAAGTTTTGGACAAACTACTGCTAGCTGCACACAAGTTTACAAATGGCATACATGTAGTCATAATGAAGCTCTTTTCTTTTGTGCTTTGGAGGGAAAAAAAGAAACAAACCCTGTTTACTTGATTGGTGCTTCTGTTCTGAGCAGGGGAATTAGAGAATCCTAATACTCTGGGACCTCTCTTAAGCATGCACAACGGGACAGAACAAGGACTATAATCACCCATGTTCAGCCTACTGATATGTTAGAACTGTTTTACACAGGGCTATGAAGAATACGTAGCAATTTTGCATCCTAGTTTCACAGAATTTACTTTTGGAGTAATTCGGTTAGGTGGCATTTCCTTCATGGCCAAACCTTATCAATACATATATGTACCATATTTTGGTACATATCCTATGAAAAAGTGATGTGTTATTAGCTTTAATGCACACCATCTTTGTAGTATATTTCTTTCTGTCTGCATACTTTGTCTTAGAATGATTCCACTAAACCATTTAAATGTTTCTCAGACACTTAACAGGGCTTTAAGTATTCAAAAGGATCCGTAATTATCCTTTAAAGGACCTTCATTACTTTCATGGTGATGAATGTCTAGGTCTGAGACATCTCTTTACCTCAGCAGAGTTTTTGCTTTCTTAAAATCACCTTAGATGTCTTTTTTAGTATTACTTTAACACTGTGCATCTCTTGCCACCATATTGGCTGCTTACCCCCGTATTTCATGGTTAGTTAGCTTTATGTTCTGTATTCTATATTGCACATATTTCTGAAGTGGAGCAGAGACTGTATCTTATAATGGTAAATTCATTACCAAATCCAGCAGGGGCCGGCTAAATGACAAGGAGGTGGAAGAGACAGAGAGAAAGCTAGTGGTGAAGTTAGAATTTAAACAAAGAGAAAGGCAAAAGGCAGAGAATACGAATAAAGGAAAAATGACAAGGAATACTCTAGACTGCAATATCTGCTTTTTGACCAGTGAAAGCAGTTAGGACATTTCTGTACAATAAATCAGTTTATTCTTTGTAATCAGTATAAGGCTAACATTGTTACCTTGCACGTTTTGTTTTGTGGTTTTGGTTGATGAGGTTTTTTTCTCTTTTTGTTTGTGTTTGTTTGCCTTCTGCATTCTGCTGCTAAACCTCTCTTTGCCAGACTCAGAGTTATAAGCTAGCAGTCTGTAAGGGAGTGCAAAGTCGGAAAAGAAAACGAAGCAAGCTGTGGCTTTGCCCCCTGCAGATTTTGATTGCTTCAGAACTTCAGTCAAAATGCCTGGTTAATGTACTTTACAATCCTTCCTCTTCTGCTGCTCTTCCCATTTTCACTAAGGAACAATTTATCAAAAGAACACCTTCTGTAAAGAAACCAAGTGTAAGTTTTGACTGTCAATATGAGAAAACTGAGAATACAAGTGAAGGGGCTCTAAGTAAGTGCTCCTCACTATTTCAGTTACGAAAGCACACTTGCAGGAGACATAAGAACTGCAGGAATATTACTGCACTGTAATTTGCATATTGTATCTTCTGACGCCCTTCCAAGTAGGCACCCATTCAGCAGATTATCATTCTGTGGCACAAACTTGTATAGGAAATGAAGGCCGAGACTCAAGGGTTAGACTCTAGATCATACCAAGTATCTGGAGCTCCTTGAAGACAAAAGCAAAGAAAATCAATGTATATGATACATAGTGTTTTATCAGGAAGTATTTAAGACCCAGAAACCAATTTCATCTTTCCTTCCTCCAATTCATGTCTCATTTCTGTCACAGTCAAATGGATGTATTTATGTATCGTTTGGCTCTTCTGTATGGTGACATTTCCAGTAATGCAGGTTTGCAATTAGAAGCAGAGTAGGTTGCTTTCACAGCCTTCTTCTATATTCCTTTATCATAAATATAATAACGGGAATTTTGATGTCAAACAACATGAAAAATTTTCATCATGAATTTGGAGTTGGACTAGAGGACCTTCAAAAGTTCCCTTTCAACTCAAACTATTCTGAGTTGAATATTCTATGTCTATAGTCTATGTTCACTACTTCCATGAAACATGTGTTCACCAGTCACTGGTACAAGAAATGCAGAAAACATTGTAAGTCTAGCTAGAATGCATTTCTTTCTGTTGAATCGTGCTGGACAGTGGATTTTGATGTCTACTAATAAGAAAGCAGAGCTTTACACTTGCTGTTAAATGAAATTATGCCAAGTCAATGGTGCTTGGTTTTGTTTTGTTTTGGTTTGTTTCTGAAAATTCCATCTTCAGTTCCAAGTCTCAGAATTATTTTCACAAGACTTAGAAACTAGGTCAATTAATGATGTAGGTGTCAACAAAGAAGCACATTCTGTGCCTAATTTTAAGCATTTGTCTTCCAAATGGCCACCCAGAACATCAAGTCGGAAAAAACCTAAAATGTGCAAACTGTTAACTAAAAAACGCTAAACATGAAGGTGGCTTTGCTTGCTTGTTTGTTTGAATCTGAAAATCTGCATTTATACGTTGCAGGAACAAACCAAAATGTTCAAGGAAGACAATCTTTTTATCAAACCTAGCTAGACCACAAAAGACCTATTTAATTTTATCTTTTTCCTCCTGTCTTTACAAAAAAAAGTTAAAAATCTGATATTTCTTCTCATGTGGTATGATGCCATGACCACCAATTTTTTCATAGAACTGTTGTCCTAGCGGATAAAAAACTACTGTTCTCTGTCATTTGTCACCTGACACGGTACCACTTCTAACTGCAGGTTACTACCTTCTAACTGCATAAAATTATGCCTTAACTGAAGTGCTATCTCAAAGGCAGAAAACTGAGCACTCCTTCACTGCAATTTGGATAACTCCAGCAAAAATGAAAGTTTCACTGTGTGAAAAAGACAATAAACTGGAAGAAAACAAACACTGCTTGGGACTTTCAAAAACAAGGTATCTGATGGCTGTTGTGGATCCTGAATACCACATTAAGTAGTATTCTATAAAGGTGGAAGCAGAAATCTCCGGGAAGATGAAGAATATGTGGGAAGCATTCCCACAGCTTAAGCAAAGAGTTAAACACAGATCACTGGCCAGACAATTCTCTCATTGCTGGGCAGTCGAATAACAACAGACACATCATTTTCACAGCACCTGTTTTCTGAATCACTGCAGGTTGTATACAGAAACTACAAAAGTCCACACCCAAGCTGGAGTAGAGGGCATAAGAACAGTATAGAACAGACCAGACACTGCCAAGGGTGGATGGTTCTTGCATAAAGATTTTCATCTTGCAGCATTTGAATTACCACTTGCAGCAGTGAGTGACCACTGCTTTATAAATTTACATTCACAATTTCTCTATGAAGTCAGGATATGTTTACATAAATTCAGTGTGTTATTTTCTGGGCATGATTTTCTGCCTTCAAGTTTGGGAATATTTTTCTACAGAGGGCTATGCACATTTGAATTAACGATAACAAGATTATTCAGAAACATAAGAGGCTGTGCAAACCTTTCCTTATGTCTGGAAACAATACTGTTGAATCATTGGTTACACTTTTGCTGCATAAATTTTCATCCCCCCGAAACTCTGTTTTAGCTACTTTTTTCTGTCCCCCATTTAGTGCTGAGGGATATTTTCATTTGGATAGTTACTGGAGATTAAACAAAGCCACTCAGGAAATAATAAAGATGTTGTAGAGAAAACAGGTTCTTAACAAACAAGTAACATCTTTTTATTGGTGTTTTTTTTTTTTTTTTGCTTGTTTTTTTTTTTTAAATTTAAGGGTAAGGAAGTATAGCTAGAATTCTTCAGTAATAGTGTTAGTTTGTTTAATTTATCAGAAGATTACCCATTCTGAAAGTGTTAAACTGGGGAAACAATGCATTTTGCCACCTAAGGATTACTGTCACAATAATGTCACTCTTCTGTGGAAGGGATAACTACACTTTATACATTGTGCTGCTCTTGTAAAATGGGTTTTTTGCTCCACAAGCAAAATAACTGCCGCAGAGTTAAGAAATTAAACTTCTGTGAAATGTTTCTTTGGTTAATTGGGACATTCTTACCTTCACATTATTATATTCATGCATACATCTTACCAGCAGTTAGGATAGCATTGTTAGTACAGAACCATAATCACCAAAAACGGATGGAATCTCAAGAGCTGGGGCTGTCTTTAAATCCACTGTAGCCTGTGCTAACAAATGAGTGCAGCAACTATTGGCACTAGTACTGCTGAAACAAAGAGACAGTTTCAGCGTTGAGCTTCACAAACTCTCCCAAAGGAGCACTGACACACGGAAAACTTGTTTCCAAGCTTGGAGTTTTCCCACCAGGTACAAAGTCTTTCAGCTTCTTTTGGTTGACTTCGATACAATCTGCTTCAGCTTCTGCTTGTTCCAGATGCCTTTCTCATCTTTCTAGTCTCATACCTATTTGTATCTTGGTCTTTAACCTTCTACAGTTCATTGCGGACATTTATCCCTTCCCCACTTCTCATTATATCCGGCCTGTGTTGGAGAACAGGCTTTGCATCTACTTTTCTCAGTCACTGCTAGCTCTGAACTTGCTGCACAGGACTTGCTGGCCCTGTGACTTCTGGGGTAATCTCACAGATCAGGTCTCTTACAGCTTTTAGAGAATTAGAACTGCTTAAAGCCTCTGGAGACTCAAAGTTGATACAGAGAATCAGTTAGAACAAGAGAAGTATCTTTGGCTATGGATGTCTGTGGATGATAGAAACTGAAGACGAAAGGAACTTAAAACTTTGTTTTATGAAATGGATAATACAAACCCCATCTTTACAAATTTTTCCTTTTCAAATCAGAGGAGCTATCCTAACAGATTAAATTCAAGAAAGAGAGGGAAATGGTGCTTATATAGTCCTTTCAGACATACCTGTTCTGTGTATGTTTGCAACATGATTCTCCTGATATTCTGGCAATGGCTGCTTCTAGAAGAAGATATGCTGGTTACCTCAGGCATCATGATACAAGTATCAATTTAGTTCATGTTTAATTTGTGAAAATTCACACTTATTTTTCCTTTTCCTTTTTCCTAAATTCATATCCCACATAATAGTTCCCTACATGTTATATTTCAAGATACTAAGCATAATTGTGCTTTCTATACAGATTGCATATGCAAAAAATGCCAGTAAATAAGTAGAACAGACCACATGACAGAAATCTGACAAATAATGTTCTCGATATAAAACTTTGGAAATTTATTAAATGACAATAGAAAACTAGGGACCCACAACCCCACAGCAAGGCTGAACAGTGCTACAAAAAACGAAACAGTCCCCAAAATAAAATAAACGGCCAGACCCAGGTACCTACCACACACGCAGAAGAAAAAAGATTCCTCTCATCCATGTAGGGCAGTTCTACACCTCAGAGTCCGAGTCCTCGTTGGTGGGTTTTGCATCCGGTGTGTCATTGGGTCTCACATGCTGGTTGCTTCACATCAGCTCATGTTTCTGGTCTTGATGGGCCCTTATCCAGGGGTTTGGGTTGGCTCATTGGAGAACCAATAGGAGCNGGCTCTCACCCAGGGGTTTGGGTTGGGTCATTGGAGAACCAATAGGAGTCTGGGGTAGTCCAGAGGGCCTTCCTATTTCTGGTTGCTTCACATTGGCTCGTGTTTCTGGTCTTGATTGGCTCTTATCCAGGGGTTTGGGTTGGCTCATTGGAGAACCAATAGGAGCCCAGGGGTCCTTCCTATTGGTGGTTTTGGTACATCCGATAGCATCTATGGTTTTATCTCCAAGCTCAGGGTTTTATCCCTGTTCTGGCACTCGAGGGGATGACCTCTGGTGACCAATACAACATGTTACAGCTATTACAACTTCACAACTTTACTACTTACTCTATGAACACCTCAGCCACGAAAGTCAATTCTCCAACCATTTCACACACCAGGAATCCTTTTTTTTACAAGGAATCACATGGAAAAACCAAAGGGTAATAGGTACAAGTTAAGCCTGGGAAGATTCTGATTAGAAAGAAAAATATTTTACAATGAGAACAATGAACCATTCCTAATATTGGACACTTTTTAGATTCAGCTGGACAGGGCACTGGGCCATGTAGTCTTGATTATGCTTTCGCCAAGAAAGGCTGGAGCAGATGATCGTTGAGCTCCCCTTCCAACCTGGTATTCCGGCATTCTATAATTTAACTGTATTCTATCCAGACTCCTTTTCAATCTCACTTACTTACCAGCCTTCCTTCCCTGAGAAGCCTGTACTCTGCTCCTACAGTAAAATGTAAGAGTGACATTTTACAACCATGATTTTTCTGTGTTGTCAGCCAGCCTTTCTTCGACGGATTGAAGCCACCTGTGAATCTGAACTACCAGCCCTGAAAATTCACCTACACTAGATGGTTCAAGCTATTGTGTTTAAATTATTTGAAAATACTCTAGAATGGGACTTAAATTAAAATGAGACACCATGAATACTACTTGCTACCTTCTTTACTTCTCAAACTCCAATTGTTTGAATAATTATTTTAACTAAGATCTTACATAAACTTTTCTGTACTTAGATTCTGTTTTTAGTAGCGCTTTAGCAGATCCAGTTGTTTCATTCTTAAAACAGAAACATAAGAGTTGCATTATTAACCCAGTTGAGGTCTTGCCAAAAACCATCACAAAAATGATATTAAGGTTTTCCAGGCAAATCATCTAAGTCTGGAACAAGTCTGCTTCTGGAAGTGGATTAATTATGTGTATTTTTTACACGTAAAACCAGCTAGGGCTTTCTGTTGTATCCTCAAAATACATGTATTTTGCTTTTATAAATATTTTGGTCTAAAAACTCTATTGGAAAAGCAGAATGAGATCATATATATGGTAAATGTATTTGTTTTTTTAATAAATTGGAAGAAATTTACATTTTGCACGCTTTTACAGTCATGTTTGCAGAGTTTAGTTTCTTGTGTTATTTTTTGTTTTGTTTTGTGTTTTTTTGTTGTTGTTGTTTTTGGCATTTTTTATGTTGCTTTTCTATGTGATAGTACTATTGAATGCATTACTACTCTACTTACTGAGCTTAATTCCCTTGAAGATAATTCTGAAACACAGGAGAAAACAACAAAAGTAATAAAGAAAAACTAGCAACTTCTCTTACTGTTCATTGTAACAAACCAATAGAAAGAACCTGTAAAAGAAGGAAGAGAAAAGTGAACAGATTAAGAAAACCCAACACAAAATATAGCTTGGGGCTTCTTAAGGTACAAGTTTTCGAAGAGGTTGCTTCAACAGACATGAATTTTTATCACAAGTACTGTGTCCCATAAATATGAGGCAACTTCTCATGCATATATATTTCATATTAGTTAATCCTCTTATCAGCTTTTCTTATTTTTTATAACTATGCCTAAAATACAACAACCATAAAACAAAAACCAAAACAATCCAAATCTATTTTACCACAAAAAATATAAGAAGCATTTTGTCCAAAAACTGCATAATTAAATTTAACTATATTTGATATTTAAATAGTTTCACTATTGCATTGTTCATGCACTTCACAATTAACAATGTTTTCTTTTTATATGTGTTGCAGACATGAGAAAATACCAGTTATCTATATATCTAAAAAGGAGGCGGGGACGGTGGGGGGACTAGGGAAGGTGTAAGGCCCAGTTCCACAGCTGACATAAAATGAAAGCTAATTAAAAAACCTGGAGCCTTTTCCTGGGGATTGTTTCTGAATTGTGCATAGGCTCTTCACAGAAGATAGACCAAATCCAGGATACTGAGGGGAGTTCGGATGCATTCTCCTGATGTAACAGGCTGTAACATCATTGCTTTTTTCCTCATTTTTAATGGGCCAGGGAATCTTAAACTACTTTTTTTGACAATAGAATAGCTTCAGAAAATGGGAAAGACTGCTTTCTACTGTTGAAAATCTATCCGTTAAAAAGCTGAGAGGCATGGTTTCAATTTCTCTTGAGGCTGCCTGGTGTTTGCCACTCATGGGGCAATATTTAGGCCATTGTGAAAGAGGAAAGATAGAATGCCATGACAGCTGGATGTTTTTGCCAGTAACATATTAAATAATTAAATTCCTTACATATTCACCAGACAGTGGCTATAACTGCCCCGTGAAAGAGGCAGCAGGGTCAATGCTGTAATTATGGAGGTCAGCCAGGTTTGAGAAAAAATGCTTTGCTGCACAGCACAGGAAGACAGATGCAGTTTGGTGATTAAAGGTGATTTCAGGACTAGAAGGTGGCTCTGCAATTTGGGATGAAACACCTAACCCATAAGTCTTTGCTGGCTTTCTTTTGATCTTGCCCTAAATGGCTGAGTTATTCAGAAAAGCTGTGCCAATAAAGAATACTCAATAGCCTTGTACCAAAGTTTAGTACCTAGTACCTAATACTCAATTAGACTAGTACCAAAATCATTGGCTTATGCTTCCTCTCTTATTAAAGATGACTGAAATGTTAAAGTTAACTAAATTCCAGAGGCTGAGAAATCACATATAAAGCCAATATCAAGATGAAGTTAGCTATTTCAATTAGTCAAAATACCAAGAATCTATCAATTCATTGATATCCAAGACTAATACTAATTAAATGTCGTATGTGGTAACAGAAATAAAATCATAGGCAGCTGTTCTGAAGATGTTAATCTAGGTTTAAAAGGTTATGCTTTTTATTATTACTATGCTTTCAGTCTGTTTTCTGCTTTAATAAAACTCCCATTGATAGCTTTGTGATTAAGACTGGAACACTGAAAATATAGTCCTGTGTACAGACATAAGAGAGACAGTTTTGAATTGTTTTTGTTGTTTGCAAATATTCTATCTTTCTGGAAAGTAAATTATGTGAGGTAAAAATGAATACATTCTTGAAATATGACTTCATTGGAAATTTTGAAACCGGATCCATATAAAGGTGTCATTAGTTATCAACTAGCTCTTTTCTATCTACATATTAAATGCAAAGAGTAAGTGTTATTCAGATGAAGTTATAAATCAGTTAAATCTCATTACTCTGTCCTCAATATAAAGTCCCAGGTTATAACTATCCCTGTTTCCCATATAGCTTATATACGAAATAAATAGCTTATTATCATTTGCATTCAGAATGTGCATGATGAAGTTGCATTTTAAAAGACAACAACGCCAGTTGAATATTTAATTTGTTTCTTCCCTATTATTAAAGCATGGAATAGCAAAAGAAGAGAACAACTATAAAACATATTGAACATGACATATATGAGATTAATGTCTGATTATGTACAACATACAAATGAATAAGCAGATTTGTCAGTGTACAACATTGGGACTTTTTAACCAAGGATTTTATAAAAGTAAAAAACCCTATCTTTTTATAATCTCTCTGTCAGATATCCAACATATAGTGACTTGAATTACACTGCCTATGCATTTAAAGTTTTTAAAGATGTTTCAGAAGAAAGGAAAGAAAAGAAATTTTGAGGTGAAGAAAGTTCGTATCAGCAGTATCGATGACTTTCACTGTGTTGCTTCTACTGTATATAAGAAAACAGGACAGGGTATTAAAGAGATTATAGAAACTCTTTCTGTTAATTTTCATTAAAGTTGGAGAGTTCTGCAGAGCCTATAGTGCTGTAAAGTCAGGAGTAAATAGGAGTAAACCTAGAAGAGCTCTCATCTTTTTTCTGTATTTCTTCTTGGTTTTTCAATCTCAGAAATATGTGTCCAGTCTTTGCCAACATGTACCTCTGAGATTACAATAAATGGGAACAAAATTGTACCTGATTTTTTTGGCTGATTGTAGCCAAGTTTGTAGCCCCCTTGCATTGTTCATGACATAATTAATGCTTATGCTTGTTAGTCTGTCTGTTATTTGGTTACTTTCTTCTACATTTCCATAAAATCTGTGTGTTTCCTAGCTCTGTTCAGTTTTTCATTGCACTAGCAGTATTGCTGATATCAACAGGGACACAAAAACTCAACCAAGGTTATATTAGAGACAAATCGTTCCCTTCTATGGGAAAAGCACAGAGAAAGATCAATATTAAACCTTGATTTGTGGAAAACCCAGGGCATTATCTACTGTTTCAGGAGGGATAAATGGCAGAATGGAGGGCCTAAAGAACATAAGCTTCCCTGTAATTGCATCAAGTGTAAGGATCTGAAGGGAATCTTGATTCCTAATGCAAAGATACAGATGCTTAGCCTCTGCAGTACTCCTTTCAAGACATTCCTCTGCAATGTATAAGGTTCAGTGGATGCTCTGCTGCTTTCTAGTTGAGTATTAGTTTTTGCTTCAAAACACACCAGTCTAGACTCAGAAGTTAGTGTTGTTTTAAGCAAACTGCAGTGGCAGCATGGCATGAGCGATTTGTATACAAAGACAGCTGCTGCCTGCAGAATGAGGAGAAAGATGAGTGTGCAGAGGGTAAGTATTGAGTAGAAGACCAAACAGGGTAATACTACATGACACTGTGTATTAAAACTACTGGGTATTAACTTTTCTTAGGTTTTTTTTTGTAATCTTGTGTGAAAAGTCTTTCTGGCAGAAAAGATGGAGCAAAATCTGGGAAAAGCTAGGCACCTCTGATTCATTTGCATCTTGTTTGTCATCCCAGGACTTTGAGATTATGTATCTCCTGAGATTTCCCTAGAAATCAAACACAGTAAAACATAATTCCCAAGGATTTCTCATTCTCAGACAAGAGCTGGTCTGGGTTCTTAATGCATTATTCAGCAAAGTAGGCAGTCTAAATGAGTGAATGAATTTGTCCGGTCAAGTCTGTAATAATAAAAGAAGCAGAAGAATAAGTTTTTTTCTTTTCAGTTTTGTATAAAAGAGCATCAGACAAGACAATTGCTCATTTTACATTCAGAATGAAACTGCCTTTGCAAGAGCTTGATTGTTCCCTGATATGGATGGGGAGAACCACTCATGTGGTTGCGAATTTTTCTGTCACTGCTCATA
The DNA here is from genome assembly GCA_013398015.1 of Oreocharis arfaki. NCBI lineage: Eukaryota > Metazoa > Chordata > Aves > Passeriformes > Paramythiidae > Oreocharis > Oreocharis arfaki. The sequence goes on from VZRR01006225.1 coordinate 144,790, forward strand.
TCCCAGATGCCTCTCCCTCTCAGTGTCTGTTTCACAATTAAAGAAAAAAAGACTACCTACCTGAAACACACCTCCAAAGCAGTCTTACACCTTGAAGAGATAATGATCATATTTACCAGCTAGGCACTGGTATATTAAGAGTTGCTCATTGAATCATGTGATGTTTATATTACTAAAATATGTATATGTTTATATATGAAAAATATTTGGGCTGCATACTTTGCATATAATCCCCATAGACATATAACAAAGGAAAGGGAAATAAGAACATATAGAGTAAAGCGATTTTCCCTTATCTGATGCCAGCAAAATAATATCTAAACAGGGGGACAAAAAAGGAATTAAATAATTTCCCTTCAGAGAATTGTACGTATGTTTCAATGCATTGAGCAATGTCATCAACAGTTAACCTACAGTATGTAGACTCTGACCCTGGTTTGTAAAATGCAGTCCAGATCAATGAAACATTGGCTATTTGCAGCTTACTCTTAGTGCTGACAATGCAGGTGAGACCTGCCCATTCAATTCAGAGATAGTCACATTTTTGAAAAAGCTGAGTCCCATATTTTTGATCTTGTTCAACTTGAAGAATCCTGTTTACTACCTTTCTTCTTTCGTATTATCTCTCTGTTACACATTGCTTCAACAAAGCACCAGATTTGTATCCTAATTCTGTTGTCAAACGAACAATTTCACACAAATTAAGATAGAGAAGACATATTACATGCCTTTTTCTCCTAACATGGTGGAAATAAGGCTTCTGTAAGTTACATCTTCTGTTGTGTAACAACAGAACACTTGACTGCTTTCCACTGAATTGATAGATTTTGAACATTAAATAATTACCTATAACTAAAGTCTCGTAGTGCTGGTTTTTTTCATACAGTCTAAAAAATGATACATAAGCAACTTATTTATGTTTACCTTCCTAATATTCTTTCTTCTGAAGAGTATATTCCTACTTCAAGGAGACTTGTCATTTGCATAGAGAAATAAACCCAGGCTCATTGTGGAATCATAGTTTCATGACTCTTGCCTTCTTGGCAATGAAACCTAGGGTTGATACACAAGGAAATGCAGGCCATATCTTCTTAAACAGTGAAATACAGAGCTGAGCTTCATTTTCCATACATCAGGTAGACAGACATAAGAAAGGTCCAGGCCAGGCTCTGTAGTCTTATTTGCACCTGGGTTTGTAGCCATCTCCTTGGACATGATGATAGCAAACAACTTTACAGCAAGCAGCTTCACCTGATTTTTAGGTGCCTGAAATCTCCAGATTTCAGCCAAGAAACTAAGCTCCCTACATGATGCCCAGAGAATGCTAGTGGTGAATAAGAATTATACCAACCCAAACACTCAGTGAGCAATGATCTAAGTTAGTCTTCATAAAGCACTAAAGTAAGAGAGTAATTTAATACTCTGTATCTATTGAAGGAATCTATATCAAACAGAAGTCACAGCCTAGAGTCTTCTTCAAGATTTATTTGACTCCTTTGGCAAAGGAAGCAAGAGTTATTCCAATATTTGAAAAGATCTGTAGAACATCTGGGGTTTGGTATCACAATCCAGGGCATGGGTCTTGGGTTCTTGGCTCTTAATCACTCTTGAAGATTTTCAAATCCATGTTTCTAAACACTGGTACACTGGTAGTATGGGGCAAGGAGTCTCTGGATTCCTTGTTCATTTCTGTTCAGACCCTTTGGCTCCATTCCCAGCTCAGATACCTTCCTGGTGCATGTTACAATTGATTTTTTTTTTTTTTTTTGGTCTCAATCTAAGCTTATATTCAGCTCAGAGTTGGCTGATTCAGCTAAGATCACATGCTTCCAACTAAAGAACTAACTTACAGCTGGTGTCATCAATATCAGCCTCAGATAATGCACATTCTTGCATATTTTACTATTGCCTATCCTCTAACTTTTATCCTTCGGGAAGGTCATCTGTGTGACACCTTTCCTACACTGACTCTATTTTCCTAAAAATCTCACAAATCATAAGCCCCACAAGCCTTTTCCTGCTCTTTGCACTGTAGCCATGAATGAATACATGAAGCAAGGCTTATACATAAATGACACTTTTTTCCCCTTCCATTCCTGCTTTTTCTTCTGATTCATTGCATATATGCTTTTCTATCCTCCATCTTTTCTACATTATCAAAGAAACAGCATTAAAGTATCATATTAGTGTGCATCCAATATTAAGAATTTCTATTCTTCCTTTAGGAAGGACTCAGATATCAAAGAGAACTATGAGCTTTGTGCACTGTGATCTGTCTTTGATAAATATATATTATATTTTATGCCTTCACTGTGCCTTTCTAATCTCCATGTCTTTAGGTATTCTATCCTCCAAGTCATGGTCTAATTAGGAACAAAGTCACCAAAGCACCTTAGCATCAAGTCCTTCAATACTGTTTTGTTGCTTCCTTTTATTACTCACACATTTATTTCTACAAATTACTTTGTACAATATCCTTTTGAAAAATACCCATGTCACATCTGACACATGTTAAAAATACTTACTAAACACTATTGTTGTTGTTGTTGTTGTTGTTATTATTATTATCATTATTATTATTACTGTTGTCATTACAATTCTTAGTATTCTCACTAAATAATATTTAATAGTTAGAAAAATATTTGAGACCAGTTCTGTTTAATATCTTCATCAATGACCTGGACCAGGGAAAGAAATGCATCCTTTGTAAGTTCACAGACTTACTACAGACTTACTACACAGATACTAAGTTGGGCAGGAGTGTGGTTCTGCTGGAGTGTGGGAATGCCCTGCAGAAGATGTGGGTGGGCTGGATCAATGGAATGAAGACAACAGCATGAGGTTCAACAAGGTGAGGTGATGAGTCTTGCATTTGGATCTCACCAACCCCATGCAGTGCTACAGGCTGAGGACAGAGAGGCTGGAAAGCTGCCCAGCAGAAAAGGTCCTGGGGATGCTGGTTGACAGTGGCTGAACATGAGCCAGCTGTGCCCAGATGGCCAAGAAGGCCAATGGCATCCTGGCCTGTATCAGCAATAGTGTGGCCAGCAGGACCAGGGCAGTGATTGTTCCTCTGTACTCAGCACTCGTGAGGCCACACCTTGAATCCTGAGTCCAGTTCTGGGCCCCTTGATTCAACAAGACACTGAGGTGCTGGAACGTGTCAGGAGAAGGGTAGTGAAGCTGGTGAAGGGTCTGGAGCACAAATCCTGTGAGGAGCAGCTCAGGGAGCTGGATGTGTTTAGCCTGGAGAAAAGGAGGTTCAGGGCTGACCTCATCGGTCTCTACAACTCCCTGAAAGGAGAGTGCAGCCAGGAGGGAGTCAGCCTCCTCTCCCAGGCAACCAGTGACAGGACTAGAGGAAATAGCTTCAGATTGGGTATTAAAAATAATTTCTTGACTGAAAGGGTGGTCAGGCATTGGAACAGGCTTTCTAGAGAAATGATGGAGTGACCATACCTGAAAGAATTTAAGAGGCATGTGGATGTAGGGCTTGTGGACATGATTTAATCGCACACATGTCAGTGCTCAGGTAATGGTTGGACACAATCATCTCAGACATCTTTTCCAACCTTAAAGATTCTATGACTCTATGTATAAATTCATTTTCCAGTGCCCTGTATTTATTTCCTGTGTTGGGAGCCACAATACACAGAGTGATTACGATGGAAATAATAAAACTCTTGACTGTGAAATGAGAAGATTCACAAGGGGTAAGAGGAGGAATTTTCACAAACCCTGAAAAACAGCTGTCCCCAGGATTTTCACGGCATCCTTTCACGTGAAAAACCTGAATGCTCAGACAGCAGCAGCAAATGAACTGTCTGTGCAGCCACACATCTTGTTACAACCTTCAAACACAGATTTACAACAGTGTTAAAGGCATGAATTCTTCTGTAAATACATAGAGCCATGTCTGCTCTGGGTTGTGTTCTGTGTCTCATCTGAGAAAACAATAGGTTTTAAATCCTTCATGAAGTCACGTGTAGGTGCAATAAGTGATAAAACGAGCCATACACAGATGGCTTCCATCCCCTCCCCTTTTAACAAATTCAGCCTGAAAGGAAATTTGCAGCTTTGAAATAAGACAAACTGTGCTATCCTGGCCATACTGGAAAATAACAAACCAAAACAAAAACCAAAAAACCAAAACATTGTTAAGACTAGTAGTTATGCTACCCTTATTTCTGAAAATAATTTTTTACTCTACGGTATACCTACTGCAGAGATCTGTGATTAAAAAAATACATGTAGAAATATTAGGTGAATATGAATTTTATTTTTTCTTAAAGATGTCTTAAAAACATTACAAATATCATTATTAGTGTACCTGGCATTATGTGGTTCTGTTCATTTATTTTTGATTTATATTTGTCTTTGAGCATTTCTGCTCTCTGCAGTCTCTGCAGACAATTACAGCACTGTTTTTCTGCAGGGTTGGGAATAGTGCTGGGAAGCAGATTTTACATGATCATGAAAGAATTCAATTGCATTAAAAAGATACATTCTCCAGCTGCGAGACTTGTATGACTAGATGCTGTAAAGAGAAACCTGTAATACCAATACAACTGCAGCAGGTGGCACTAGAAGGAGGGTTAACCAAGGCCTTGAGGCAGACGAGAGGACCAAGAAAGGTAAATAGGGAAAGACGAACAGAAAAAAAAAAAAATAAAAATTTTATCCTTCTTTCTGGTGTCCCGAAATAACGTTGCAGTTTCACTGCTGGTTGGATAGTAAATGTGGGCTTGATGGAGCTGAAAAGGTGAGGTGAAGAAGGTAGTAAGTGAATAGCTAATTTCTAATTTGGTTGACATCTTTGAATGAGGAATATACTGGGAAGGAATAAAGCAAATATTCTCAGTCAGCCAGTGCGGATGCTGTTGACTTTTCATACTTCTATTTTTGTGCTTCGCAAGCAAATTATTATTTTGTTGTAAATAATGTGTAGTAAATAACTGTGATACATGGAAAAAAATTGTTCTGTTGTAAAGTTGACTTTGTACCAGAAGCAGAAGGAAGTGCTCATAACTGTACTTTTTAAACTGGTTTACAATTAATAAGCAGATCACAATAGTACCAGAAGTATAATAAGCATGAATTTAAAAGCGTTTCTTCTTTATAGACAAAACCTCACAGTGTAAATGATTTTAAAGAGGAATAATTTACATTAGTTTTTGTCTGCTAAGAAAAAGGACTTAGTTACAAGGTCCTTCTTTTGTAAATGAAGGCTAGCAATACCCAAATCAGCTAATTCAAGTTTTGAACAACCAAATTTTGCAGATGTTGTAGCTGTAAGGATTAATCTGTAACAAGACACAGTTATTCTGGGGAACTTGCTATCTTTCTAAAGAATACATACATGAAGATCAACTAGGAAGGATCATCTATCAAATCAAGTGGTCATAATGTTACATTTCAAAGGCAAATAAAATGCGTAAGTTTCTTTGCATTTGGGGGAAATTTCAAAATCAAGATATGAGAAGAAAAACAGAACACTGGAAGAATGGGGGAAATTTAAAAATTACAATAGGAAAAGAGGCTTCTAGGAAACAGAAAGACTTGTCTGGGTTCCACAAAGTGGGGCTCAGAAGTTAGTGAAAAATCTGCACACTGCATGGAAGAGAAATGGCAAACAAGATGCTGGCATATAGAGATAAGATTATGTGAGCAGAAATATTTCATGGATGCAGGAGGGAGATACGACGCAGAAGCAGAAAGGAGGTTGTAGTATTCTGGGTGAGTCAAGTTATACTATTTTATGCATTTTATAGACACCGTAGAATGATCCCTGGATAAACAGATGATTATCTTGATATTCCAGATACATACTGTATAGACTTTTGTAATTCTGTCTGTCCAAACAGAAACATATGTACATATTTTGGCATACGATTTTATTCTAAGACTGGCTTTTCCATAATTATAAAAGTACATTATATCCATGTGTATATTTGCATGTAATTCACTCAAAAAACCCCCACAAAATCCTATGACCTTTGTCTGTTAGATTTTCCTTTTTGGTGACTCTAAGCTATTTTACAAGACAAATATTTACCCACAATGGCATTGGCCTTTTTACTGAATTTGCATTACATTACCAGAATAATAATTCTTCCTGATTCAAAGCCCTGGGGATCTTAGAGCTAATCCTAAAGAACATCATTACATTGAAAGTCCTTGCCAAGATTTTATGTGATATTTGTCCTATTTTTAAGCATGAAATTTTGTCTAGCTGCAGAGTCAAGGACCATCTCATGGGATATTCTTTAGAGATGGGATGCAGCACATGGAACATTTTTATGCTCATATTAATTTAGTTAGAAGGTCAATATTAACTCAAGGAGCTATATAGAAAAGAAATCCAGCTTCTGGACAAGTGACTCTATAGTTGTATCGAAGTCAGGGAACAGAATTTAGAATTTAAAGGATGATTTAGGAGAGCTAGAAGGCAGGTTATGAGTCATATAATCTTTAATACAGTTCCTCCATGCATTTTCATTCGAATAAAAGTTGACATGGAGAAGTGGAAGACCAGCTGCATAACAGATTATTAGCTTCACTTGGAACTTTCTACCCAATACAGCAATTTAGAAATAGGCCTTTTTTTCTTAATCATGCTGATTTGCTATTTTTAAAAGAACGTAACAAAAACCTGCATTAATTGCCTTTCAATTTTTTTTATTTTTAGCTGTTTCAGCTGAGCTGAAATACATATTTTTAACATCTAACATAGTCTGGCTTAGGTAGCATGAAACCACAAGTCATTTTACTCTTACTTCTGTAGATGAGTAAGAGCATCCTTCGAGGGCTGAGGAAGTTGATTTAAATAAGCAACAGAAGTTCAGAAGCTTCGGGAGCTTAATTCACATTTCATCTCTATTCCACAGTTATTCTTGGCACAAAACTGTTCTACATGGCAATTTGTAGAAATTCTGTAGTCTCTGCAACATGCAAGAAGGACACTCAGCAACATTCTACCGAGTGTCTAACCCACAGACACCAGGATAGAAGTGTCTAACCCAGACACTTTGGATAGAAGATCCCTTTGGTATATAGGAGCTGCTAGATAGTTCACAGGCAGTAGGAATACAAAGTTTGGACCACTGGGCTGAATACACAAATGCTAAATCTGTTTTGTTTTTTTTTTTTAAACTCCTCACAGTCATAAAGCACATAGTTTTGTTGTGTATTGTCATAGTAATTTCTGCTAAAACATAAAGACAGTTCATACAGTGTAAGCACTGCAGAAGCGACAGTGATGGGGCCACTGATGTGGTCCTTTAATGCAGCTTTCACCCTCACTAATGCCATGAGTTTGCTAATAGGCAGTTAAATTTCTCACACTTGAGAAATAATGTCTCTAGAGTTAGCATAAACAGTAATTCAGCCTGTTTTGCAAAAAATTACAAGCAAACAAACAAACAGCCCGAACAAAATCCCAAACCAAAACCACACACTTTTAGGATATAGTTTAAATATAATGACTTAAAATTCCTCTGAAGCTCTTTCCCAAATGAAGCCGTTTACCAAGTACAAGCAACAGGGCAATTTAAACAGAGCTTGCCCTTTGTGAAAGTATAGAAAGTAAAACGCCCTATGTGGTATTTGGGAGCTAAAGTACTTTGGGAAAGCCAGGTGGAATCATATGTTTATATCATGTTTAGGTGTTTACTCTTAGGAGTAGAGAATGTAATTTTTTTAATGCCAGTATTAATAGCGATAAAGCCCTCCAGGGACAGTGGTGGTACTTTTTTTCTGAGCGGCGGTCAGTCATTCATGTCAGCGCTCACTTCTCAAGTAAAGGCAGGCTGCTCATTTTGCTCGCAGGCTTAGGTTCTCTACTACAGGCAAAACGCTTTCATTTAAGAGAGCAGAACTTGTAACGCTTTCGCAGCTGAAAGTGTAAAAAAAAAAAAAAAAGAAAAAGGAAGAAGAATTACCACGCTGTGAAAGGCTGTACAGCACGCAGAGGCGGCAGTGCCCACACCGCGCCAGGCGCGGGCAGGGCAGGGCAGGGCAGGGCAGGGCAGAGCGCGGCCGGCGGCGCTCGCTCACGCCTCGGCCGCGCCGCCCATTGCGTGTCCCCGGCGGGGCCGCGGTTCCCGCCTGCCGCCGCCAGGGGTGTCCAGCGCCGCGCCGGGCGCGCTGCCGGCCAGCGGGTGCGGAGGGAGCCGGGCAGCGCAGCCTTGAGTGCTTCTGTGGCAGCGGGGGGGAGGTTCTCGCTCCTGCTCTTCAGGGATTGTTGCTGCGAGAGGGAGAAGCAGATGCAGAGGTGTGCGTGCGTGTGACAGGAGATGCGGAGCGCGTTTGGCTGAGGTGTCTGGCCCCTGGGAAGCACTGCGAGAAGAGGCAGAGAGCGGCAGTGGGAAGAGGCAGGAGCAGAACTGAACTACAGAGCAGCTGTTTCCGAATACTCTGGTTCTTTTGGGTGCCTCAATGAATGTGAACATGGATTCTGTCACTGAAATCTTCATGAACCTGCTCTTTCTCCTGTCTGTTCATCACCGGCACATGGCAGTGGTGGGGAATAAATGTAAGTATTGCATATGATTTAAAACTCAATCCAGAGTGTGTTG
>VZRR01006225.1:154051-236384 GCA_013398015.1 Oreocharis arfaki
CACACACACACACACACACACACACACACACACGCATATATATGTATCTGAAATTCTGTTTTCAGAGTTGAATTAGGTTACTTATCTTTAAATAAAAAAAACCAACCTTATTAAGAAGATAATTTTCAGGGCTTTAATAATTAAGTAATAGAACAGAGTTATTCCATTTGATTCAGCTTCAACAAGCTGAAGGATTTAATTTTGTGTTCTGTGGTAGTGCAGTAGCCTAAATGCCAGATGCTCATAACCTGAACTGAACATATTTTCTCCCCTTCCTGTTAAGGCACTGGTTGTGCATCACAGGAACGGGAAGGGCAGAAGTAGTGCTTCTATGGGAAGAAAGTGCATGCCAAAGCAAGGAGGAATGTTCAGGAATAACCTTACAGCCCAGTGGCAGGGGACAGCTCCCTGGAAGCATTTAAGCCATGGCAGAGAAGTTTGAAGTGCTCAGTGGATCTACAGCCTAGGGTTTTGTTTATGGATGGTTTGTAAACTAAACATGCTCCCATGAGCCAGACATTCACACTGCAGCACCAAAATGATCTTGTGCTGTCATTCAATAATGATATCTCATTTGATACTTAAGTGCATAATGTAGCCCTAAACATGAATACTAAGTTCCTCTTGTTAAACACCATGCTGCAGTCCAGTCACAGCTTTAATTCTCTTCATCATTCTGCATTGTACAGTTTATGATTACATCCAGTTTCACAAGACCATGATAATTGAATTGCACATTAATAGCATTTGGCACTATGCACAAAACTAAATCAGTTGCTTACAGGGAAGCATATTAAAACCATTGCAAAAAAGACTTGCATCACACAGCAAAGCAGTAAAGCACTAGAGGTCACTCTTACAATTTAGGAAGCAAGGTTTGAGGAAGAGGCTCAAGCGTCTTTCCAATACAGGATTCTGAAGGATGAAACAAATCAAGTATGAAATACATTTACTACTGGCATTCTCAGATACATCTCAAAAACAGGGCAAAATCCATTACTGTGTCAAATGATTGAATTGCATGAACAGATTTTTTCGCATATGTGCTACTATTTATAAATATAAAATATTTTTCTTTAGGAATAAGTCCTAATTACTATGTCAAAACACTAATCTGAATTGAAAATACAAGAACTCTGCCCATGCTACAGGCACAAAAACTTATTGTGGGGAGAATAAATTAAATTATTTAAATTAATCAATGAACAGTAACCTGTAGAAAGAACTTGGCCAGCGTAACGCATATTGTTAATTTTCAATATCTAAGCTGGAAGAAATGCCTTTATATATTATTTTGGAAGAGAAAATTTCTGTAGGAGAGTTATTCTGTTTTGGAAATGACAGTTTACATCTGAAGTATCACCGTATGAATTTTGTTACTGTGTTACAATTCATAAAATCTCCTTAGGAGAAAAGATTTTTCATAGTTACTGGTTATGGTAGATCCATGCAGGAGCCTTTATTCCTACTTTAACTTATTTTACTACTTTCTCCTTGTGATGCTAAGGAATTAAAATCCTTTTCAGTAGGTGCTTATACTATTGGCATTAATGCATCTAAACACATTTACAAAACCGGGTAAAGTTTGGTTTTCGTGATTGAATTTTGATTGCTAGGTTTTCCAGTTGGCTGCGAATCGTCAAAGAGAATGGGATGGGTTTTTAATTTTTCCTCAATATTAATATATTTATTTTATTTTAATTTTATGGTTCTATGTGTAGTAATGGATCTTGAATACCTAAGTTTTGTTTTGTCCTAAAGGCCAGAAGCCAGTAAGAGAAGACAAAAGTAAGGACCTTTAAACTTCGTCTTGAAGTGTCATTGGTAATATTACTGAGTCAGGTGTCCAAAGAAAATTTCTTGGATCAAAAATTGATGTGTTCAAAATTATTTCTGTCTTAAAGAAACCACAATACTCCTTTATTGAGTAAAATTATTTTGAAGTTCTTAAGTTGCCTGGAGCTAACAGACCCCATCATCTAAAATAGGAAGTTTTATTTCTAGGGTCTTATTCTGTGGTTTGTTTGTTTCCCCTGAAAATTAACATGGACACTTCCAACCAAGAGAAGTAATAATTGGTGCTGAAAATTCGCATATTTCCAAAGTTACGAAGTAGTGCTGCTTAGAGCTTTCCTATGCTTTCTTCCTCTTAAAGAATTGCACTTCCGATGTAGTTGAAAGAAGTTTGAAGCGCAGAGACTTAGTAAGTAATTGTATAAGGTCAAATGTGCGTTTTAAATGAAAGATTAAAGCAAGTACTGCTGTAAGTTTTTTCCACTGGAGCTATGAGACATTTTTATTTTATTGGTACCTGTCTCTAGTGTTGTAAATCAGGAAGTTACTAAGTCATCCCTTGAGAACCTGCCAGAAATTGGTACTCCAATAGGTGCAGTGTTTTTTTTTTTTAAACTCTCTAAAACTGAAGTGTTGCAGAAAGCATAATTAAACCCTCTATACACATCAAGTCAGCTGTGACTAAAGGTTATTAAGGGTAATTTTGGAAATAAAGAGGAATCAGGGAGTTTCCATGCAAATTCTCACTTCTGTATACCTACTTCTCTGTGTTAAAACTCCGCAGTTTTTCAGAAGCTTTTATAAATTCAGATTTTCATATACGTACTATGATGATCACAATTTCTATAAATGCATAAATATTGTTGTTATTATTACTGCTACTACTACTACTACTACTATGGCTGCTGTTGATTTCATTTTATATATCAGGAATTTCTTGTTAGTGCTAGATTAGAGGGTCTCTCTAAAGCTGACAGAGAATGACTGTTAATGAAGATGAAGTTTTCAAGCAGAGGACTGAGTGAACACATACCTTGATTATACCATCAGATGCAAGTCTTTGTACGAGTATTATCCCCAGGGAAGGGATTACTTGCTACAAGGAAAACATTGTATATTAATTTTGAACTAAATATCATTCTGATGTTAATCGTTGGTACTGAGCAGTTCTGTAGAGTAAGTGACAGTTTTATGGAATTGCGTTAAAAATACACTGAAGTGCTGTTTATCAAAAACAGTTTAATTTAAAATATAATTCTTTTACTCTTGGTTTGTGGTTGATGTGAACTGGAGGGGAGGAGAAAATAGTCACTTCCTTAATTTTCTTTTAGCCTCATTAATATTTATTTTCTGTTTATTATCATGTATCTCTGCTATGAGAGAGCAATGGAGACCTCATCAGAGATCAGGCCATCTCTGGGCAATTATTTACATGAATAAAACATTACAGACATCTCTGGTATATTTGGCATGTTGTTTGTACAGTAACATCAAAAACTTGCATCAACATCAAATCTAAACTAGTATCAGAAGAAAAATCTATCAATTTTTTTTTCAGATTTTAAAGACTTAGAATTCACCAAAAAGCTTTAGATTGATTATACTGAGTATAATCAACAATTCACATCCCATTGCTCTAGGCTTTGAAATTCCCATGACTACACTTGTCTCTGAGCCTAGTCAGCAGGATGGATGGAGCAAACTTGGTCATGATTGGAGGAAAGTGAGAGACAAGTAATGACATTCTCAAAGTATGATAGAATCAACCACAAGAAGAAAATGCATTAGGTTATGTGTTATGTCATAAGTAGTAGTAATAACAGTTGCTGTGTAGATTAGGATATACTGTATTTTGATTAAATGTCAGTCAGAAGTTCCACAGAAAGCAATAACTTCTTCATGTCTTCATAAATATTCAGTCATGGCCATTCTGCTTGCTTTCTTTCTTTCTGACGTTGGAGGATGTAAGCGTACATCTATATTCATCCACAAGAAAGACAACTTTTGACTAAGATGATTTGCCGAGGTCTCACAAAATAATATGTGCTGCTGTCATTGTATATGAGGTACAAAGCTCAAGTTTAATATTCTTTCTGGACATTTCTCTGGTACATTAGAAAAAATCTACAAACCGTTTGTCATATATTTATAAGACTGTGGTGTTTTAACTCCAGCCAGCAACCAAGCCCAACGCAGCCACTCTGTGATTCCCCCACCAGCAGGTAAAGATGAAGAAGGGTAAAAGACAGAAAACGTGTGGATTGAGAAGAGTTGAACTTGATGATCCTTGTAGGTCTCTTCCATGTTCTGGAATTCTGTAATTCTGTGCATAGAAAAAGCAAAAGTCACGTACACAAGCAAAGTAAAACAAGGAATGCTTCCACCACTTCCCATGGGCAGGCAGGTGTTTGGCCATCTCCAGGAGAACAGGGGCCCATCACACATAACAGTGACTTGGGAAGGCAAATGACATCACTCCAAATGTCACCCCCTTCCTCCACCTTCACCCAGTTTTACATGGAGAGCACAATGCCATATAGTCTGGAATATCCCTTTGGTCAGTTGGGGTCACCTGTCCCAGCTGTGTCTCCTCCCAGCCTCCCATCACCCCTGGTCTCACCAGCCTGGCAGTGCAAAAAGCAGTAAAGGCCATGGCTCTGTGTAAGCCCTGCTCGGCAACAGCGAAAACATCTTTGTATTATCAACCCTGTGTTCAGCACAAATGCAAAACACAGACCCATACTTGACACTGTGAAGGAAATTAACACTACCTCAGCCAAAACCAGCACAATATCTCATGTATTTCCCAGTATTCTGTCTACAGATTCATCTTCTGAAAGACCTTCAGCAATCTCACCTTCTAACAATTTTTGCTGAGAAAAAATAGGCCAAATATGCCCCCCATCCCTTCTCAATCTCACTAACACCCCACTCCAAACAAGCAAATTGAAAGAACAATTGAATAGTCAAGAAACATTAGGTCTTTCAAATATTTTTCTTCTCCCCCACAAATAAACCTGTACATTGGTGTTGGTTGTAGATCTGAGAGTTCAGTGTGCTGTATCAGACAGGATTGAACTGCTTCTGAGTACTTTTAATGTTTAATGTTAGTAGCTCTCAACTAACAAGGTGGTAACAGAGGTGGGAGCTGTGAGAGCCATCACTAATTCAAAGGGCCTTTCTTCCTAGAACACTCCTGGCAATTTTTAAAAAATGGTGAAGAAATAACAAGTAATAAAATTAGTCATGTCCCTGTCTGTCACTGACTCCAGAAGCACGTATTATCTTTATTTAAGATGTTTCTGCAGTGGAAAGTTAAAATTTGCTTTTCCCTCTGAGCTTTCGGTTGCTTTATGGAGAAGGATGGAAAAGCCAAAACAATAGTGGTAACATTGATTATGATAAGTTTCTTTACTTAAAAATTGCTTATATTTTGTACTGTTAATTGTTTTGGTAAATTGATCTGGTAGTTCTTGAATGTAAAATTTCTTTGTAACTTGTAATTTTGGCAGTCAGGGCCTATGTATGACTTCTAGATTGAAAACTGAAGAAGAGATGTCTTTCTCAGTATACTACTATATATTAGATAAATATCATTATAACAAGAACTGTCTTTCTAAATTTGAGAAATAACATAAAACATAGAGGAGAAACAGCATGCTGTCAAGATGAAAATGTTTTGCTCTGTTTGTTTGTGAAGTATGATGCAGCTTTAGTGCCAGGGTTTAACCAGCCGTCGATTACTGAAATTTTACCTCTGCAATGTTTTGTATCTATGTATTTTATCATTCTTACTTATATGTCTTGTGTTTATGTTCTGTATATGTGCGAGTATACCATTACAGGCTAATGTTATATTCTGTAGAATATAGAATATTCTGCAGGTCATCTGTTACCAGTTGAAGTCTCGGCCAGTAACTTTGAGTTAAATCGGTGAAACACAGTAGAGGGTTGGTGTCCAATTATTTTGCTCTTCAGAAGAAAGTTTTAAGTGTTTACTACAGATTGGTACACTATTTTTTAGTAAACAAAATATTGTGTGGACTTGGAGGTAAAAACTATACTGTCTGTAATCTACTTCATGAGCATTTTCAGTGCAATAATTTGAAAAGTGATCAAAATCCTGGAAACTTCATTTTAAGTAGATTAACATTAGGAATAACAGAATTATTATTTCAATATCATACTCATTTAATAAACGAGCAAAGAAAACTGCCTCTAGGGTTTTAAGTCTAAAAGGATAGAGAAAAAATATGGTTAGAAAATCTATCCAGCTGGGTAGCAGGTCTAATAACTTTTTATTAAGTAGATCTTACTTTGTAGTTGTGCTCAAGAGTAAGTTATTGCTTGTTCTTTACTGTTAAGAGTGCTTGTTTGTTTCTATAAAATTATTTTAGCAATTAAAATATTTTCGTATGCAGTCTTGAAGGAAAAGTCTTGAAGGAAAAGTTAGAAACAGCATTTTGGAATATTTGAATTTATTTATATTACTTAATATCATTACTTTTTCAGCCAATAGCTGAAGAAGATCTTGCACATTTTCAGATGTTTCTCTGTCCACTTCTAAATCTAAGTAGAAAGTCTTAGAAAGTCTTCTTAAAACAAAGCCTTAATTGTTTCTAAAAAAAGATTGTATAATTTTTTTTTTTCTGATTACGCTTAATATTTGCTGCAAGAAAGCCCCATCTATATTTGCTTGACCTGTTCAGTTATTGTGAAAGAATATTGTGAAAGAATTGTCTTTAAAGACAATTATAAAGAACAAAGGAAAAGTCTCATAAAATATGTGGTTAAACAGGTTAAACATTATTAGTCAGATGCCATATAACCTAATAAACCTCACCAGGAGAGAAAACAGAATACGTTGTTATTAAGGAAGGCTTGGAGCAGAGATTTTGGACAAGACAACAAGAATAAAACCTTTTGAGGGAAACATGCTTTATAAAAGTTATGCTCTAGACAATCTGAGTTGTGTACAGGGAGCCCAAAACACTGGTATCATTCACCTGCAGCATTCTGGTGTATCTCAAGCTATATTAGACTGGATGTGCTCAACATGGACATTCTGTAATTATCTGAATATTTTGAGGGAGGGGTAAAGTTGTTTTCTTCAGGACTACTAATTATGGTAGAGGTCAGATGATGCTTAATGCTATGGAGTTCTAATAAGAAAATACCAGTTTGAAGCTGAAAGACATTTGGAATTACAAATAAAATTATGGAGGAGCAGGAGAAGGGAGATTTTAATTGTTTCATTTATTTGTGAATGTGACTTAATTTTGAGATACATGGCTAACTTCTGTCTTCTGCCCAGACAGGAAAATTGGGATTTATCTGGCTGAAATTAAAAATCTGAGAGTTGGGTATTTGCATCTGAGCTAGCTAAGTCCCTTTTTATTCATATGAAAGAAAAAATTTTATCTTATAGGAAAAAGTCATTACAAAGATGGAAGGAAGAAATCACATACAAAGGCGGTTTGCAGTATAAAAGTACCACTTGTCTCACTACTGATTATGACTGGGTCTAAGTAAGTAGGTCATCTGTACACTTTGTAGACATCTACACTAGATGAGATGGGTTCCAGTTCCATCAAAATATCCTACTGTAAATAAGTGTTGGAAGAAAGTATACCAAGCTGTATTGATTATCTTGTACAGTAATCACCAGCTATACGTGGTGACTCATTCATATTTGCTCTTAAGATACCCTGAGTCTCCCTTTTCTGTGTTTGGTAACACAGGTTCTACTTGATTTCCCAGGGGTTAAAGCTAGTCCTAGACAAAATATAGGCACTGAGTGAAGAGCTGGAAATATCCTACCAGTGAGACTGTCTTTCATTCCTGAAAGTGTGAAATAAAGATATTTTGACCATACACAGTGTTCTGGTTAAGTGAAATCTCATTAAATTAAATAAGCTGAAACTGACTGTTCTATCCACCTGAGACAGTCTGATCTTTCCACCCCTTTGATAAACCATGATTAAAGCTCCATTTTAACCCCAGTCTTGCGAAAACCTGTAGGTTTTTTTTTTTTTCTTCTGAAGAAGGCATAGAGTGAAAGACTCTCTTTACAAAAAAAATGACCTGAACCCTACAGCATTTCTTTTCATAAAACAATAATAAAAGTATCCTGGTACTTTCATGGTTGCTTAAAGACTTCCTGCCATCCAGCATCTAGTGATGCCTATAGACTGACTGTTACTCAGATCTGGAAGCCTTTTTATGCTTCAAGCCAGCAAACTGTGGTTCTCACTGTAATTTCCAATTGATGACAGGTTGCCTGTCTGCTATGAAGCAGTCTAGTTTGCAGTAGTTTTGTAATCACGGTGAGATTTACTTACCCTTCTCTTTTTAGAAGAGTATGCAATCTTTAGTAACTGTTTGTGGTGTGTTTTTCTTTTTTTTTTTTTGAGGGGGAGGGTGTTTTTGTTTTAATTAAAAATAGCACTGAATCTCGTTGTCCTTATTCTTTATAACTAAAGCTCATAGGGAAATCAATGGGAGCTTTGCCTAGATAAATATTGAATAAAAGCTTTAGAAAGAATTAGCTGAATATTCATTCAACAGTGATATGCTGCATAGTTTGAATATAGCTGGTCTCTTTATTTCCTTCCTAAGTACTAGTACTTTCATTATGCCTCGTTTGGAGGACTCAGATACACAACTGTATAACAAACCAGAATTACTCATTTGTCCCGCTTGACAAAAAATAAATATGAGAAGAAAAAGACATTTTGAATTTTAGCTAGTTCCTGTGGTTGGGGAATTTCTATGCCTGTAGCAAAAAACTACTGCTGTTTTTCTGAGCCAATGGTAGCTTTAAAAAAAAAAACTATCAAGATGATTGATTTTAATTTTCAAGGGTGAAATAACCCTTACAACTAAATTTTTTCAGGACTCTCTGGATGCAGTGGAGCACACTGGTGGTTGCTGAGCTCTGCCCTCCAGTTGATAAAGTATGTTGCAGTAAAGTCTTAGTTTATCAGCCTGAGTGTGAAATTTTTAGGACTGTTTTTCATTGCACCATGCCACCAGGCTCTGGAGCTTCACCATACCCTTCAGAGATTACAGTTCTGTCCTCAAGCAAAGTCTGCTTCAGAGGCTGCTTTTCAAGAGAGTAGGCATGTCCTCCAGTAATTAAGACTGAATGAACCAACCTCTTGGAGAAAGGAGGTCATAAAAGGTCATAAAACTTGTTTGCAAGTACTAACCCATAATTTTACTCCTAACATACTTGCTCTTACATTAAACATATTTGTAAGCATATATGTATGGCACTGAATATGTTTCTTTCCCTGCAAAACAGGAGAAACAGAACCATGGTACTTTGTAATCTCATTTCCTAATGTACTTTTGGAAGTTGTAGATAACAGCAGTTAGTCTGGCACAAGAGAAGACTATGATAGGGTTTTTCTCAGGGCAGAGTTCTGTTAAAATGTTATTTGGACTTCAAGTAAAATAAAATACAGGAGGAATTCAGTGATAGATCAATCAGGTACTAAACCTTTGTTAAGTTTTGATAGATCGGCTATTACTGTAAGAAACTATCAATATTCTTTTGTATTTGGGTGAAATTTGAAGTTTATGTAGCAATAGTTATGTGTAAAACTCTTGCGATGTTCTAGGCACAGGTGACAGGTTAAAGGTAGCTACAGCATTCTCCTGAAGAATCTTTTCAGTTATGATAGGAAATGTGTAAGTTTCTTATATGGAATATCACTTTGTATCATCTACTCCTCATATATTGTTAATATGTTTGGAGTATGATGACTTCTTTCTGGTTTTTCTTTCTCAAGGGCTCAAAACCCCCCATCTCTACTCAACTTGTTTTGACTTTTGTGAACAATCATTATCTCATAGATCATACTTATGCTGTATAGCTGTGCTTTACTGTGTTCTGATTCATTCTCCATGGACAGGAAAATAAAGAATTTAAGAGGTAGAGGCTTGGGAAAAGGAATATTGATGTGCAAGTACCCATACGTACATTTCTGTACTGTCTGCAATGAAGTGTTGTTATTTGTGAACCCTTTGCAAATGGTCTACATCTCTGTGCTCGTTTGCTCTTTGTAGCCCAGAAGTGGTAGATATCCAGTCAGATTGCCTCAAATTTAGAGTGATGGGCGAATGATGGATTCAGTTATACTGAACTTTATCTCTTTTATACTTAGGAAACTGCTGTAGGAAACAAGCTTTTTTTCACGATCTTGTGTCATGTTGGGGCAGGGTGGGAGGGTGGGTGGAGGTGGGGAATCTACTATGGCAAATAAGTATTTTCTTCTTGCATCTCTGCAGCGACTTCATAGAAATTTGACAATATTCTGCTTCTTGGGGAGGGTGGTAGTATATTCTTCACTAAGACAGATTGAGAAATTCAGGCAGAGAATTCTCTGATCTAACTCTCACCCATCGTAAAGTGTGTATGTGTGATGGAGGTACCGAAGAGAGTAGTCTCTGCTTTGATGTTTCTAATATATTTTTGTAATGTCTCAGTGGAAGTGTTTCTAAGATAATGCCACAGATGTTGAAAA
The DNA here is from genome assembly GCA_013398015.1 of Oreocharis arfaki. Taxonomy (NCBI): domain Eukaryota; kingdom Metazoa; phylum Chordata; class Aves; order Passeriformes; family Paramythiidae; genus Oreocharis; species Oreocharis arfaki. The sequence continues at coordinate 164,377 of VZRR01006225.1, forward strand.
CATATGTTGAGTAGAATCAAATTGTGTCGAGTTTCAGTGCGTGGTTGGACATACTTGAATATTACAGATTCAAAGGTATTATTAAAAAATATACCAGTACTGTGAATATGATGTTCGTATTTACATGTTAGCATGTCCATATCTTTCTGAATGCTTTAATCCCTTCTCAACGGATTCATTTTTAATGAGAGAATCATCTTTCACACCTGAATTGTTGTTCATGTGTTATCATTTACTTATTTAATTATTTATTTTTGTGGCTTTAGTTAATGTAGAAGTACATTTGGAAAACAACATCCCAGGCTGGACATGTGTCCTTTTCTCAGTATCACAATGGATAAATGTAATAAATTTAATCTTGAACCTGGAAGAGCCATGCTCTTGAGAATTTTCAGATGTGTCTGTCATCCTTCCTACCCTGCCACTTGCCAGTAAAGAGCTGTGTGTAGGAGAAAGTGGTGATGAAGATGGTGTTCCTCTGACTTTGGAATCCCATTGCTAAAAATATGTTAGAACCACTTTTGCAGTAATGGATAATTTCGGTCAGAAAGTCAGTTGTTGTTTGGTACAAAATCTTTTTTCAGACTAGAACATTGCAAAGTATTGGATGTTTCTTAAACTGTAATTTTTCATAAAACATAACCGGGTAAATAGGCAGTAAATAGCAGTGGGTAGGAAACATTCAGTGTGTTATCTTCTTGGAGTATAAATAGTGGTTTATTTTATGGTATTTTTTAATATCTGCCTAGAAATATTTGATGGATAGTATCTTGATCCACTTAAATTTCTTCTAATCAAATAATTCATTGTCATTTTTCCAGCAATTATTCTCTCATCACTGAGAGAAGAAATCCTACGTCAGATCAATATTACCTGTATTAGAATATAAAATTTTTATGAAAGAAGAATTGTGTTATTCCTTCAGACTAAACAAATTTTACTTTCAAAGCCTAACTGCACAACTTAGAAGAACATAAAAGGTTTTGTGAAATAGTAAGTGGTCTTCTGCTTAAACTACTGTTGGGGAATTTTTATCGTATCCGTCAAGGCAATTAAAACACATGTTCGTGCGTAAATATATATATGTAAAAATATTATTAATGAACAGCACTGTGAGCAGAATCCTACTTCAATGAGTGGTCTTAGAACAAGTTGCATGGATGCCTCTTGAGCAGATGCCTTCTTGTGGGAAATAACAGCAGGCCACCAAGCCTGTCTAAGTCTGAGTCTGACGTTGGTCTCAGCACAGTCCCTTCCTACCAGTGAAAAACTTAATCAAGAGAAACAAGAAATTCAAAACAATAGAAAGAGTAAATGGCAGCAGAGCTGCAGCTAGCATTTTGTTTAGATTCTTAAGATGCCTATGTTGTAGATAACTAATAATCGTATGGTATAGTTAAAATAGCCAGTGAATCTATTGTAGCAGTTAAGCAACCAATAGACAATTAACATGAATGACAAACTTACAAAAGTGTATATGTGTGACAGTAACTTTTAGAATAAACTCTTTTTGCCCACACTTTATGTTAAAATTAGTGTGTATTGTGTTTGCCTCAACTGCGACACCTTTCTAACCATTTGTCCAATACCAGCCCTGTGTGTGGTCACAAGGTGCAGCTCAGCCCATCCTTGAGTCCATGCCTTCTCCTAGTTCTTCTGCCCAAATGTGGACCCAGACACCCTGCTGGTATTCCAGAATTACTACAAGACAATAGGGAGTCTGATAACCTTGCTTCTATACCGTTTAATCCTCTCTGAGGCCTTGTTGCCCTCTTGAGAAATTATTTCTCAATCATAGATTTACCACTGATGACCAGTCAGAATTTGAATTTCCTCTTTCGACTTTTGTGCTTGTGTAGCTTTGTAGATAACTGCTTTTTTTATTGTAGTTGAGAAATCTGATTTTGTGGCTCAAATGTTAAAATAGAATTTGTACCCAACTTACATATAGCTATGTTTGAAGGTGTAGAATGTGGGCATGGGCAAAACACAGATGCCCATGTCTTAGTCTACTATGTTTTCAAAGAATATTAAAATTGGAGAATGATGCCTGGCCCAGATTTTTTTAGGACTTTAAAATTCATTAATTTACTTAGAAATATATACAGGTTTTTTGCAGGATTTTTTTTGTGTGTGTGTGTGTATGTGTGTGTGTTGTTTATTTTAAAATTGACTAAGTTTTAGGTTTTTTTACAATGGTGAAGTTTGCTGTAGTATGAAATAGTGTTACATGATCAGTCAAAACAAAGGTTTGTGGAACCAGACTGTCAGGGCCTCCCTTGTTTTGTGAACTCCCTCAATTCCCTTTTGACGGCATCATAATTTCAGATGCTCAATTGTTTCATTTTACCATGACCTCATTTTCTTCCCTGGCAAGTTTTCCAAGAGTTGGAAATATCTGTATTTCTGACACGTGATTTGGCTGCCAAGACAGGCCTTGGCTACTCCGCTAATTACTGTTTCTTGCTATTAGTGAGAAATGTGCAGTTTTCATAGAGATATGAGTAGATGGATTCTTCAAGCTTGGAAGTCATGCGTATGTTTGAATATTTGAAGCAACAACTCACAAGAAAAAGAAGAACTGAACTGCACTAGAACAGCCACTAGAACTGTGTACTGCTGATAGCCCATCTGTAACACATCATCTTCTGTGTGCTGGAGAATCGTTTACTCACGATGGTTGGCTGTGCATGTCAGCACTGCATGTGCAGTGTTGCTACCTCGTATAGCTTTCATGCTGGCTATCGATATTAAACACTTTTGTGTAACTCTACTGTTCAAACAGTTGCACAAAATGAAGGCTTTCCAATGATTTTTTAAAGAATTAATCTTTCTAATTGTGGAAGAGAGTAAAACCACTTAATGAGTTGTCTCAGTGAAGGCATGAAATCTCTGCATGTGGCTCTGAAGGATTTTAAGTCTGAGTCTCATTCTGGACTCCCAGTCCTCGTCTAAGGAAAGATTTCAGTGGGGATCAGCACCTTACAAAGATTTTTCTCTTGTTTTGCATTTCATGATGATCATGCATCTTAGCCATTTTTTGGTTTTGATTTGAGAATTGGTTCTATTGTTGGGAAACTTCAGGTAACATTGATTGTATTGTCAGGTAACTCAAAATCTGGGGAAAAGAAAACCACAAAACCAGCAAGAAAAGAAAAAGTTTTTCGTCATTTAATTGTCAGGAGTTAAACTTCATAATATTTTTATACATACTATCAATGAATTCTTTAGGGTGGCAAGATAGCACTTGTAACTGAACTCACAAATCTGTATGCAAAGAATTACTTTACATACCAGTGGAGATTTTTGTTATTGTTTTTATAATCATGATTTTAAAATTGCTTTCAATGAAATTGCTAACGTATGTTTGCGTTTTTTTAATGTGCTGCAGAGCTCTCTTTGACTTTTATTTTGTGCTCAGTTTTACATGGTTTTTCTATTGATGTTTGTGTGTTTATATTCACATTAGTGAATTTAACACAGGACACAAGCGATTGAATTGCAGATATCAGTGCAGACACTGCCTAAGGATGATAAGGAAAATAGCTATTGTTACTCTTCAGAGTTAGTTTCAGAGATAATTCTAATGTGCATTCACAGTAAAAATACAAATGCCGAACATCCCACACAAACATTTTTTGTGTTTTTTTCAGGTGTGTCGTTCACTATTCAGCTCCTATATGGTGAGCTCACCTTTGTAAGAAGGGATGCATTTCCAAATAACAGAAAGCTTCATTTTAATGTCTTTTTCTCTCACTGGTAGCAGTTTTAACTATTTTATGCAGCACCATTGAACAAAGTGAAAACACTGGTTTATGTCAAAAAACGAGATAAACAACCATGTCCTCCTCTAGATACGTATGTGTCTGATAGAGCTGTATTCGGTCAAGCCCCTCAAAACAGCTGCTTCCCTCACCACTCCACCTGCCCCCACCATAAGTTTAAATTATTGATCTAACAGTAAGAAATACTTGGTTTGATATTATAATTAGGCCCTATCTTGAAGAGAAAATGGATAGATAATACTTTAGTAGTTAGAGCAGGAGCATTCTGTGCAATGTCAAGATGAGTTTTATTTTAATCACAGGTAAATTAATTAAGCAATAGTGAAATGCAGTGTTTTTCTAGGCACTTCGCTATGTTATTTGACTGTTCAGTTTGTTTTCTCTAAAGGTGAATCACATTTCTTCAAGCAGACCAAATAAGCGAAGCAGCTCAGCACAGACTTTCTGTCTTCACATTGTTTTTTACAGCTGTGTGTAGAAGTGTGAGAAGGCAGTCCTGAATAGAAACATCCAGCAAGGGATTTCCTTACCACTCAAAGACTGCCTTGATTGAAGAGAGTGAAGAAAGACTTGTGAAACTACAACCAAGAGAAAGCAGTGAATTAATTCTGTCAAACAATGCATACTCTTCAGAGAAAAAAACTGCATAGTTTTTTTATCTACTGTATCTTTGAGATTTCAGTGTTTGCCAGGAGACTAAGATACCATCTTCAGCCTAAAATGATCTTTTTATTTATAGTTTGAGTAAGCACAACAGTAGCTATCTCATACAAATTTTTCCTTCTACTGAAAAATTAACATAATGATAAGAAGTGTGATAATTAAGCTAACAAAGCAGGCTAGTCTTATAACCATGAAGGCAAATTTTTTTCAAACTAATCTTTCTTGTTGAAAAAAGAGTTGTTGCACTGCAAGATTTATTTTGCAAGTAAATTGAAAATTAAATTATACCTCAAAGGCTTTATTAATTCTTTAAAACCAATTGTTAAAATGTGGTATTTATGATAATTCTTTTGCGATGTTATTTTAACACAATATTTCCAGCTCTACTGAAATATGAGGGAGTGTAATAAAGATATTTTTCCATCTTATATTTCTATTCTCCTTGAAAGATCTCATCATAATTTTGTAGTATTCTACTCCAGGAATAAGTTGAAAGGGGGTATCCTTGTACATTACCTGTGTTTTTCTTTATTGCACATGGGCAGCTTGAGTAGCTTTACTTATATTATACTTACATAAATATGATAGTGTTAGCCATCTAAATAAAGCAGGAACTCCTAAGGTTGGCTGTCCAAATGTTCCTCCTAGGCCCTAATTTATAGTGCACTGGAAACTTTAAATAAACTTTAGGTGTAAGATGTTGGTCTTCATTAAAAGGTCCGTTTTTTAAAATTTGGTTTATTTGTTTTATAAGACGAGACTTGGCTTCATCAGTATGTTTTACTGCTTTATAGTGTGTCATTACTTCAATGGAACTCTGTCATTCATCTGAGAACAAGCAATCAGTAGTACTGGATTTGTTTTCTGTCCCACTACTGTATTCTTCCTTGTGATTGTGTAATGAAAAATGTGAAAATGACCCTTGAAAAAGGAAGTTTTTTACCTTTCTATGAATCTCTTAATCTAGAGTGAATAAAATCTTGATTTATTTTCTGCTCTCTTTTTCTTTCTTGTCTGTCCACATGACTGAGGCTTGTGGATGAGATGTTATCCACTAGGACTGGCCTACAGTAAATTGTTTATATCCATATCTCTGGGGCTAGGGCATGGATTTGTAATTCTTCGTGTTGAGACAGCAATTGAATGTGATAAATTTTAAGCATCCACTTGCTTTTTCACAGTTTTTCATACTTGTAGGTAATTTTATGTCATCTTGCAACTGACTAGTACACTTCAGTTGTATCTGTCTAATAAGCTTCTGACGAGCTGAAATTCTTGTTATTTCCTGTCAAGTACATGATCTTGTATTTTCTGATGCCAGACTTTGTTCTGTCTCTGTTACACTGCCATCATCCAGTTCTTTCATTTAGTATCTTAATTCTGCTCTGTATTGATGACACCTAATTGTACAGGGAGATGAATTCATAAACATATCTATAGTTTTTATTTCACGGTCTCAATGAAATGAAGGAATTCCTTGATTCTGTTATCATTGAGTCATGGGTGGTTTGATTCTTCCCTTCTCAGTATCTCGTATTACCATTTTCCTGTCTTTATGCAGTGTGGAGTTCCTTTTCTCGTGTACTCATGAATGACTAGCAATTTTCTATATAACAATAGATAAAATCAGCCACTGCTTTTCAATCTAAAAATTGCCTGTCACAGAAAACCGCAGATTACTTTGACATGATCTACATGAGATAACCTTTTTTCCATTTGATCTAGTTTTTGATTTACCTCCATTTTCTTAAATATTCTTTCCTTTCCCTATTTTTCTATAGTCTCTTGTGTTATTGAAGTCAGATTTACAGATGTTTTTACTACCGGTTTTGTACCCATTCTACCTTTCTTATCCTCACCTTTCTGTGTTTATACAACAGGATTTTGTCCATTTATTCACATCTAATTCACCCTGTTAGATTAGTTTATGGTGCTTTTGTCTGTGTCTGCAGTAACATGTATCAGGTTTTTGGAATTCAGAGAAACAGACTTCTGCACAGGGCTGGGGTGTTATAATACACTACCGTTGACTTTTCTTTTTGTTTTTCATTTGTTCACATTATGCATTGTGCTTCAGTGTCTTTGATCGTCAGTCACATTTCTAAAATCTTTTGAGAGAAGTTTTTGTATAACTTAGTAGCTAACATTATATTTGTGGGGGAGCAAGGAAATTTCACATTTAAAGCTAGATGTTTTCATATTTCAAGAGGAAATGAGATGCATGTAGTGGAAAGTAGAATGTCTTATCCATAAAGGCGCTCTATACTTGTTAGGCATACTGATATGCATGAATATTAGAAGATACATATGTACTCAGAACTGATTCTTTAATTTCATCATACAATAAGAGGATAACAGCCAATAAAGGTTTAAGTAATATGAATATTGGAAATTTTTCTGGGATTATTGCTTCTAAAAATACTTTGCATGTGCTTTATATTTGTTTTTTATTATATTATGAGGGAACAATCTAATTTAATTTTGTACTGTTGGCTTTTCTTTTGCTTTTCTTAATCTGGTTAGATCAAGTAATGTATTTGAGCTGCTGCAAATGACTAAATAGTTTGCATTTAATAAAAATACCTAGTAAATTTTAGACTCTCACCAAACAAAAGCAGATCTAATAGCAATAAGTTCTGTTCAATCTCCTAAGTGTGTTGTGCCCAGTAGAAATGTTTTAATTGTGTAGTACATTGTTTAAACACCTTTTTTTTTAATACTTGAAAATGTGTCTCTCAAGTTCCTGCACAGAAATTTTTTAGAACCCCTTGATTTTTTGGTAAGAGTTATTAGTTTATGTCACTCAGCTAATCAGGTCTTTTCAAAATCTTGCATAGATCTCATAAAGTGTGGAGCTTGATTGTAAGTGTCTGCATTTGTAGATCTTGAAATAACATACATTAGTAACTTCAAATAGTTAATATAGTGGTATATAGACATTTTTCTATATGAAGCAGGGGAAAATACTATGTTTGTCATTTGTGTGGAGTTACCAAGTTTTTAACTTCTCTCAGTGTGTATAAACTTAAAAGAAAGTGATTAAATTGTGCTGCATTATAACAGTAATGGCCCATCATTTTGAATAAATACAAGCAGTTAAATGTAATGATGGTTTTATGAAAATTACTTTGGCTCATTCCCAATTTTAGGGTACTTTTACTATGTAAATTTAAACAACTTTTAGCTAACTGTTAAATTAGACAACAGTATGAGTAGTATAATAGTACTTCATTGACTTAAGGTGGAAAAGAATTGCCAGTGACTTGTATTACGATGTGTCTTTTTATGACACACAGTCCCTTAAGATAACTTGCTTTCTTTGCTATTTATCATATATTCCTTTGATAATATCATCAGAGTGGGTATTTATCTGCTTCACTGAAGGCTTTGTTTGCTTTCATTTATCTAAAGAAAAAGATTAATATTCTGTAGTAACATAGTGCCTTCTCAACCCTGAATAAAAATACAGGAAGGAAGGAAGTAAACTGGATAATATTGTGTAATTGACTTGAGCTTTTATAAGCTTTCAGACTGCAAATATTTATGACTTTTATAAGGAAAAAACATAGCATTTTTACTTCATCCTTAAAATGCTAAAACACCTAAAATATAATTTTTACACACTTTAGAGTGAGTTTCAGTGGAGTGCACTAACTATTGAGAATTATAAAAAAGTACTGAGGAAAAAGGGTTAGTTATCCACCTCTCATGTATGTCTCTGCTTTGTTCAGGTTTTGTGGTTTTTGTTGGTTTTTTCTTTTTTAAATTTTATATCCTGACAGGCTCACCATGAACTCTCCTGTTAAAGGTCAAGGTACTTAGGACTCTTTGAAATTATGATTGTAAAGCTTATTCATAGGCAGTCAAAACTTTTGAAAGCTTTCAGTCTTGATAGAGCCCTCTCCAGCTTTGATTTTTCCCACAAATGTTTAAGACATCAGCAGCACATTTTCAGTTGCTTTCAGTTGCATGATTTTACATGTCTGTATGCCTGTGTGCAAGTGTGCCCATATGCACATATAATATTCTCTAATGTGGCAGAAAAAATTCTATTTCCTTTCTACTCTTCTGTTTCTCCCTCACATTAAAACCTGAAATTTATAAATAGAATAACTAACAAAAATGAAAAACTAACAGATCTGACATGAATATAATAAAATCACTATACGTCTACGAATAAGAATTTCTGTAAGGGGAAGGGCTGGTTAAATATTTAATTAATTTCTTAATTTCTGTAAGGGTAGCGGCTGGTTAAAGATTTTAATTGTTCAAACGCTGCAAATGTGTGCTTGCTATGTAAGTCATAGTGTAAGATATAAGTCATAGTGTAGCTTGGTCCTGTCTCTAATAAATATATGGGTTTGAGAGTAATGAATGAAGCTGAAATAAGAAAAAGTGGAATTGTATTTCTAGGGGTTTGTATTTCATGTATCTAGTTTTTAAAAATATTTTTTATATTTAAAATTTTTATTTAAAACTTTGAGTAAAATTTGATTTAAAATTTTTATTAAAAATGCAGAATGTTTTTGTTTCATATACCTAGGGTTTTTTTAATTCAGTAAATTGCATGTGAAATGTTGCATGAATGAATTAATTTTGTTTCTGTTTGAGGAGGAAAGAGAAAATGTCAGCACTTAACAAGCCACTTTTCTATGGATTTTCATTTTGCCATATAAAATGGAATATATATAAGCTGAAATGGATTTATGTTTTTCCATGGATTTACATTTGGCAGTATAAAATTGAATGTATATAAGCTCAATTAAGAGATAAAAGGCATTTTGAGTACCACTGTATGCATTTACCAGTGTTTGTGTTTATTTGCAGTTGATTGTGTTATTTCTCTGGTGCCTTATAAGAAGAAAATCCATCTGGCATCTAGTATTAATAAAATCCCTTTCCATTGTGATCTCAAGGTTTTTATGAACTTTAGTATCTTTACGACCTCTCCTGTTCTTAAAATTGAGTTGAAATAAGGAAACATAAAGAAAAGTTGGTCAGCAGAAAAAAGGAGATACATAAATAGTCATATACACTGTAGAAATATATAGTTACAAAATTATTGTGTCTTATTTCTGTAGGGAGCCAAGTTACATGTTAGAACTCTTTCTTCATGTAGATTTTTAAAGTTCTTTTATGAATTGTGAGAAAATAACTGTTCAGTTGCATATTGCTTGTGAGACAGCCACTAAGCCTTTTCTTTGTTTTTTTCACGCCATCTGGTATGTCTCAGAAGTTTTGTGAAGGTAAATATCTTGAAAATTTTATAGACTCAGATGGCATAGTAATGTATATTGTGAGCTAAGTAGGAGAGAGATAAATTTCTTTCAGTTTTGGTCTGTGTTACGCCAGAACACCATGGAAAGGAGAAGCTCCTGGTACAAGTCTTAAGTTCAGAAAGGAAGCATCAAGCCTTTAGCTGTTTGTAGTACATCTGTCTGAAGCAAATGTCATGAGAAGTAAACCAAACATGAAGATGGGCAGACATTTTGCTGTCTGGTTTTGCTTCAAAGTAGGTAAATAAATATAAGTCTGTGATTTTTTTCTTATTTGCTGTTACTTATTATTACTATAAGTGTTATGAGATCGCTCTGAAGGAGAACATTATGAACTTGCAGCCTGAGGAAGGACAGTCAGTAGTTTCCTGAAAAATGCTGTGCACTATCCCCATCTGAGACCTTTTAGGTTTTGTATGGCAAAAGTATTAAGCACAACTTCACTTCAAATAGACCATTCTTGGATCTGATTGAAAATTTTTATTTTTTTACCTTTCAAAAAAATAATATGTAATTGTAAAATTGCTATTTTTAAGATATATATTACTTTTAAATCAGTTAAACTTGACTCAAATTCCCTTTACTGATGGGCAGAAATATTTTAATCACATGGCTTAAAGATGATTTTCTTCATTCCCAACCCTTTTAAAGTCCCTTCATGCTCTTAATTAGAGCCTTGTTTTGTAGTGGAGGTGTATATCCTTGTAAAGCACTGTATTCTGAGATGCTAGCTGAGCATCTCAGAAAAGTAGCTTAGTAAGAAAATCTGACAGAAGAAAATGTGGATGTGTATACTAATGCTACTTGAATATTTTTTTTAAATTTAAAACAGAATAGAAATTAATTATTCTAGATTCCTGTTTCACAGAGATTCTGAGTTACGGAATTCCATCCACAGTGGATGGAATTTTTTTCAGAGGGGGAAAAAAGTCTATGGGCCAGAGAGAGGAACACTCCCATTTCTTTCTTCATTCATTTTGTTAACCAAATAAATTCTTCTTGACTGGTAGAGCAAGACAGTTCATTCAAATAAGATTTGGGTGAGTACTTGTGTCATGATTGAATGTCTTATGGTCACTTAAAGACTCACCAGCAAAGGTATCAGCGAATATGAGCAAACAATGTAAAAGTAAAATCATGGCAGAATTCATTGGTATGGTTCACTCTACTGCTTGCTAAATGCTTGAGACACACTGAGGAAAGCAAACTAAATTCTAAAATCAAGCAATCCAAAACCAGAATCAAACCAAAAAGTATTGGAGGAGGGAGAAAAAAGCCAGAGTAGGGAAGGGTATGGATAATAATGAATACAGAAGACAAAGTTAAGACCCCCGTGCTAAACTGATTTATTTTTAACAATACGAATAGAAGAATTTTGTTCCAGAACAACCTCTGCATTAAGCCTGTGAGAAGTGCAGTTGATTTATTCTGTAATTGCAGTGAATCTAAACTTTATAATATAAATAATTTCTCTATAATGTGATAATCTGTACTTCTGGAGTATTATTTATCTGAAAGTCATCTGTGTCCAAAACAGAACGCTTCCAAGAATACTGTGACTTTTAGACATGATTTCACTTCAAGTCAATTTTCAAGTTTAAAAAAAAAAAAAAAAAAAAAAAGAAAACTNAAAAAAAAAAAAAAAAAGAAAGCAAACTAAAACTTTAGTGTTTTCGTTAGAGTTCTTGACTAATAAGACAGTCCTATAGCTGTTCCATAAGGAAAGAGAGAGCAATTTTATGCTCTGTTCACTTCCTAAGTGCTGACAACCAGTCATACCTTTTAAAATTAAAACCAGATTTATCAAGAAACAAAGGAAATGGTAAATGAATGCTAAGTGAATATTTTTATTCTTTACAAACGTAGAAATCCTGGAATTTTTGCCTTTGGGAATAATTGTTAACTTATCACAAACTCTTCTGAAGTATGTTTATAGCAGCCCCTCTTTCTGAAATGAACTTTAAGTGGCCTTTCTGCAGAATTAAACACTTGACAAGTATCTCATAATATAAGTTAAAAACCAATCTCCAGTGAACAAGTAATTCCACTGATTTGTGTGTGGTTGAATAAAAAATTCTTTCTGTAAATCGTAGAGTTAAATTAGTAATAATGAAAAATTCCCATTCAGTTTTTAAGAATGAGTTGCTACCTATTTCTGAAGTTTAAAAATCCTGTTTTATTATAATGCAAACATTAATATTGTCTTCTATGGAAAACAAAAAAAGATTTATTTTTTATTAAAAAAATGAGCAAGCATTTAAAATAAAGTAATTACGTATCAGACTGAACACAAACACGCTTTCCTTCCAAAAGCAACCTCAATATTTGGGTGTTAATTTTCTAATACTTGAATATATTCAAAGTTATTATCCATAGAATCAAGAGTATTTTCAATCTGTGTATAGCTGAAGGAAGATAAAACATGGTGTAAAATATAAAACTGTTTAAACTTTTCTGATACTTTTGCATCAGTCTGTGACAATGCTAATGCTCTGGAGGAAGTTGTGGGTTAAACAAAGTTTTTTTCTTTCTTTTCAGTGGTGGATGACAGTGTAGAATTTCCACTGTCAATCATGCATCTCTTGTTCGATTTTATCGCTTTTATCTGGCAGCTTACCAAATTCCAAGTTGTTCTGAAAACTTCTCAGTTCGTTTGTTTGCCTAGAGAGACTTCAAGGATTGTTGTTGTTTGTAGGAGAGAAAATCTTAGCTATTCTCTTTCATTTAACCGTAATCTTTGATTTAAAATGAAAGGAAGGTAAACTTGTGGTGTAACTTTTATTTTTTGAGTTCTTGTCTCATGAGTCAAGATAAAGATGGTTGAAAAGGTAAGACAAAAGCCATGCACACAAGCAAAGCAAAACAAGGATTTCATTCAGTGCTTTCTGTTGGCAGGCAGCTGTTCAGTCATCTCCAGGAAGGCAGTGTTCCACCATGTGTAATGAAAGAGCGTTGCTCCAAAGGCCCTTCCTTCCTGTTTACTCTCCCAGCTTTCTACCCTGGGCATGACACCGCATGGTAGTGAAAACGTTTTTCAGCAGCAGTTAACTGTGTTATTTGCAATTCTGGAAAGCACCAGATTGGTTAGTAATTTGGTGACTGATACTACTTTATTTTAAGAAGTACATACTCTTCTAGGATTTCTTCACCACCTATTGGTCTTAATTTTTGCCTTGTGACTTCATTTTTGCTCTACTCACATTTTAAGGCAAGAAAAAAAATAGGTAAAATGAAGGTTTTCATATGTGCTGTATTAATAGATCTTTTTTCGTTGTCATTAATTACAGAATTATCTCTTTTCCAGAGTACTTTACTGTGGATCTAATTAATTGATACATGAAATAATTTCTTTCAGTTAATTTTAAAACCTAGAAAAGTTTGCTTTCATTTTCGTCATACCACTGCTACCCTTTGATTTTTTTTCCTGTTTTTCAGTAAATTTTATTATTCATATTCAATGTAGTGTTTCAGCTTTGAGTAGTTTCTTGCGAAGATTTACAATCCCTCTTTATTGAAATGTTAGGAGGCTTACTCCTTACTTACTGTCTATGCAACCTTTTGTAACTGCCAGAACCTTTTTTCTTTTCTAAATGCAACCTTTTTCAACTAAAAGAAAAGAGGCCTCAAAATTATATTAAAGTATAATGTGATGTAGGAAATCTAGATAAGATAAGCCATGTGCTAGCATCAAATTTATTTTGTGTCTGAAAACTGTGAAATTCCTCAAAATGAAGCATGAAATTCTTTCCTTTGAATAACTGCAGAAGATGTTTGCAGTATAAGAATTTTTATTTTAAACTTTCTGAGAAGGGGAACATATTTGCAGCATTTGCATAGAAATATTTCCAAAAAATGAAAAAACAAACTGAAGAATTTCAACCAAGTACCATAGCTGGGAGTGAAAATGAGTTTTGTAGCTGAGTATCTTCTTTACTGCTTGGCTTTCTACTACAGGTTTTATATAGTTAATATGGGACTTGGATCCATTTTCCCCATGGTAAACTGCATCATGTATTAATCCCAAGCAGCTGTGATATGTCCCATATTTACTTAAATATACTAAGATGAGCGAAGCTTACTATTCAGCGAAGAAATTCAGCTATGATGATTTAGAGAAATAATGTTGCCTCCTTCAGTGGGATTTTATCAGCACCTATTGTGTTTTCATACTTCAAAGAAAGTACTCTCATGTTTTGGAATCCTGTATTGATCCCACAGTTAATGTAAGTGTAATCTTAAGGAGGAAAAATTGCTGTGAGATCAATAAAGTCAATCTTCCCACATATAGTTGTACATAAGTTAGTTTTGCATCCAAAATGCTTTAATCTTGTATGCTAACGTAATTATCAGTGAAGGCTTGTTAACTTTGAGCACTACAAAGTCTCACCTTAAATTTCTGAAATCAAAGGACTGTTCCAGGGTTTTATTTGAGTTTTGATGTTTAGTGCTTAATAAAAAAAAAAAACAAAAAACAAAACAAAAAACCCCACCAAAATATATTAATGTTGTGTATAATCTAGCAATAGAGTAAAGGACTGTAAGACCTGTCCTATGGAAAATACATTCAGAGATATGGCTGCAGAAGGCTGAGTGATGATTGAAAGCAAGATGTGATTTACTCAAAAGTCAATGAGGTCATAATGACTTTCATATTTTTTCTCCTACTTTTCATCTCTACTGAGGGAAAAAACAAAAATCTGTAATGCTTTAGACCAGATAACTATTCTTGCTTTCATAATTTAAAGCAGTCATGAAGCTGGTGAATTGATGACATGAAATTCATCCTGTTTAGGGGGATCTACATGACTTTGAGCTGTTACAGAAGGTCCTAAATCATGTCAGTTCTAGCCTTGCACTCCTTTTATGAATGTTAAATGAAAGACTACATGGTTTTTGAAACTGAGCATTTTTGCAGGCAGAATAAATTAACAAAAATTAGCAATCCTACTGGATTATTTTGCTTACCTTTAATCAACACAGATGTAGCTATGTAACTGTATTATCTGAGGCAGTTGCTTCTGGTTATTTCATTGTTGTAACGAGATTGGGTAAGAATTAACTTAGTTTGAAAATTATAGGTTCCAAGGAATATAAATCTGCAAATGCCATATTGTGATCAAGAAAAAGCAGTAAATAACTTACTAACAGAAAATAAACATCTGAGATGTTCTCAGTTTAAACAATGTAAAGTTCTCAGAATATAATGACATATAATTTTAGTGGTTTTGTTTAAATTTTCCTTAATTTAGTGGTGACTAGGCTGATCTGGAATTATGCCACTGTGCTTCCTAGTCTACAGGTTAAATGAGGTTCCAGGTACACAGCCTAGCTTCCACTGAATTTGTGCAACAAAAACCAACCAACCAACCAACCAACCAACCAGACATAAAATTCCTTATTGTAAGGCAGTTCTTTCCCAAATGACTGTACATTGTGAAAAGTCACCATAGTAATTGTGAAAATACACCATAATTTACGATGGGCTGCCATCCACTGCTTTTCTGCCCCATGTGGCATTGTGTGGGTTCTATTTGAATGTGAACAGTAAAATTTTATTGTACTCAGAATCCTTTGTTCATCCCTTCCTGAGACAAAAAACTTTGGTATCTAGGGTACGTTTTCTTCAAGTCATGTAAAAAAATGATGAATAAAATGTTTACAAAACAAGATCCTGAAATCCTGTTTCATTCAACATGATGTCTCTCTGACATCCATTCTTAGAAATGCAGTTTAAAAAAGAAAACAAAAGGAAAAGAGGCATGTTTTGTGTCTTATAGATTTGTTCTTTCAGAGTAAGCTGTGATGCGTTAAGTCACTTCAGTTAAGTTGGTTGAGAATGAGGTTTCAAAAAATCTCTGAAAGTTTTGCTTAATAATTTAGTTATTAAAACTGTTTATTAGGGAAAAAAAAGAGAAGAAACGGAAGTGGAAATTATTGCTCTGTCTTTACAAGTATTCCTTGGAAAAATGTAGAATTAACTGTGTATAACACTGATGGTACTTTTTCTTCCTTTCACTCTGTGCCCTATTGTACTAATATTATCCTCATAAACTTAAGTACTAATTTCAATGTATGCCTACACACCACAGAACAAGTATTATTTTGAGATGCACTGTTCAGTGGTTTGGACATATATTAGGGAGTTCCCTTATTCAATTCAATTTACAGTGCTAAAGCAATGGAAAAATGCATATAACATAAAGCAGTGTTTAAGGTCCTTTCTCTGGGCTGTGCTGACTTGGCAAAACGTGGTGCTACTGTTCTTCATTTTAGTGCAGTGCCATATACACAGGCAGCTTCCACTGACCATGTGAAGAAATGAAAGTCCTTATTGTAAGAGGACTTCCTTATTATTTTTATTGTTATTATTACCCAAATCACTATTGAAGTCAAAGCTAAGATATCATAACTTAAAATTGTTTGCAGTCCCCTGTTTTACTCACATGTGTGGTATAGTTCTCTCCACATTGTTCATGACAAACAATAAGGCCACCAGTTTTGTCAGAGATTTTGCAATTATGGTAGCTATATGAACACTTACCCAAAGTCTTACAAATAATTTTGTCTCTGTATTTCTTTCGTATTGTTATTATTAGCAGTAATAGCAGTTGGAGTAGTATCTGGTTATTCAGATAGAGTTGTGCCAAAATACAGTGTAACAGAGAAAATTGTTTGAATGTATTTTCAAGGAAATGTCCCAAAGAAACATGGCATGAAGTGAAACTTACTGCTTAGCATTGAGCTAGGTGGAGTAAATTTGCAAAACTAATGGGTTATGGAAAGAAACATATTTTCCAAGTCTGTTGAGTTTCACATAAAATACTGAATTTTGTTATTTTAGACAGGAAATAAGTGTTGAGGTATATAAGAGAAACTTCTGTATAACCCCTAGAGAAATGTTGTATCAATTTTGGATCTCCACTCACAGATGATATTGCAATGTTTTGCGCCTGTGAAGTCTGAATATTAAGGGTCTTTATTTGTGGAATCTACCAGGGTATTTTAACATTCATTATATTATTGTAGAATATTTTCTCTTGGGAAACATGGAAAAGACATCACTTGCTCAAACATTTTTCATTTAAACAAAGAACTCACTCTTCTGTATTTACTGGACAGCCAAAACCTGCAGGACATTTTAAGAGTATGCTTGTGATGTAGCATAATGTAGGTCACCTCAAATTCTTTCCCTCCCCAAACAGATTAAATGGATAGTCACACATAGGTGTTTTTAATCTTCTCTAGTGAACTGATAAATACTAAATAACCCATCCAGTGTAAAAAAATGTGTGGTAGCACACTCAAATCCAAGAGATTGGAGGGGTTTTTATCCCTTTGGAGCAAGGAGCTGTTCACTGTCTAGCAAAGTAGATATGTCACCCAGCCTAGGAAAGATACAACTCTGTATTTAAGGAAGTGGAATAAAGATTATTTTCATTATGAAGAGTGGTCATCTCAAGAAGGGAATAGAAGGAAATATGGGAGGAAAAATTAAATCGTTCTGAATCCCTAGGAGACTTGGTAGATGTTCGACTGTAAGGGTTAGTGAAGCACTCAGAAGGGGGCACCGCAGTGTATTCATTAATGGAGGAGTTCTCTCCAGCTGGTGTTTTCTGTGATGAACAGTCCCAAACAGGCAACTATGGCTTATAAGTACTTAACAGCAAAGTAATGGAGCCAAAAATTGAGAAACAAAGAGAAATCAAAAAATAGCAATTGTTTTCTGATGTTATGGGCTTTCACTTTTTCATAAGAAGATTTTTTACAAATTCTTTCTTTGTCATCTGTCTTAATTGAAAGTGAACTTAATGAGATTGAAAGTACCTGGGTAAGAACTAGGCATTATCTGTCTGTGCAGGTAGTTAGGAATATTAGCTCTCCGAATAATTCTTCCAAAGCGTGTGAAAGGTAATAGTGTGTGACTTCACTCTAACTGAAGGGGCAAGTGGGAAAATGTCACCAAAAATGAAAGAGAAGTATGTTCCAGCAAAACATAGTAATCGAGAATGCATTGTAGCATGCAGTGACATGCAATGAGGTATGCAAGGCTAAGCTTCAAGATTTATAAGGAGCATGTAATATTTCTGCTGTTACACGTTTTTCTTTTTAGTTGTACTCTTCTACAACGTGATAGATAAATATGAAAGGTATATGGAGATACTACCTCTGCTTAAAATTTCTTATTTTCAAAGTACTTTTCAATTTTATTAGAAAACCAGCACACTAAGCTTGAGTGGGCATTCCTTTGAAATAGAATGGTCTCTGTATTTCTAAATGTAACATGTTTTTCTTGTTTATCTTCCTATATTTTTTTTTGTGTCCGTTGTTTGTTTGATTATAACAGATTTAATCATACATGCCAGTGAAGCTGACAGCCTCTTACATTGTTTACCATACACGATGATACCAGATCTCCATAGATCTTGAATATTACAAAAAAAGAAAGTATTACTCCATGCATGTCCATGCATTCTAAAAAGCTCTTAATACCAGTATTCCTTATTGGCATTTGCAAATTATAAAGTGTTTAAAACACTTGCCACTGAAAAGGAATTTTATCTGGACTTTGATGAAGTTATAGTGAAAGTTTTTAGTGGCAGAAGCAACCTTCATAAGGGTCTGGATATGATATAAGAAGACAAACTGGTGTAACGTCCTATGTGTTTTGTCTACTGTGGGACATTAGCTCAGGCTATAGGATTCAGATAAATTCTTAAAACTTTCAGTTATAATCTGAAGGACTAAATGACATATTAATTAAAAATCAATGATAAAAGCACTTCTAATATTATATACTTGAATAACTCTTAGATGTGAGGTATTGCTGGGTAAAACTTCGTTTAAAGAATTGCCTTCTGTGTTATTAGTATCGGAAATATTAAATTCCATAAAAACTGTCTCAATGCCAGTCTCAAAAGTATATAGGTGTAACTAAGGTGAAATCACTGGATTGAGCTTTGTTTCGAAGGATGCCGAAGAGACAGATACTTCATCTAGTCCTGTTTTGTCTACAACATGTGCTGGGATAAAAATTGCATGCTGCTAATAACATTGCTTGGATGAAGAGATAGACTGCCTCCACAGCAGGTTTGCTGATGATACAAAAGTGGGATGAGTGCAGCTGGGGCAGAATAAATCTGGACACCTGTACAGGCTGGGGGCTGACCTGCTGGAAAGCAGCTCTGTGGAGAAGGACCTGAGGATCCTGTTGGACAACAAATTGTCCATGAGCCAGAAGTGTGCCCTTTGAGGCCAGGAAAGCCAATGGAATCCTGAGGAGCATTAGGAAGAGGATTGCCTCTTGGCAGGGCATGGCAGGTGATCTTGTTACTCTCCTCTGGTGGGGCACATCTGGAGTGCTGTGTCCAGTTCTGGGGTCCCCAGGACAAGAGAGACATGTAGCTCCTGGAACAAGTCCAGCAGAGGGCTATTAAACTGATTAGGGAACTTGAACATCTCGCTTATGACGTGTCCTTGTTCTGGCCAGGACAGGATTAATTTTTGTCAGGAGGGGACATAGCCAGTGATGCCATGATGATTTTTTGCCTTTTGTATACCCTTTTATATAGCTTCCGTGTATTCTTAGTGCTTTTAGCCCACATACTTAAAATGCCTTAAGTCAGATAACCTAGCTGAGACCCAATACTCCGTTAAGCCAGGAGATCAAACATCCTGGAAGCCTCGCAGTCAGGGGTCAGAAAGCCCCAGGCACCAAGGTCCTCTCTAGAACACGTTCTGTAAACTAAGATAGGCCCATCCAGGGGGAAGGTTCCTCAGGATGGGGGGTTCACTTGAGCCTCTCACTGGGAAGTCTTTGATAGATATGCTGATTCGCAAGGCCTGTAATTGTGTGTGCTTTTCAGGTGCTGGGTGTGTGCATTTGGGGAGTGCATTTCGGTGCATTCCACCGGGATGAGGTGCTACACGTTAGGATCCTCAAATAAATTCCAAAGTAAAACCCCCTTTTTCCCTTAACCATGTTTGGTTCTTAATTTTAAGACCAAGGAAGGGCAACACCAGGACCCAGAGGCTTTTCTATACCACCTCACATCATCTTTGGGGCATGGGGGAAGTACTCCCTTCCACATCAGGTAGCCTGGCAGAGGGAGTTTTTGGGTGTTGTTAGGGCTTTCCACGAGGAGTGAGCTATTGCATGTGAATTGTTCCTCTCTTGTACACTTCATTGTTAGTATTTTTGCTGCTCGTTGTTTTGTTTTGTTTCTGTTTCCAGAGCAGATTGGGAACAAATTTGATCTAATCATTAGTTGGTTTAGGTCTGAAGTCACTGGTCACAATGTTGCTTGGTTTGTTCATGTGATCGTGGTACCTAACCCTGTATATATTCCCGTATATGCACTACATCCTGTATATGCACTACCTCATTATGTTCTTTTTCAGAGCAGGGAGGGGGATCACAGTTGTTTATTTTGCTGTACTGTGACATGATAACATCAAAGGCAATGAAGATAATTTGGAATGTGTATTCATTGTTGCTCTGCTATCCTTACCTTGGGTGTTACCTCTGGGAATCCATTAATAATTGTACCCGCTGGAAAGAACAGGGGAGGATGAATTTCCGCAGCCTTTCACCCTTTTTTCCTCCTTCAAGCCGGTTACGAGAGCTTTTGAGAATATTGAATTTCCTTTTGATGTTAAGGAAAGCATGTTCTTCTTGCTAGGTCTGCCGGGTCTCCTGAGTGTGGTTCACACCCATGTTTAGAATGACAAAAGAGATTTTTAGGATGGTCTTTTAGATATCTGCCCTTGAGAGTGGATGAGTAGCATGGAAGGTAGAAGAAAATGGGCCAGCTTTTGAAGGGCTATTCTGCTCCAGTGGTTTGGAAGTTCACCCCTGAAAAACTACAGGACCCTGATTTAGTGGCAGAATATTTGAAACAAAAATGCTGTGACAGGTCCAGAGAGCTGTGAAGTTATGCAGCCTGCTGGGCCCTGGCTACTGCTTATCAGACCCTGCTTGTTACTGCGCAGCACTCTCGGGGATAAGAGGAAAGCCAACCGACAGGCACCAAGGCCACTCAGACTGTAGCTGAACCAGAGGAACAACCCATGCCAGTAGCATGGTTTTCTCTGTACAGAAAAAAAATCCAAGAACAAATCAGTTTGTTTAGGGGATGAAGAGGAAGCAGGGCCCTCAGAACAGGAGGAAGAGGCAGAGCCAGAGATAATCACTCCATCTCTGTTCTTGGGTGAGCTGAGAGGTATATCAATAAATTTCAGCTGCCAGTTGAATGATCCTCAAGTGACCTGGCTGCTCTGATGCTGGGATATGGTACATGATATGAAACTAGATGGTAGTGAAGCCAAGCAACTGGGATCCCTGTCCTGGGATGTGGGTGTTGACAAGGGGATTGGCTAGAGGACAGAAACTTTCAGCTTCTTGAGGTGACTCCTGTCAAGCATGAGGGAAAGATATCCTCTCAAGGGTGATCTAATAATGCACCCACGCAGTTGGAGCACAATGGAGAAAGGTACCCAATACCTGAGAGAATTAGCTGTGCTGGGGGTAGGCTATAAGAATTCAAATAACAAGCTGTAGATCTCTGTAGATCCAGGTGGGGACCAACCACTGTACACAATCCATGTGACGGGAGTTTGTACAAAGTGTGCCGTTGTTGTAGACCAGCCTATTGGCATTGATGTCAATGAAAGAGCAAACAGTGCTCCTGGTGACTGCCAGACTCTGGGAATGTAAAGATCACCTTTTCTCCTCCCTACCAAATTCTGCCTTGGCTGTGGAAAGACTGTCCAAGACTGTGGACAGAAAGACTTGAGCAAAATAGAGAGGAAATGTCCCATGCCCCGCCAGTATGGACCAGTGACTCTGCTATTGGGAGCAAGCACCCCATGCTTGAGAGAGGGTCCGTGCCATGAGATAACCTGTGGTTTCACCTGCATGACAACAGAGAGGACATGAGGGAGTGGGATGGAAAACCCATCTCTACACTAACAGCACGGGTGTGTGAGCTGAAAGGAAGAACAGGTACCACAGGAAATTCTTCAAGGATAAATGCTGCTCCAGTTCCCAGTGCGCAAGACCTCCCTCAGACAGAATAGCAGGGCTGATGTTACTTCTGGTCCTCCTGAAGGGACCTCAGTTCATAGTTATGAGGAGCGAGCAACGAGTGCTATGACCAGCACTAGAGGGGCCCTGCCTCCAGCTGGGTGGAGGAAAGGGTCAATTGGAACTCTTGGCCTGTGTGGATCCTATGCCCTAGCACATCAGACACATGAGGGTAAAAGGCTTTTAGTTGACACCAGTGGAATATGTACCCTGATGCCATCAAGATATGTAGAGGCAGGAGCCATCTCTGTTTCTGGGAATCCCAACAGCCGACTGTACTGGGAACTGGAGTGAGCCTGACTGGGAATAAATGGCAAAACCACCCCACTGTGACTGGCCCAGAGGCCATGTGAATCTTTAGCACGGATTACCTCAGGAGAGGGTATTTCAAGGACCCAAAAGGGCATTGTTAGGCTTTTGGGATAGCTGCTGGGGAGGCAGAGGAAATTTGACAGCTGAATACCTTGCCTGGTCTCTCAGAGGACCCTTCTGCTGTGGTGCTGCTGAGGGTCTAAGAGCAACAGGTACTGATCACTGCCACATCACTGCACTGTCAGCAAAACTGCACTGACTGGGACTCTGTTATCCCCATCCATGAGATGATTTGTGAGCTGGACGCTCAGGGAGAAGTCAGCAAGACTCGCTCACCCTTTAACAGTCCTATATGGCCAGTGTATAAGCCAGTAGAAAGTGGAGAGTGACAGACTATCATGGCCGGAATGAAGTTTGCTTTCATCTGGGGCACGGAGTACAGCTGGAAGTGATGGCCTCAGAGCTGGAAACACAGCCCCACTATCTGCCGTGGACTGATCCAGATTGCACTGGAAAAGGATGAGGCTCCAGAACACTTGCAGTACATTGATGACATCACTGTTTGGGGCAACACAGCAGAGGAAGGTTTTGAGAAAGGGGAGAAGACAATTAAAATCCTCCTGAAGGCTGGTTTTGCCATAAAAGCAAGTAAGGTCAAGGGACTTGCCCAGTAAATTTAGTTTTTAGGAGTAAACTGGTGCCGTGGTTTAGAAATAGTACTCCCCAATTCAGTGTTCTCACTGAGGCTCTTTAAACCGCACTTCTGCTGACTCACTCTCTTCCGTCCTCTCTCTCCCCCCTGCATCCGGCTGGAGAGGAGAATTGGAGGCAGAAAATGTAAAGATCACAGTTGAGAGAAGAACGATTTATGAGAAGCAGCAATGAGACAAGGAAATAAACAGTAACAGCAAGAACACTAACAACAGAGTGTACAAGAAAATAAATGTTATTGCTCACTAAGGAAACCCCTGAAAACAGACAATGCCCACCTGCTCCTTCTGCCATACTACCCTCACCGCTCCCTCTGGCTTGGAACTGGTGCCGCCCAAACCACTCCCTCCGGCATGAAACCAGAGTTACCGCACCTCTTGGTCCACCTCACTTGCTCAATGGGAAGGAAGTCCTTCTCTCAGGAAGAGACTCCCTTGCCCTGTCCCCAGTAATGACATGAGGTAGTATAGAATAACCTGATTGTCCTAGCTCTTTGCCCTGTTGGCTACTGCAAAAATTAACCCTATACTGGAGGGGACCAGGGCAAACGGCAAGATGGACATTGTCAGATTCCAGTGGGTGTGGTCAACAAAAGAGCAGCTATGTCCTCCCCACTGAGCAGAAAGGAAATGCAGGCTTTCCTAGGTGTTGTGGGGTTTTGGAGGATGTGTATTCCAGATTACAGTCAGATTGTAAACCCTCTCTCTCATGTGACATAGAAGAAGAATAATTTTAAGTGAGGTCCTGAACAACAACAAGTTTTGGACAAATTAAAAGGATAATTGTTCATACAGTAGCCCTTTGGCCAGTCAGGACAGGACAAGATATGAAAAATGTGCTCTACACTGCAGTTGGAGAGAATTGTCCTTCCAGACTGGCAAAAATTATCCAGGGAGAATCCAGGACAACTTGTGGGGTTCTGGAGTTGAGGATACAAAAGGTCTGAGGCCTCTTACACCCCAAATGAAAAAGAGATAATGGCAGCTTATGAAGGGGTTTGAGCTGCTTCAAAAGTGATTGGCACTGAAGCACAGCTCCTGCTGGCAGCCTGAGTGTTGCTGCTGGGCTGAATGTTCAAAGTCCCTTCCACATACCATGAGACTGATATGATGTGAAGTAAGTGGGTTGTGCTGTTCACACAGTGAGCTCAAATAGGAAACCCCAGTCTTCCAGGGATCTTGGAAGTCATCACTAAATGGCCTGAAGGCAAAAATTTCAGACCGTCAGAGGAGGAGGAGGAGGAGGGGAAGATGACATGTGCTGAGGAGACTCGACCTTACAATCAGCTACCTGGAAATAAAAAGCGATACGCACTCAGAACTGGTGGTTCTTGCCGTATTGTAGGGATACATCAGAAAATGGATGTCCTACATGACGAGTTGTAGAAGCTATTGAGGGACAAGGTGGATCGAGTCAGAGCTGAAAGCCTGGCTTTTGATATTGCTGAAAGAGGAAATGGCCAGCACTCTGTCTCTACACTGACTCATAGATGGTGTCAGATGCTCTGTGGAGGTGGCTGGAATGATGGAAAAAGACCAATTGGCAATGCCGAGGCAAACCCATCTGAGCTGTGGCAAGACGTCACTGCCTGGGTAGAGAAGTTGACTGCAGAAGTAGATCATGAGACACACATGTGCCCAAGAGTCAGGCTACTGAAGAACATCACAACAACAGACACGTGGATTGGGCTGCCCAGATTAAAATGTCTCAAGAGGATCTGGACTGGAAACATAAAGGGTGAGTTATTTCTGACTTGGTGGGCCCATAATGTCTCAAGTCATCAAGAGAGAAATGAAACACCTAGCTGGGCTCATGGTCGAGGGATGGACCTACCCATGGACTCTATATCCCAGGTTATCCATGATTGGGAAACGTGCGCTGGGACCAAGCAGGCCAGACAGGTAAAGCCCTAGTGGTATGGTGGACAATGGTCACAGAATCACTGAATGAATATTCAGAGCTAGATGGGACCCATAAGGATAATTGAGTCCAGCTCTTATATGAATGGTCCGTATAGGGATCAAATCCTACAACCTTGGCATTGTCAGCACCATGCTCTAACCAGCTGAGCTCAGCTCAGGTCGAAATACTAAGAAGGGAAGGTGTGGTATATCGGTTACATCACACTCCTGCAGACCTGCCAAGGCAAGTGCTATGTGCTCACAATGGTGGTAACAACCACAGGATGGCTGGAGGCGTACCCTGCGTCTCATGCCACTGCCTGTAACACCATCCTGTGCCTTGAGAAGCAAGTTTGACAAATACAGCATATGAAAGTAAAATATGAAAATTTGCTTTCAGCCCAGAGCATTGACTCCCACTACAAGTTTTTGTGCTTGTAACTTCCCTTCAAGAAAAAGCTGCAAATGCTGACTGTTCAAAGTATGCTTACAAAGTGATACAGAGTCTGGAAAATAAGGCTTACAGGATAGGAGTAAAAGAATTTGTCTCATTAAAGAATTCTTGAGGTAACTTTATCACCATTGGTATAAACCTCCACTTGAAATAATATGACTGATAGTAAAGAAAGGAGATTATTTCCTTTGTATGGAGACAAGATAGTAAGATCCAAAGCTTTACAGCTGAAGGTAAACTTAAGATCTTGCCTTGGAAATCCTACATCTGAAAAAAGATATTATTCCCTAGTATTAAAGATATTTAAATTCAGGAAATTATGGGAAACAAAAGGGAGTTTACAACTGTAAAATACTATTACACACTGTGTGTGTATGTATGAATTACTGGCTTTCTGTTTAGTTTCTGGGACAATTTTTAGAGTCTAAGAGGAGTCAGTTTTGGTATTGACCCTTTTGATCCTGAAATGAATAAGTGCATACACTTTTTTCCTCTTTTCCTACAGTGCTGTAACAAGGATTTTAGCTATACTGCCCTCAGCATTTTTTGGCCTCTTGAGTTTCATTGCTTGTCAGATACTTTCAAGCAGAGCAGAACTGGCACATGCCTTTGGAGGTGATGGTGAGGAGCCTGTTGCCAGAGTCAAGGATTGAAAGGGGGGGGGGGGGGGGCTGAAAGTTTTTTTTTTNTAGGCACTAAATTTCATTGCTTGTTTCCCTGTAAAATCTTACTTTTTTTTTCTTTCTTCCTTTTTTTTTTTTCTTTTTTTTTTTTTTTCAGTAGAAGAGAACTGTTATTTTCGTTTTTAAGAATGGAAAGTTTTTGCTTGGGTGAAATGTAATGTAACTGATGCCCTCAACCTTTGAGCAAAGTTTGAGGTAATTTAATCACAGTCAAAGCTTTCATTGAAACAAACAAACAGTTCTTTCCCCGTTTTGTGTGAATTCGCTCTGCATCTGCTGGTTTAGGAAAAAGAAAAATGATTTCTACATACTTCTGGTAACAAGCTGTGTAAAACATTCTCTCTTTTGGTAAAGAGGCTTTTCTTGATCTCAAGAAACATGTATATGTTATCTGATTATGTTATCCTGGCTGAAAAGAATTAAATTTGTAATAAAATATTCCACATGTAAAAGATACATTATGGCATAGCACTAAGGTGGTGAAAATTTAATCATCCAGTGAGAAAGCTTAAGCCATACTTTAAGAGAACGAACATTTCAGGGTGCTACAGAATGAGTTTTCAGATATTGCATGATGACGTGGGAAAAAATGAAAATGAATGCTGACAGTGAAGTTTATGTGCTTTTGATCAACATGAAATATTTTAATTCTAAATTGTAAGTAGTTTTTTCAACTTCCTTACAGTATACGTGTCCGATTTCATTCTCTCTAAAAACCTTTTTTCCTACCACACATTCTTAAGAAACTTCTAACTGACATTATAAATTGCATTAGTCTTTCATAGCTTTCCACAGAAAAAAACCCATTAGATTTACTGAATTTAATTATTTACCCATAAGATCATACTTATTAACATTTAATATATTGCTATCTTTTTATGCTAAAAGCTTTTTTCAACCTGCAGTGCGTGTTGCCAAGATCTCCACGAAAACTCAATGAAAATGCGTGATATTTCAGTAATGGATTAAATATTAGTTTGAGTTTGTACAACTAAATAAGGCCCATAAGAACCCACAAAACTGTGATGCTGTGATGTTTTGGAATGTGTTTATCATAATTCTGCCATTCTGACTCTTGTTTGAGAAGAAGTAGGCCTTTAAGTCAAAAGACACAAAACTTGGCTATCTAGTAGGAGTTATGGCCTTCTGCTTGATTTACTGTAGGATACATCTTGAAGAAGCTGATCTAAAAGTGTTAATGCAGCATCTTTGCTTAATTAATAAATTTTGTGATATTTCTTCCATGTGAATAAGATGATCTTAAGTGGAAATCACCCATTTCTGCCATCACCTCTCAGGTCTAATTTGTCCTACTCTAATGTTTTATTGTGTCATATACTACTTCATCGCTGAATTCACAAATGACAAATGTGATTAGAGTCTATGAAAAAATACAGACAGTATCCAATAATCTTGAAAATTATTGTAAAAACTTGTTTGGTTTCAAATGGTAGTAGGAATTACGAGTTAAGTTTTAGTAATTATACTTCACCTGCATTGAATCGTAGTCTGAAGGTTTCTGGAAAAGACCGAGAGAAACAGAAGCAAGTTAACTCAGTTAATATTAATGTTTCTTTAATATCAGTTAACACTAGAGTTGCTGGCTTGCTGCTGATTTCTGGGAACTAGGAACAAGGAAGTCCTCTATTTTGCTTTCTTACGGATTTTCACAACTCTGTGATTTTCGTGCTCCTTTTCCCTAGTACTTGGAACAAAAATAGTTCATATAATCACATAAAAACAAATAAATAAAAACCTAAGGAAAACATAATTTCTGGCTATATAACAATATAGCCAGCCATTGAAGATACATTGAACGGTGTGAATCTTTGCAAATGTCTGTAGGAAAACACATTTTTTTTATCCCTTCCATTCCTGTATAATTAAATTCAGATCTATATGACTGCTATGTTTATCTTATCCCTTTTGGTTTGTCTTTTTAAGTTCTCTGTGTTCAGTCACAAAAAGTCTTTCATGTCCTTGGAGGAGAACAAGGTTGTCTGTGAACACAGAGGAAATTTGGCTTTTTGTACTTACTAGCTGTTCTTGATTTCTTGTTGGCATGAAATAGCTGCAATTGTGAAAAAGGCATGGCTCCTTGAAAGGAAGGAAAGATAGCATTTCATGTATTTTGTTAAGGTAAAAATCACATGCCTGATGTGAATATAAAAGGAACAATTGAGTGCTGAGTGTCAGAATTCTGTGCTGAATTTTGTTAACTGCTATCTGGAAAAGATAAAAATTTTTTAGAAAACCAGAAGACTTTGTTTCAAATTCAAGAAAATCACTCTCCCTGCCATGCAGGTTATCTCCTTGATAAAGTCTTTACATTTGCAGAGAAGCTATTTCAAAATCCTAAAGCTTTCTATTTTTTATCTTGGCTGGACAGCTCCCTGCCTTCTCTCTCCACCGCCTCCAAGAAATAGTTGAAATCTATTAATGAAAACTTGTGTTTAAATAAAAAATAAGAAAACCAGCCTGAGCTACTCACTGGTATAATTTCATCTTTCAAAGAAGTAAGCAGCAGAAGACCTCAGCAAAGTAAGGCATTATGAGCTTGATTGGCTACTACATGCAGTTGCAATGTAATATGTGGAAATGCCTCATATATTCCACTGACTGAACTGAAGAGTGTAAAACCGTGGTGGCTGTGAAAGGCTGCAAGAGGCATGAATGAAACAGTGCAACTTTCCTATTGAGTTGTTTTTAAACTTCTAGCTACAAATAGGCAGCAGCAGACACAAGATAAAGTTCTTAGACTCTCTGAACAAGGATAACTTATCCCTGTGCAGGAAGTAAATGCAAACATAATCATATAGCAGCAGCAATGATGACAGGCTGGGTTCATAAAAGTGACATTGCATATTGTGTAGCTAGAAGGCCTGAAACTATGATAGTCTAATTGTTTGTAATCTGTCGACTTCTCCTCATTTCTCTTACTGATGAAGATTTCACTAAGACTGGGACCAGCATAGTGGTCAATACCTCTCAGGAAAACAAGGAGCGGTGAAATCTCTTTTTATCTATGTCACAGGAATCTCATTAAATTCAATGAATCTTTTGAAACTGATTACAAGCCTCACACTGATCAAAGACTAAATTACCACAATTAATGTTTTTTAAACATCTATTAGGTAAAATGACATAGGTGCACACTCCTGGGGAAGATGAAGTGTCTTTTGTTGAAAAGAGTAGATGGGCAAGAGCGTATTTGCTCTTCACAGTGTTGCAAAAAGTAACTGTGAAGTGCACATGACAGAGCCTAAGGTTTAATAAATACCTGTTGGAGGGTAGGTTTTGTGGCACCTTTTTTTGGGTTTTGGCAAGCACTAATCTTGTTGATACAGTATTACATGTCCTTTATTTTTATGAGTCTCATTCATTTTCACAAAGTTTTTCATCATAGATATTCACTTATTAAAATTTGATAGCAAATTTGATCCTTCTTAGAGCTTACCTGTGTGGGAAAGATGAACATTATTACCCTTCTGAGAGACTTCCAGAGCTATTGCCTCTTGTATTCTGTTGGGGAAAGATTGCAGAACTTTCTTTGATTCGGTTTTGTTACTGTTGTTTTCCCTTCATGTGGCTTACTGGAACTATTTTTTTTTTTTGTTTAATGTTAAAGTGTTGCTTTGCTCTTTAGGTACTCAGTATTTTCTTTGAATCCTTGATAAAACCAAAGAACTTGACAGGTTTTAAGGGAACTTAAGCATTATAATCTTTTTCTTCCTTCCATGCTACTTCGGTCCTGCCTTATGAGAAGTTTAATAGTTTATTCAGGAATTGTATTTCTGGATGTTAGAGGGAGTTTTCAGTAAATTGAATTTTAAGAAAAAAAAAAAGGATGCAACAATATAATACCTGAAAATAATTTCATTTACAAGTTAAATAAGTGAAATTGTAATATGTTAATTTGTGTATGCTCTGGGGTTGGGATGTTTTAGTTTGAGTTAGATATGTCATGAGTAAAGTCAATGTGTCAGTGTAATGCATGTACTTTCTAGATAATTACGAACAGAATATCATTACTGCACGTCAACTTACTAAGCACTGTATGTTGACATTTGCTTATTTAGAGTAAATTTGCACTCAAATTGAAAAACATTGAAGTGTGTTAGTCTTTATTATATACCAAGCCGATAATTTAGATAAAGAAACTGTTCCATTCAAGATAAAGTCAGTGCCATATATTCTTGAAGTTTTTGCAGAAAAGAGAAGGTTTGTGCCTGTAAATGCAATAAGGTTTTTTTCACTACGAGGAAATAAAAATGTACACTTATTCATTCTGAATAAATAAATCTCAGATTGTCCCAATATTATGCTATTTTTATTACTATTTTTATTTCAGCAAGCAGCTGCTTTTGTGGAAGAAACAAAATTTATTTGATCAACCATAATGTTATAAACATAGTGTCTTGGTTTGAAAGACAGGCGTCTGTTTAAGTGAGGCAGAAACCCCCTTTGAAATGGGAGATGTAACCCCCTTCCCTCCGGATTATTATGACTTTGAAATTAAGGGGCTTTCAGGCAAGGATATGAGAAATAGGAATAACAGTTCTTTACTAATTTATATATATATAAAACAAAACAAAACAATAAACAGCAATGACTATGGNGGTCCTCGCCTGAAGGTCGAGCGATGCAGCCTCCCGTCCTCTGGAAGTCCAGCAGAGAGAAAGCCCCTTCTGCCTGAGAAACCCCTGATTATATCCAAGTGGGAAATGTTCAGTGCCCCCTCCCAGGCAGAGCATCTCACAATGGGGTGGTGAGGCACTGATGGGGCCATTAACAGGAGATAGTTTTGGAGTCCGTTATCTATGAGTCCTTTGGCAAAGCACAAATGCTCCCATTAACAGAACCGAGCCCGGAGGGAGGAGGCAAAGAAGCACTGCCCCACCTGGTTTCACAGCTCATGAAGATGGTAATAGAATATACTGCAACCCAGGACACATAGTCATGATAACTGTTAATATTGTTACTGTAATTGTTATTATTATATGATTATATCCTGTTTGAACTCCTTTGTTGTAGTTCATATGGCATGATCTATGTAATTCATAGTACTTGTGTATTAAAAATCTCTCAGTTTGCTCTGAGTATGCATCATGAGATAATATTTGGAGCTGGAAGAGAA
This sequence comes from Oreocharis arfaki, assembly GCA_013398015.1. Classification (NCBI taxonomy): domain Eukaryota; kingdom Metazoa; phylum Chordata; class Aves; order Passeriformes; family Paramythiidae; genus Oreocharis; species Oreocharis arfaki. Next base: position 195,381 of record VZRR01006225.1, read on the forward strand.
ATGATAGGCATACTTTATTCATGCATCACTTAAGAGTTTTATTCCTATAAACTGCCTCAGTTGCTTTACAAATTTGATTAAACTTGCACTGGAATTACAGTGTATGGAAAAGCATACCTTCTATAACTTGAATAATTTTTCTTGAATAATAGGTAATATTTGTTTCTTTTGTACTTTTTTTTTCTTCACAAAACCCTATTTGTTACCAGATTTTTGTGCATATTACAGAAACCTTGGGTTTCTTTATGTTTTTCGTGTCCTTATGTGTTGTTTAAAAAATAAGTATTTATCACAAAAAAATGTAATAAATGGTATGTGATGGACAACTTTTAACTTAAACTCCTTGTTTTAAATCTCATGTTAGAATAGACTACTTAAGTATTCCTTAATACTTAAATATTCCTAGAGAAGCTGTGTGAAATATCACTAGAAAGCCCTACATTGCCTTCAGCAGCGAGATGTGTTTTGTTGTACAGTGGAAGGCTGTCCAAGAGAAATGCAGAGGCACTAGTAGCATGTGTGAAAGCACTGAATTCAAACAGTGTTTCTATTCTGTAGAATGTCTTCCAGTGTAAGTGAAAGCATACAGAATTGTCACTCTGTAGAGAATATTCTTTCGTTTGTTTTTATTTACTTTGAGAAGCATGTTGGTACTGACCATCTGGTTCTTGACAGTTTCTACAAAGTGTTTTGATTTCATTCTGGAATTCATACTAAATTTTGAGTTTAATTGCCCACTGGAAGTTGCCACAAGAATGTGTTTTAAGCTATATGTGCTAAGCAATAAAGCAGAAGTTCATATGAAGTAATTTTCCTGAAATAAAGCATAGCAGCTGTTGTAAAAGAAATGTATAATTATTCAGGGTGTATCTATTTGTGATACATTGCTCATTTCTCCTATTGTGCAAAGGCAAAAAGCCATATCATGGACTTTGGATTTTAGATAACACCTTTTTTTAATATTCAACATTTTATGTGCCTTTCTATTATGAAAGGAGTTTGACATAAATTATACAATAAATGCTAAGTGTTCATAGAATTCTTCTGGGAATATCTCAAAGCAATATGCGTGTTTCACAAATACACATGTATTAGACCATCTGGGTAGAATAATTCAGTACCGTTGATTCCTTTCCAACATGTACATTAAAAAGAAAAAAGGTGAAAAATGTAGCTGGCAGAAGCAAGCATTACTAAGGCAGATGTATCGTCCATCCAGCAGAAATGTACCTTTTTAAAAAAAATTTTGAATTGAAATTTGTGAAGACTTTCACCCAGGGGTGTTGTGAAAGTAGTGTGCCTGCTGTTGTTTATCTACTAGTGCTTCTATGTATTAGTGGCATGGTCTCATTCCTGATGATTCATTTCATGACACATGCCACCTCTCACTAGAAGATCAGCATTTAAAATATGAGGCATCTGAAAGAGATGAGAAATTCTGCTGCAACTAGTTCTGCAGTTTTCAGCACAGGAAAGACCTGGACCTGTGGAGGAGGCCCAGAGGAGGGCTGAAAAAACATTCAGAGGGATGAAGCAGAATCTCTTCTATGAGGGAAGACTGAGACAGTTCGAATTGTTCAGTCTGGAGAAGAGAAGCCTCCACAGAGACGTTACTGTGGCCTTTTCAGTACTTAATAAGAATGTCTGTAGAAACAGAAAAAGGGGTAATGGTTTTGAACCAAGGGAGGGTAGATTTAGGCGAGGCACAAGGAGGATATTTTTTGTGATGGGGGTGTTAAAACATTGGAGCTGTTTGCCCAGAGAGGCTGTAGATGCCCCACTCCTGGAAACATTGAAGATCAGTTTTGGTGGGGCTCTGGGTAATCTGAGCTCGTGGAAGGTGTCTCAGCTTATGGCAGAGGGTTGTACTGGATGGCCTTTAAAGGTGCTTTCCAGCTCCGACTGTTCTGTGATTCTGTGGTTCCGTGATTCTATATCATATACATAGATTTGAGTAAAAATGCCTTTTTATTTTCTCCGCTTAATATTCATCTTCGTATCTAGACTTACAATGTAGGCTTTGGCAGAAAAAAAAGGATCAGTGACTCTTGAAGTGTTCCCTTGCATCAGCAGTGTTAGTGGCTCTCTGTGTGAAACACAGCATCATCATATTCTTCTCTTGCTAGTCCAATTTAATGACTAACAACTTCTTTCTATTTTCCATGCTGTAAAGAAACCTTTCACTAATGAGATCCTTTTCTAAAACTTACCAGTGCAGTGCATTTATTCATAAGACCTTCATTTATTTTATTCCTTTGTGCTTACCAGTTGGACAATTTGTCCCAAGTAGAACAGCTTCTTTCACCATTGCAAATCTAATCTGTGGATAATGAAGTGAAAAAATGAGTTTTAAGTTAGGCAGTAAAGAGTAGTTATAAAATTCTGCCCTTTTTTATTGTATAAACCTAGAATAGGAAATGAAGTTATGAAACTAAGAATAATGTTCTTTCTCTTTTTTTCATGAGTAGGTAAGTTTGGTAGAATATGGCATATGTGACTTTATCAAGAGCAGTTAATAAAACCTGTTGTTTGTTGTGAATGGATATTATTTATGGGATTTAGGAGAGAACTTCTGACTCTAACAGTCAATGCCAGTACTAACCCTTTCGTTTAGAAAGAGCTTTCCTCAAGGAACCAAATTAAGCAACATAAAAAAAAAAAAAATTGGCATGTGATCAAAAAATCCCCTTCGGACATTAATATAAAAGGCTTGCTGTTAATTAGAAATATCTATAATTACTTAGCAGAAACAGTTAATTATTACTGGCAGGAAAATAGTTTTTTATTAGTTAATATTTACGATTTTTGACAGTGAAACTTGTCAAATAGAAGGGTTGGAAGAGCAAGAAGAATTCACCTATGATTTGTCAGTTATCAGCTGCGTCCAAAGAATGTGATTGTCCTGAAAAAGAAAAACTTCATAAAGACTAAAAGTTGACATAATTTCCTCTTTTTCTAGAGAACAGATGCCAGTCTCAGTATAGTTGGGGAAGGACTTGCTGCACTTCCTTGAGTTTTTTGAAGTTAATTTTCTTTCAGCTAACCTAGATCAGATATTGATTCTCAATTGATACGTTTCAAATTTAAATAGAGAATGAGCACATATCCTGTATAGTAATTCAGCTGGAGAAGCATTTAAAGCTAGAGTATTGATTAGCATTTGCTTGTTTCTGCACAATTGGTTGTGAACCGCAGTTAGGTATTCTTCTTCTGAAATACTCAGGTTTTATTCTGTATGATGTTAAGACTTGTATAGTAATAATTGTTAGATAATGCTGTGTCTTTATCAACCACATATACCATTGGCAAAGCAAAGATATTCTGTTTTCGTCATGCTTACTGTGCTTGAAAGGGATAAGATGACTATTTTATTTAATTTGGTTCAGTTTCCTTGGCTTTTTATTTTTTTTTTTAGAAACAGCTATATTTAACGTGATTGCACATTAAAAGTGATTGCAGAGACCTGTTCTGGCATCAGATCAAAAAATAAATAAGAAGCATGAGCTGAGGTCATAGCTTGATACTGCAACAAAGAATAGAGTATTTCACTTGCTATTCATCTGAATCATAGTGAGTGAGTGCTGAAGAATTTCTTGGTATGATCTCAGAAGTTAAGTTAGAAGTGGGTAAGAACAGCCAGTTAAAGAGCATAATAAATTATAGTCTGGTAGTTTCATGAAATATTGGGTAAAAAACCCGAAAACATCTGCTTCAGTACTGATACTTTTACACATAATACAGCAAGAAGAAATATATAGGGATATGCTACTCTCAAAAAGAGAGTTGATTCTGTTACAGTTCCAGTAAGCAGTGTCTGTTAGATTAACCTAAATGTGATATTTTTCATTGGCAGATAATTGTGATGATCAGCTGGTGTCTGCTTTGCCTCAGTCATCATTCAGTAGTTCATCGGAGCTGTCTAGCAGTCACAGCCCAGGATTTGCAAGGCTTAATCGAAGAGAGGGTGAGTGAATTTTATTGGTCAGTTGTTAATTCTGGGTTGAAATGAAAACAGTTCAGATAGCCAATATCTTATGTTACCATTCCAAATAATTTTTGCTTGGTGTTTGTATACCAACCATGAACGACAGTGTAGTCTCAGCTCAAGGAAATTGTGAATCTCATCTTCCCACCCCATGGCAAGCTGTCTGACATCATGAGCACTGTGCGCTTTTTGAAACGGGAATGTCCCAATCTATTTTATTAACCTAGTGTGCAAATTTGATAAGCATGAGCTTCTGTTTTGAATAAAGTTGTGATATCAATGGAAATTATATATCCTGGAAGGATTTCCCTTATTTTCAAGTAATACATGCTCTTAGAATTTTAAATAACGCATATGTGATCATCAAAGTTAGCATCTTTGTATTCGTCTTCCCTAAAAATGTATGCCTGACAACTTTTTCCATTTGGCTCTCTTCATGGGCTATGAAGTTGTTTGTGCCACGTTAAAATGCATTTTTTAGATTTATAATTTGTTTCACATTGCCCTGTACTGTATGCACACATTAGAATTGCTTATAACCTTACATCTGGTATCCTTTGAACTCATGTAGATACAAAACAGCAGGTAGCCTAATTAGAAGATTGTGACTGTCTACCTTCTCATTCTGTGTACCTCAGGTTCACCATATTAAACAGAGCACAGGTTTGAATGTCTTAGTCATTTGTCATTGTTTAATAATATGACCAGATTGTTTGGCTAGATACTTTTTGGTTAATTCAGACATAATTTTATGGAATGGTGTAGATGAGATGAGATGAAAATCTCTTCAGTCTTCAGGAAATTAGTCTTAATAAAAACTAGTTTTAATTTATGTTTTATTCTTTCTTTTTCTGTGAGAGTAAATTCAGTACTTTCTATGAAACCAGGAATGCATTTTCTACACTGAATTTGTATTTAACTGTTTTCTGTGAGTTTCCCATGCAAAACCTATATGTAGCTATATACTCATGAAAGTTTTATTTGGATGGAAGACAGCTAGTCATTATATGTGATTATAAACAAAAACATTTAGCCACACAAGAAATGACTGCTAAACCTTACAGACAGGAAGAAAAATCTGTTTTTAGGAAAATATGACTTGTGTTGCCATTGATTTTATGGAAGCAATGAAGACATCATTACAGTTTTAAAAGAAATTGTGTGACAACTGAAAGTGGGTTTACCTTTAATATAGATAATTCTCTACTTTGAGTAAAAACAATTCCTTTTTTTGACCGAAGTTAGTGGTTGGGAGTGATTGTGACCTTCTAGCATTTATTTAGGGCAAGCAAATTGTGGTTCCAATACAATAATACTCTTGGTTCTTAAAACGCCAAAGTTACGGAAAATTAAATGCATTTTAGACAGGAAAAGGTTGAGTGTTTTTACACAGATTACACAGGAGTAAAAATGTTGTCATTCACTGATAAAGAAATAAAATAAATATGCATGTACAACTACACAGTTTCAGTTGGCAGTGGAAAGTTTAAAAATAGCAGGAAATTCATCAGAAATGTGGGAAGTTGCACTGAAATAGTTCTTTAACCATATAGATTTGTGATTGCTAGATGTTGAAAATCAATAGGAAAAGTTAAAGGGATTGACGATAGAAAACTGTAGCCTTAAAGATAAAAGTACAATGTGTACTTTACATGAAGAAAAATGATAACAGCAGAGAATGATTAGTAAAACAGCTAACTGAGAATATGTTTCAACTCTCTCTCTCTAAAGCAAAAAGATAATGTGGTTGAACTCCATGATAACAAAAAAAATTTCCAGTCCATTAACCGTCGGGGAAAGTGATAACATCCAGGAATAACTCATTAAATGTTCTTTAGACTTTTAATTATTACTAGTTCATTGATTTCCTGAAGTTTTCAGATATTCAATACTCAAGCACAGCTAATGAATATTCGTGCTAACTGCTAAAGTAGTTACTCTGACATCAGCTTTGCTTGCAATAGTGGAAAAATAGATGGAAAAAATGAGTTACGAACTAAGTGAAAAACCTCAAACACTAATAGCAGTTAAATATTTTTAATGGAGAAATAAATTTTTTTAAACCACTGATTCAATTCTTTGAGGTTAGCACACATAAAATGGAGGGCTTTAATATAAGTAGAGTTTGACTTTTGGCCTAATGTTGTATGAATTTTTAATTTTAAATAATAGCACCATATCAGTGCAGTCCAAATTAAATGTATTAAGATTTAGCTGGTGGACCTCAAAATGCATTTATCATTACTATATAAAGGTGTTTTCATGGAAGTTCAGAGGAACCTCTAAGGCCAACTTTGTTCAATACTTTTGTTGATTATATAGAAGTAAGCAAAAATCATTTATGATGAATGCATAATGACATGAAGATTGGTGAAATAGTGAATAACCTTGGCAAAGCAATTATGCAGAGATACGGTAATCAATTTACCCAGTGAAATAAACACTTTAACAGAGTGAGTTATAAAGTATTTAGAGGAAAGAGCAGAGGTCATACTTATCAAATAGGATCTGTATTCTACACAGCTGTGACTAAGCTAAATTCTCCTTAGCTTGTTCTCTAGCAACAGCAACAACAACAACGAACAACAACAACAACAACCAAACGATAAACAAACAAACAAAAAAAGAATTAAGCTTGTGCATAAGCTAACAGAAGAAAGAAGTTCTTACTCTTTATATGCCTTTATACTTTACCACTGAGGTGTGTTGTAAAATTCTGTATCCTGAAAGTCCAGTTGAAATTCTAGGCTGTTTTCCTGTGCCAATGGCAATGAAGGGAAGGTTCTGCCTTTTGGCATATCTGTCCACATGAGAGTAAGTGAAACAAAAGGAAAAAAGAGCAAAGGTAAAGTGCACTTCCTTAAAGGGTGAAATGAGGCATCCCAAAAGAAGGGAAAAAGCAGCCAGCATTCAGAGCCTATCTGCTCAGGATCAAAGGAATTTGAATACCAATACCCAACCAGGACATCAAGGATGTGTTTCTGTCCACCCCTTGCCAGTATTTTACATGATGAGTAGTAAGATGAAGTCTGGAACTACAGAGGGTTTGCTCTATCTGCAAATTCTTTGTGTATTATCTCCCAACCATGATCTGCGAAAGAGCTCTTTGCCACATGGAGAGAAGGTTGTGTCATTGTTGAGCTCAGCATCTTCTGGTTTTGTCTGCAGTGGGCCATCAGGCTGGTTGTATGCACACTCTTAATTCGCCATTCCAATCCCATTGGAAAAGATACATTAATTGCACTGTGAGTCATCATACTGTGAGCCTTTGTACCCAAGAATGCAGGCCTTCTTTTGAATTAATGAACTTTTGAAACCTTGCAAGAAAAAAATTGAGAAGACAGTTGTTCTACAAGAGTGAGCATACCATTGGAATGGCCTTAATATTTGGACCGCTCAATAAGCTGGATAAGAATTTGGCTGTGATTATCTTGCCCCGTATTCACACACAATTAATTGATCAAAACATGACAGAAGAAAATTGAATATAGAAGTTGTTAAGTAGCCAAAAAAACTGGCTTAGAGCTTTCTCTTTCCCTGAAGTAGGAGGAAACCCATGTATTTTAATTATGCTGTCAGCTTACCCTGCCAGTTTTTCAAATGCAGCCTGGAATTTTGAATGCATTAACAGCTACCAGGTCTATTTTTTTTTCCCTCTGGTGTTTATAGGGAACTTCTTTGTGCTTTTCATTAACCTTTACCCTGCCATTACACTGAATATCATACACTTTATCGCATTCTTTTTGTTATGAAGACTATTTCAAGGATAATTTATTCAATATGGTACTCCATATTTTTTTTTATGAAGCAGTATACTTTAATCACTTTTTGAGAACTCACACTAAGTGGGTAAAAATGGATAAATGAATTCTAGCCATCAGTAGTTAAAGAAAACATCAAGCCAACAGTCAAAGAAGATAGCATTTCTTACACAATAAGAAGGTCTCTTTTCATCAATTTTTATAAGAAGATGTTTAACCTTCATAATGTAATGGTAGCAATTAAAATGGCAGAAAAATTAAAAAACTTAATTGCAGCTAGCATTGTATGTCACGAAATGATAATCAGGAAGAGCTTACTCTCTCCATTTCAGTAGTATGCAATTAAAATTCATTAAAGCTGATATTTTGCTTTAATACAAGAAATAGGAAAAGGAAACTAGAGCAAAAAACCTCTAATCTGATGGTAATCATTATGTTTTTAAAAATTAACAGCAAATCTGAGTTGTCCATCTAACATCACGATATATTTTTGTGAGTTACCTGTGTTTAGTATATATGTTAGGAAAAGGGCAGAAATAACAATCTAAATCTTTTGCTTTCAAACAAAAAACAATAAGCACTTCTACAGTGATTTCTGCAAAAAAGACCAAATGATGTACTTTTGTCCAGTGAACGTCTGGGACCATTCAGTTTCTGAGGAAGAAATCAATTTGGTTTTGTTTGTTTGGGTTTTTTTGTGTAGCTACTGCAATTATGACAGCTTTCAGTGAGAACATTACCATGGATCTCTCAGCATATAAATGATGAGGGGTTTTTTTAATACCGTTGTACAACTCCACTTTTTCTGTAGAAAATATTTTTAACACTTGTATTAAACACCTTAAAAAACTATATGGGCCCATAGGAAGGTTGCATATGGCATTGCACATGCATGTGTTGCATGTACACAATTTTAAGAAATTCTCAGGAGTACACCAGCCTCATTAAAGGTAGAATTTGAAGCAATTTTATTGCATTAATATCTAAATTTTAGTTTATACTGGTTTCGTTTTGCTGTATCATCTGTTCATATCTCGATATGTTTTGATTCTGATACTGCAAAAGGTGAGAAATTAAGTGATGAAGAAAGGAAAAGGGAGAAAGAAAGAAGGAACTAAATTACGCTTAAGCAGAGTGAGTAAATTGAATCAAAGGTTCACTAATATTTTAAATATATACAGCCCATTGTGCTTTCATGAACATTTATGAGGAGTTAGGAATATTTGTAGAGTTATTTCAAGGAACCTAATTCCAGCCTTGTCATCAAATTCATTCAAGCATAACAAAGCATAACAAAAGGTTTCAAGCAGCTATTTCATGTGTTTCATCATTGGAATAGCAAAATCCATGTGAAATGCACAGAAGAAGTAAAAAAAAAGGTAATAAGGGTACTTTATTGTTGAAATTGTTTGTGACTGTTTTTCTACTTGAAATATAGCTATGGGGATAGAAAAAATAAGAAAAATCTTTTTGCAAAATATTGTGTTGAGCTACAGTATTCAAATACCCTTACACGCAACCTTGAACAGGTTTGAGAGCAAGATCAAATAAAAATTTACTTCAAAAATAAAGTACAACCCATGTCTACTATCTTTTTTGTTGAAGTTAGTATAATAAAAATAGAAATCTGGATATAACCATTTTGTTATTCTGGGTTTAGATAATTTTAGATAGTATGTTTTTAAAATATTAGATAAAGGCTGAATTTTACCCAAAATGTGAATCATTATATCTTTTAGAGAGTCAGAATAGAATTTGACGCCTAGGACTGCTATGCAGTAACAAAAAATTTAAGATCATGCCTCCTTTAATGTTTTGAGGGATGGAAAAATAGATCATATGTGATGATGCATCTGATTTTCTTCTTTTCTTTTCTGGTATGTTTGAGGCAGGGGTAAAGGAGCTTAAATTTGCTGAAAAATCAAAAGCACTAAAAAGTACTCACCAGCTGGTAGATGGGACAAAAAAAGATTTTTGAAAATTTCCTAAATTAAAAAGAGTACAAAATTTTCTATGTCGTGTAATAATGACTAATTTCAGCTGTAGTGCAAAACAAGTTTGAATGTCGTAAATTCCAATGTTTAGAAAATTATGAAATTTTTCATTCTAAAGGAGAATAATGTAAAAATATAAAACATTCTTCCAGCCACACCGCTACAGAAAGTTCTGAGGCTATACTTACAGAAAGGATCTGTCTCTTGACTTCTCATTTATAATAATTTTCTGTAGCTTCTTAAGGACCAACTTTCTGGCATAGAAGATGTGGTTTTTTCGCTTTTATCATCCTGCTCATACTGTGGTGTTAGTGCCATACTAGAGTGGCTGAATGGAGAACTCAAGATTCCAAGACTAAATTAATTGCAAGGCTTTTAAGATGTTATTCTAATGAATATCCTAGTCACTATTTCCCTCAGTGTTATATAGGCAGATAATTCATATAAATATTGACATAATTATGTTAAATTAGTATATTACATTCTCATCTACATCTTTAGTTATCTCAAAGATACAGAAAATCATGAGCTAAGCCACTGGAGATAAAGAGATAAGAGCTGAAAGTACATCAGGCACTCTTGAAACAAGTCTTTAGAAAGTATCAGACTCACCGTATTTAGCTGACAAATATATAAGGTAGAATTTCTGGCAAAAAGTGACTTTGACTTGTCTCTGTCTCAGCTTTTTGATTTGTAATCCACCAATAGGATTTCATTTTTAAAGAGAGATGTAGTAATAAAGATTAAGTGAAATACACAGTTCTATTAGATAACGTCATTATGTATGCAAAATGCACTTTCATCCATATTTTTAAACTTTCTGCCAAAAACTGCTCATGCTCTGGACTTTTGAAGTGAAATTAACAGTGAATTTCTATTACTTAGGTGTTTTGAATAAATTTCACTGCTCTGGGGGCCAGATGAAAAACAGCAGTCTTATATCTTTTTTTTTTTCTTCCGAAAAAAGAATAATTTATGTTCTAGAAGACTAAGATTCAATTACCATCTGTTGCATATAAAGAGTTAGACAGAGAAATTAGTGCTAGGTCCTGAAAATTAGTGTAAAATAAACCTGATACATACTTGTTACACTATTTTCTTCAGATTTTCACTGAATGATGTTCATCATTCTTCAATAAATTTTACTGTTGCAGTACTTCAGCTGATAAACAGAGAGATTGGAACAAATTATTTGATTCAGATAATTGAACAAAAGTATAACAAAAGTTTGAGCTCTATAGAGAAGAATATAACAGCACATTACCATCCTTGTCCGTGTTGGAATCAATTCCAGTCATTGCTCCTGGTATAAATATCACACAAAACTGCAATGGTGCAAGCTTGGCCATATGAACTTGCAAAACAATTTTGTGTACTTGATTTTATGATCTCCTTCTCTCTCAAGGAAGTTGCCTCCATAACTCCTCCCAAAGGCGTGAAGCAGTAGAAGAAGGTCAAATAACTACATCAGCAGGATTTTGATGTACTGATAGGAATGATATTGTACTTTTAGTTTTGTTTTTTTTTTTTAATTCTTGTCATGATGATTGACAGTGAGGTAGAGTGAGCAGAATTGATTTGGATGAAATCAGTAGAAATTTTTATAAATATTTTTAAGTCCTTTATGGAAGCACCCTTTTTTGGAGACTTTTTTGCCTGCCTCTTCATTTCCTTTGTCATTATTTGTCAAAACTAAGAGTTCTGTCATAAGTTTGTTAACACAAATTTCACTTCATATATTTATGCCATTGAAGAATCAATGGATTATAATAAATCTTAATATTTTTTGCAGCATAAAAATATTTCAATTTGTAATTTTCTGTGATTAAATAATTTATGAACCTGTGGATGCTCCAAAAAGCCTTCACCTGGGGGTTTTAAAATTTGCATGAATATGGCATGCCAGGTGCTTTGTACGATGATGTAGGTTTCTTCAGTTTTAAATATTAGGGACCTAAATTACAGTGTCATGAAGATTCTAGAATTTAAATGATTTCTTTAATGTTCTTTCTGCTGTTGTGGTCTCTTCCTAGTGTCATATTGGTAATTGTAGCTTATGAACCATGTTAATGAAACTAAAAGGTCATCAGTAAATTAAGCTACTCAGTCTTCAGTATCTTGGGGTATAAAAAATCATCTTCCTTTATGTAGTATGTGACCTTATCTAGACTACCAGCACTAGAGCTGTTTTGTTTGTCTTACGAGTAAGAACATTACATTTTGTGTTGTTCTTGGGTGAGTTGTTTTTCGGGTTGTTGGTTTGTTTTTGGAGGTGTGTGTAGGTTTTGGGGGTAGAAGGTTCTCCGTTTTATCCAGTCATTTATTCTACATATTAATGTGGCTTTCATTCTGTGTTTAAGAACTGAAGTACCGTTGTGCATTAGACTCATCATGACTGTGTCTAGAAGGAAGTTTAAGAGTACTCTGTTTGCATTTATGCACGTGTCTCAGTTCAGACTTTTTGTGAGAGGTGGTTTGGGTGTTTTATTTTCCAGTGTCTTTAACAGACCAGAATTGCAGGTATGCAGCAATAGACATTGCAAAAGTCAAATCTGCAAACACTCTGAGGTCAGAAACTGTGTTTGTAATGAATTTATCAAACTTTCTGGCTGAGGTATTCTCTAATCTTTCAGCAGAGAATTAACTTGAATAGAAATGGTGCTGCTATCAGACATACCTGTGTATCAGTTCACACTAAGGTTCCTGTCTGCCTGAAGCATGTGTGGGTTGAAGGATGTCTCACTAACAGATTATTCCCTGTACCATTTGCATGACAGCATAAAGAGGTCATTGATAAATAGTATGACCTGAAAAGGACCAGAAAAAAATTTACATTTTGCAATTCATGGTAATTCTACATTGCTGTGAATATATTTCACGAAATCATTGCCACAAGGCTAATTTCCCTGTTTTGGGACAGAAGGATAAGGAAAGAGAAATGTAACCCTAAATAATCCTGTTTGAGGAAGTAGGTTGAAAGGTAAAACCAAAATAAAAATCCATAGTAAAATCCAAGTTATAAAATTGTTGCTGACTTTAACAAATGTGTCTCAGGACAGGTAATTTATTGTATTCAAAACTAATTATTACTTCTCAAAATAGTGTAACGAACCTGAAAGTTCAGTAGGGATCTTCAAGACTTTTCAAGATTTGAAACCCAAAACAGAATTTTGAGTCCATTACCCTGGAATTTTCTGAAAAATAATTATAAAAAAGAAAAGCTGTGAGAAACTAAATCTCCTGGAAAATAAGAAGGACTTAGGTAAGATCATTTGCTTCTTTGCTATGCTAGTATTTTACTGCAAAGTTTCATATTTTTGAAAAAATGCCCTGAAGACCGAAAGAACATGTTTTTCTCTTTAGGGGCCAAGAATGGTGGGTAATACAATAGGAGAAATATTATCCCCATTTTTTCATCATATATTCTTTGTTGATAAGTTTAAATGATCTGTTTTAAAATTTCTCAAATGTAACAAAATAGACATATTACTGAATATCCTGTGTGAGCAGGATTCTACATGTACAGCTAATACAGTTTTGAATGCAGATGGGGTTTTAAGTACGTAATTAGTGTCATTGATCAGGCATTGATCTAAAAATATCCACAACTGAGATCTCCAGTGTTGCCAGCTGCAAGAAGAGAAACACAAAGGTGGGAATTTTAACACAGACACAATACAGAACATTTTGTGCTTTTAGCATCATTTCAGATGATAGCTGTTGATTGCAGTAATACCATGAAGTTCAGTTGAAAATTCTGACTTTTTAAAAGGGAATGTTAGAATAATTGTAATAATTTTTTTAAAAATTAAGAAAATGTATAAATAGGTTCCATCAAAAATCTTTTCAGCATTATAGTTTACTTGTTTTGTGAGTGATGAGTAGAAGTTGTGCTCATTATTTTTAGACATAAAGCAGTTGGAGTCTTCCTTTAATAGTAGATTGTTGAGCTGTGGAAAGATGAATGTCTTTCTGATGGGAAATCAAAAATGTCTATTGATTCCAAAGCTTAAATTGTCAAAAACACACTGGCAGGAGCTCACTGATAAATCAGTTTCAGACAGCCTTGATATTTCGACTTCTAACATTTTAAAAGGGATTAAGCTGCCTCATGTTGAAGTGCACCTAGTTTCTAAATATAGAATGAAGGGATGAAGTGGGATCTTCACTTTTGCTGTTGTGGAGAGGGATAATAGATTTACTTCTGGCAACCAGAACCCTTTGTTTGCAGTTTTTGTATGTCTTTAATTCTGAAATAGGATGTCTGCAGTTTAAGGGCATTTATAAAATCACTAATGTTTTTTATTAAGCTCAAAAATAAACAAACAAAAAAGAATAGACCACAAAATGTGAATTGTAGCCAAGGATGTATTAATCTTGAATTCAGGAGCCTAAATATTGTAGAAGTACCTTAAATCAAACAAGATCAGGGTTGGTTTGATATGAGAAAGAACTGAAAAAATACATCTTTTTTTTTAAATAATTTTGATTTTTCTCCTTTTATTTCAGCTCATTTTGCACCAAACATTTTTAGTAAGATATTCAGTGGACCATTCTCATGTCTTTCAATATATTTTTGCAATATTTATATGCAAAGGCTTCAAGAGATCTAATAAACATGCTTTGATTAATAAACCATGAGAGTTTAAATAGATATTTTTAGCTTCATTCATTGTAAGAATTCTGGGCAATGCATACAATTTTCTTTTGTTCATTCTTTTTTTAATGATATTGTTTTATCTCTTTAGATCTTCAGTGTGTTCTCACATATAACCACCTTGTTAACTGAACATCCTTTTGATTTTTTTTTAATATTAAATATGTGACTCATTGCATTGCTAAAAGGAGTATTGCATTCTGAAGTGAACTCTAGTTGGCAAAAGAGACACCTCTTCCTTTTTAGAAATAATTGCTCCTGAATGTATCTGGCAATAGAAAAGGTCTTCAATTTCCTTAAAAAGTGAATGCTTTACAGTTTTTCAAGGTACAGTTATTAGAGGTAAACTATTCTGAATGCTAAAATGTAAGTATTCTGACAGTTTTGCAAAGTTTAACACATCCATAGCCGTATACACTTGCATTTTCCTAAGAAGCAAATATTCAGTAGAAATCGGAGTAAAAGCTCTTTGATCGTTAATTATGTGTGCCTCATACCTAATTTAAAATACAATAAGCCAGAAGAGAGTTTGGTTTTGCTGTTTATTTTTAAGGATGAATCAGGATTCTTTTATTTTAAAGGAATAGTTCAATAGGGTTTTTTTCTGTGAGACTCCCCTTTTTGCACTTACCCTCTAGCACTGTGGCCATATTTAGATATAAGGTCTTTTTCATATATCGAAAAATACATTTTTTCACTTACCCGGCCTTCATTCTATATTACTTTTTTCACACCCTCTAATAGTAGTAGTAATTTAAAAATATATTGTGCAGGGAAATCAGTGTATAATAAGTAATATCTGTATATACTCACAGGACTAGATTCTAATTTGATGCAGAAGGCCAGCTGTCTACATTTAGCAAAAAGTCGACCTTGAAATTGGTAAGCTTAGACGAGTAGTCATGAAAGAGCAGTTCAGGCAAAAATGAAACGATCCATTGAAATCATAGATTTCACAAGTCATTACATTGTTTACTGTGTTTCCTCAAGGGATTGTTTTGCGTTTTGGATAACTAAGAAGCCTTGATTATTTTTCTAGCCTACAGAAATATGGAAAAGCTTTTATCATTTAATCTTTTTCAAAATGCAAGTGCTAGGGACATAAGTATATATATGTACAAAAAAACCCCATAATTTCAGCTTATTTCCTGATAAAAAAGCAAAAGAAAACAAACAAAAAAAAAACCTCCTTACCTTCTGTTTACAACTGCAACAAAGAATCTCTTATTTTTGCTGTTATATGAGAGTTTGTCACATAAAATTAATTATGTGATCATAATTGGGTCCTTAAAGTTTTCTGATACGTTTACATGGAAACGAAGATTAACATAATCAGGCTGTTATAGGTAGAGATGCTAAAGGAGCCATACGTGTGTGTGCAGGATTCTTCACACTCAGGTGAGAAAGTACAAAACTCACCATGGCTTTGTTCTCATTTCTTAAGAGCATGCAAGGTACTTTTTCTCTCACAAATCCTGAAAAGTTTTCTGTGTTCGTGTTTCCCAGAATTCTTAAAAACTTATTTCCAAATTCATATATATGACTGATCCATGTCTCTCACTGTAGTCTCAAAGACAGTATTTTTAGCTAGAGTGAGGTTGTGAGCCACTATTAAGCAGTTCTCCCTCAGGTATTGATGATTTTCTGGGATGGGGTGTTGCAAAGAAACAAGGAAAAAATTGGTGAAATTGTGACTGAGCTGGGATTTCTGGCATACAAAACTATAACACCAGAATGGCAGTATGGATACTGCTGTACTGTTTGACCTAGTGCCAGGATCTGAAGCAGCTGGAGCCTCATCCTGGAGGGCATACATAATAACAAACAAGAAGAATTTTCTAAATGCCAAAATTTTGCTTTAGAGAAACCATATTCCCAGTACAGTTTCTGTTTGTATTCCATCTACAGTAGCTCTCAAGTCCTTTCATGCGCCTTTTACACTCATTTCCGTAACCTTTACATGATTTCTGAGATCAGAAGAGATAAAGGCACAATTATTTTTGTGGCTTTGTGCTTGCTGAGGCACTTTTGGCTTATGTGGTTACAAATGTCCTTCTGGCCTTTAGTCCAGGTTCCAGGCTGGCTGGACTCAATTTCACAGTTGAACTGCCAGGCATTCAAACCAGATATGAAGGCAGTGCTGCTGGCTGACTGTCACAGGTAAGACCTGATCTTACAGATACAGGATATCCCATATAATGTGAAAATAGTTATCGAATACATTTTCCACCTCAAAATCCCTGTGGAAATTGAATGTTACCTGTAACTGATTCATGTTTTAGTACCAATAAGCCTTTGACTTCTCATTGAATCAAAAGCAAATAGTATTTTAGTAATTTCATCCATGTCAAAAAGTTGGCTACTGACAATATCCTCCATTTGTGCAACATGTTTGACCTTGTTTTTTCTTCATCTCACAGCATCCGTTTTTATGGGGGGGAAAAATAAAAAAAGCCCCACACAAACAGAAAACAAACCAACAGTGAATGAATATGTTCTTTCCAAGGTCACAATTTATTTTTTCTGAGTGTAATTCATTACCATTCCCTTTCTCAGCCTATTTAATACTTTCTTCATACAGTATTACACGTTCAGTATTTATGATGAATCTGGTGCAGTTATTTTAAGCCCCTATAACTGAAGTCCACTTAAAGTCACAGCGTTCTTTGTACCGATCTATACTTCTTATCTTTGATCAAATTCTTGTCTTCCTGTATTTAATGTTCTGGCTTCCCATCACCTAAAAATGCAGATGGAAATGAACTGCAAAATAAATTTCTTCATTTCATTTCTGGTACCTGGTGTTAGCCCGTAAATCCCAGGAGCACCAGTACTTCAGTGGAGTAATGCAGGCAGACCTTTCAGAGTTAACTAATAACCTAATAATATCTTGATCATTTGTTTTTGTTTTATCTATCAGCTGAATGTGGTGGTTGATAAGAAAAGGGGGAAAAAAACCCATATTCTTGGCACATACTCATCACCTAATAGCAAACAAATCCTTATATGAATCTTAGAATTGCTAAAGGCATTTCTCAGATAAGAAAAAACAAACAAAAAAAATAGAAAAAGAGAGAAAATAAGCCTGAAAGACTTAAGTTTTCAGTCTACTTATAAGTCCGGCAGAATTTGGAATACCTGGAAATAATGGATAACCTTAATAATAAACCATACCACCAAGATTTCCTCTAATGTAATTCTTCCTATGGTTTTTACAGATCAGTGGATTTGAAATCCAGATCTATATCTTTTCAATTTCATGTAACTTAATGAGGGACGAAGAACCTGTAGCTCTTGGCAAGCTATGGTTGGGCAATCAACATCCAGAGCTGACATCTAGCTGTAAAAGGCTCCCATAATATGATCATCTGAGGGCAGGTTTGTGACTGATTTGTGGCCCATTCCGAGCCCTTTGGTATAATATCTTATTCAGTAAAACACAACATACTTGTTAATGCTTAATTACTAAAGGAACAGGAGTTGAAAGTGGAATTTTAGCTATCAGATCTCTTATTTCTCTGGTAGCTTATATAGTAGGTGGTCAGATACTGAATAAGAGAAAAACCCCAATAACATAATATTTGGGGGCTGTTTTTGTTGTTGAGGTTTTTCCTAGAGACTGTACTTTGACCTCTGAACTACCAATACTTTGTTACCTAAGAGAAGATATTTACTTTTTGGTAAGAGTGTAATATCTTTGTAGGGAGCATCATTTATTTGTGTATTTGATTTAACCATTTAAAAATTAAATTCCTTCTATACTAGTGTGCTTTACAAAAGCATTCAATTTAATTTCCTCCCCTTCACCACCAGGTAAGTCTGTGATACTGTGGATACACGCTGTAACAGTACTGGGGAATAGAAAATTCTTGGTTGTCTTATTTTTGAAGTAGTAACATGTTAGTAGCTCGCCAAAAATCCTAATTATCTTCCAAAAGAAAAGTTTCACTATGACGCTTTAAAATGCAAAACATATAAAAATTTTACAGCTAGAAGAACTTGGGCAGCCTGGTGTTGTGTGTTATTTTGTGACTGCCTGTAGTAGGTGGGAGATGAGAGATGTGGGATAAAATGTCTCTGATGATAAAAAAGAGAAAGCTTATTACACTGCTTTCCAACAAATACCTTTGTGAAAAAAATGACTTTTTAAACACCATTTTTTAGTCTTAACATCTGTTGCATTACTATAGCATTCTGATTTTGACTAGGAGAGCAGGTTTATTTCTGTTCAAAATTTTCTTTTACTGAGCACTCCAGTTAAATTTAGTTATCAGAATTAAGATCATGTTGACCTTCCTGTCCAAGTTTCATGTGCATTTCTTTTCATTTGTTGGCGTAGTTTTTGAAGCATGTCATAGGCTTTTTGTGAGGTTTTGGCTTCTATTTTGGTCTTTTCTTAAGATATGAGACTGGTTTAGCCTTGGTAGGCAGAATATAACCTTTTCAACAAACTGCAGTATTTGACAGTTTCTGCATTCAGTCAACATTATTATTATTGCACGACTATAAAACTAACATTCTGGCAAAAGCAATTGGAAATTATTCCGTGTTGTTTAGCTTGTGATTTTGTTATAGCCCAGTAAAAGAAGAGACTGGTAACACAATGAAGGGTTTTTCTTTCTAGAAATGACAACAACAAAAGATTCAAATATTAATGAATAATTAATGAACTATTCACCTTTAACTATCAATTAACAGTGTCACTACCATCTACTGATTTAATACCAAGGATCAATATTCTCTAAATATTATTTTTCAATGTGAAGAAATCTTTACTGTACTATATCTTCATTCCCCTGTTTAAGTGGACAAAATTTCTCATAAGTACCAAAACCTGCAAAACCAAGAAAATAAAGTATTATCATGTGGGCAAAAGTATAATATACTTAGCACCTCAGTTAGGAGTTTAAAGCTCCAAATCCACATCTCTTAGAGGCAGAAAGTGAGGTTTTATTCTTTGGACAGCTTTTAATCAATTTGGCTTCAATCCTCGACTAAATCTCTTCAGACTACCCAGGAGTAAGTAGAAGTGAGTTCTTGAATTCCTAAATCCATTTGCAATCCAGTTAGTAATGTACAATTTTTAGCCACCTTGGATTCCTATATCAAATAAGTAATATCCTTTTATAATTTGAGGGACATTAAGGGATCTGTGTGTGTATATATGTATATCATTTTCTGATGGATACAGTCAACTTCTCTTTTTCTAGCATACATACACACACACACACACATATATATACATATAATGTATTTATGTGTAATTTATGTCTTTATATGTGTATACATATATACATCTGTGATGCTGATCATCATAATTTACTTCTAAAGATCTTTTAAATGTAGAGAGCTAAAACTTCAACTCAAAGCAGTCTACAGTTCCTTAACACACTACACATAAAAAAAAAAAAAACCACAAACAAAAAACCCCAGAAAAATACGATTTTTTATTGAATATTGATCTAGCAAATCTTGGATAACCTATCATCCAGGATAATGTTTCAGTATATAGATTTAGTTAAGCTGGTATATGAATGTTTTTAGATAAAGAACAGTACCACAACAATAATGCTTTTAGACATTAGCTTGCAGTTTGGAATACATAATTACATAAATACAGATTTAAATGAAGGACAGATATTGTCTGGTCATATTAATGTGTGTATTTTTGTCTTTTATTTTGTCCTAAAAGGCTTTTTATTTTATTAATTAACATTCTATTTACCTGCGTGTTGCGAGAAGTTGAAAATAATTGGCAAAGAAGTGATTTTATACCTAAAAATATAGTAATTTGATTAATTATTGCTGATATCAGGTAAACTTACAGTTCATCAAGATCATGCTAAAGAAGTCTCAGTTCACAAAATAAATTCCTAATGTCCAGAAAAGACAGTATAACATTAATAAGTTGCACTGGATTGCATTAAGTTGCATTTTGACTGTTACTTAAATTCTCTGCAGTATTTTGAGTAATACAATACTTACGAAGAAAAAAATAAAGTTGGATCGTGGTAGCCTGCAGAAGTTGCACTGTTCAGTCCATCAGGGTTTTAACAGTAATATAACTTTCGTGAAAACTATAGAAACTTTTCTACACAACCACTACTATGATTTATTTATTACTACATATATTTTATAATCTGATTCCAGTAGCTCTGCTGTCTGTAATGGCTGTCATTAAAAGTAAGAAGCTGTGATGATCTGAAAAGATGAGATCTGAATATGCATAAATACACAATTTTTAGTCTGAGAAAAGCTTCTAAGTTAGACATAATTTTATAAATAATGCAGCTTAGTTGTGCATTAGTTATACACCAGTTGTCTTAAAACTGATGCAAATAAAAATCTCTGAATTACTCATTTGGCTGTTGAGGTTGGCTGATTTAGTTTCATAAACGTTATAATGATATTTTTGAAAATCACAAATGAGGACTAATATTATTATAATACTCTGAAAAAAACAAAATCCAGAGTGCTGAAAAATGAAGCTTTCTCCAGGGACAAAACTAAAGGGAATGGAGCTGCAGTTTTTCTTCATTGTTAGGTACCTCAATTAGTATATGTTGTCCTCCAATATTGTATGAAAGAATAATAAAGCTCTATTATTTATAGTGTACCACCTACAATTTAAACATTTAACCAACAAAGATGTTTTCTTCTGATAATCAAGCCAGATGTGATTATATTTCTTGATCATGAAATTCCATTAGTCCAGCTCAATTCCATTTTCTCTATGTTATTTTTCTAGTCATCATTATTATACTCTCAGGCTTTATGCCAACAAATCTGAGTCAGGAGTCAATGCTGTGTAAAATGTAAAAACCTCAAACTTAAAATGTTAAAACCTCTTCGTATTTGTGAGTGCTTCTTTCCAAATTATGTGGGGAAATAATGACATCATAATCCGTGAATTCTGTAAAACACAGATGTTACACAAATACACAAAACCAGAAATTGAGTCAGATTTGGAGAGAAGCAGTGTACCTTTTTTTTATTAGGTCTTTCTATAAGAATAGGAATCCTAAACCATGGAAGGTAAATGACTGGTCAAATCTTGACTTTGTGAAAGCTCCATAATAAATTTCTTTATCAAAATTTTAGTATTCAGGTCAATATGAAAAATATTATTGGAAACTAAATACTGGACTTAGGGAGAGTTATACTAACTTCCCAGCTGAGGATCTAGTACCTATAGTGTGTCATCTATAGATACCAATTAATAAAGCCCTGAGTGTCGTGTTACATAAGTGAACAGAATGCTGGGAGTCATGACTAGACCACCAAATCAGGGAAATATTGTATATATAAGGGATATTGCATGTTCCAGTTTTACCTCATCCTTTTATGTTCTTGTCAGTCAAGCCGCTCACAAGTGTATGGAAGTGGAACTGCACATGTACATGCATGCAGTGACACTTGTACCTTACACAAAGTCAAAGTGTAATCAGACTAGACAATTCCGTTGACTTAGAGGGAATTTATCTGTCATTCTATTTCAGAGTATTCATATTCTTGTGCACCTAATCACAAACAGACTTTAAGGACCAGAAGGCTGGCACTGCACTTGTTTTCTTAAAAAATTGTGTTCTCTTTGCCTATGTCAGATATACATGCAGGCCCATAACCAGATGGAGCTGGCCAGTGTCTCCTTGATGCTAGCTGTAGCAATTTGTACCCATATTAATGGAAATAAAATAGAGATTTTCTGTCTTACGTAGGTATACTTAGAGTATTTTTGCTTGGAAACTGCAGGTGTCAGTATTTTTTCTGTTTGCTTTGATGTACTGAAGGCATCATGTGTACTGACACAGGTGCCAAAGTCAGTGAATCAGCATTTTGAAGGCTGAAATAGAATTTGCAGAAGTACCACCATCAGAAAGTGGATTATTGAGGATTGAGATTAGAGTAGTGATAAAAATTAAAGGTACAAACATTTTCATCTGCTCAAAGGTACTGTCCTGCTCATTTTGTTGTAAAGTATACAAACATATCACTCTGCTAAGTAAAACTGGAGATGATACATCTAGTTATATATTAGAACTGGGTGATAAATATCAGGGGGGGTTTAAGGTTTAGTTTGATAGTATTTTGAACTTGCTGATCCTTTTACAGTTCACTGATAGTGCTGTTCAACACTCTTCAAAGCAGTAGGCAAATCCTCAAGGAAAATGCAATAATATCCTGAACACTCATCTACCAGGGGGTTTTTTTGTGTTTTGTTTTTTGGGGTTTTTTTGCAGTCCATTTAAAAAAAATAGTTATTTCATACCTGTGTCAATCTTTTCTTAATAAATGTCACTATTTGCTATTAAAATGCCGGTGGTGGATTTACATTTGAGGAGACAGGAACACAAATCATAAGTGAATGTTTGGATCAGAAAAATACGATTTGGGTACACATATTTGTGTGTTTTGCTGTAATTCACATCACTGAAGATTGTAGCTGGTGTTAGGAAATTTAATTTCATTACCCTGGGAAACCTCATCAGAACACTGTCATAGTGTCAAATATTTAAAATACAGTTTTCTTGTGTCACATATACTAAGGCCAACTGATCAATGCAAAATATTTTAAGCTTGATTTCCTTTTCCTTGAATTCTATGGCCATAGTCAGTAAAATATTGGGATGGTGTGCTAGCCTGAACTGAACAGGAGTAAATGCTAAAGAACCAGGATAATTTGGTTGGAAGTTTTAGATTTGCCTGGTTGATTCACACTGGAATGAATGAAAGCAAAACAACCAAGACAGGAAGAAGAATACTAAGATGTCTACAAGTGAGTGAATTGCAGATGTTCAACTGTAAAAAATCTTTCTCAATATAAAAATATTTTTGGCCATGAAAACTATGGCTTATTTTCACTGCTAGCTTTAAATTGCAAGACGGAAGTGTAACATGCTGGGCAAGACCACTGAGCAAGGAAAACAAATATAGGTGGCCCAGTGAAAGCTGCTGCTATGTAAAGAACGTGTAAAAGTTTATTAGCTTGAAAGAAGTTGTGTAAATTTATAAAACTGTGATGAACAGTGTATTTGAGCTACCAGTGTTATTTTTTTGTTTCACTGTAACAAATATTTACATAATAAATACATATTTTCTATTTCCACTCCAGTTAGTTTGTATTTCTTGACATAATGCTGTATATGCAAATAGAAATTACTTTGGTACAGAAATTTCAGTGAGAATGCTGCTTAAACTCAGTGGTGTAGCAAAAGATGGTGGCAATCAAATTTCTTTATTTTTGTTTTCTCCATGAAATTTTCTGTGCACCATCTATGAATAAAATAAGTTCCTCAGGCAAAATTTACAATGATCCTCACTTCACTGATGGAGAAAAAGAGAGAGAGGTTTAAATATTGAAAGTTGTGAACCAAACTTCATGCAGAACAGGATTTACTAATAGAGCATCCTAAGCCTGGATATGACCAGAGTCTAGAGAGAGAAGAGAACAGCACTATTACAAGAATACACTCTCCTAAGAAGAAGACAATCTCCCAGATTAAGTCCTGTTTTACTTTCAGTCTTGGATTTTTGTCAGAATATGTGCCAAAAAGAGTTATAACTGCTATGTGAAATTCCTAGTTTGTATTTAAGGGAGATAGTTTGCTTATCATCAAGTAAAAGTGGATGGTAATAGCCAAGAATGATGTAAATCTTGCAATTGAACTGGCAGATTTCCAAAACATTTCTTTTCCTAAGAAACATTGTGAAGAACAAGAGGTTTTGTTCAGCACAAATCTCTTGGAATGACATTTTTTTAATACCTGTCTCCTGCTGGGGGAAGAAAAAACCACCTTTTTAGTACCGTGCAGAAGTGGCTCAGCATGGCTCAGATTATATCCTGCACAATTACAGCTTCATTACCTATATAAAAGTTTTTTAGTCAAACTTGGGCTTTCCAATGCACACAAAAGATGTTGCCTACTTTAGGGCACTGGTTCCTAGCACTGTGTGGTATGCTGGTGATGAAAAATCTGAGCGAAAAGTAGTGGCTTTGATAGGTCTTTGAACCACTTCCAGTATGTTTTCCTTTTGATAAACTATGTCAGTTTATCAAACTATCTCCCTTGATGTATTTACATAATGATTAATTGAGGAGAAATGTCTTCAGGGCTTTCTGAAGAAATGTAAAATGGGATTCTGACTCATTCACCTAATTTACTGTTAATGCATGAGGGGGATGAAATAAAGTTATCTACCTTCTTCTGTTTAAATGATGCAAACTAGATCAAACTTTGTCACTATTAATACTATTTCCTAATGTCTTTGTGTTGCACTGATTCAAATTCAAGATGCCTCTGAAACTGCTCTTGACATAGTAACTACTACTTGTTACAAATTATTATGAAAACCTAATACACGTTTTGTAGTACCTGTCACAATTTTGAAAGTTAAGTTCCTTAAATATTAAATATTCTGACAGTTGAAAAAATAAATGCCATTGCTCCTTCTCTTCTAAGATCGTACATGTTTTCTTCATTGATATTCGGTTTCAGAATATCTTAAAATAAGGTTAGACCTTCCTACAAAATTAAACTTATTCTACATTTGAGGCCACTGAACTAGCTGCTGCACCTGCCTCCCTTCGAAAGTTCCATCTGACTGAAGCATTTATATAGCTCTTTTCGTGTTTCACCTCAGAAGCTGCTGAATTTTTTAGTAGTTCTGATTCCCATTGACAGAGCTCTGCATGCCACCCGTGAAATACTCCTCAGAAAACATAACTTCCCTACATGGACAAGCCAAAACATACGTGTTATATCTATACTTATTTCTGAAAGTTACTCAGATAAATTCATCTCATTCTTCAGATTTTAAGAGGCAAGATTTCCTCATTCATTTCTCGACAGCAAGAGTAACTTACAGGTTTCAGAATCAGATACCATTTGTTCGACTTACCAGTCTTTATTCAAACAGTACATGTCATTGCATATTCCTGTGAGTGAGAAGTTCTGGTATCAGGCCCTCAAAAATGTGTCTCTCAGTTACTCGCTCGCAGTATTTTCAGAAATCTGGCCAAGAGCTTCCCTAACATTCCAGAAAATGATGGCTTATATGTTCAGAATGAAGGGGTAGTACTGAAGACCTTCAGAGTTTATACAGTGCAACAAATTTGGTTCTGTTGTAACATGTGGAGATCAGTATTGTTTTCCAAGAAGAGGAAGTAATTCAAAAGAGTTCTTTGAAGGGGAAATCTCGTTTTTGATTCCTTGAAATATCTCAAAGATTCCATTCTGTTTCTGCACTTTGGTTTGGTTTTGGTTTTTTGTTTTTTGGTTTTTTTTTTTTGTTGTTGTTGTTTTTTTTCTAATATTGAGCTTAACCTCTGTCAGTTAGTAACATAGGAGGACAAGTCTGGAAAACTGTGGGGAGAGATGGGATGGAGTTGAGCTGCGGGCTGTAGGACATGCCTGCAGAAGCGCATGGCAGCTCACAGAGGCTTGTCTCCCCCAGACCTTGGGGGGAGGAGGTGTCACATGGCAGAGCCCTGCAGAGAGGAGCCTGCTGGAAGCTGACAGATGGGTGGACGATGCGTGGTCACCCCATAGAAGGACATTTAGAAAGCTTATTGCTCACGTGGCAGCATGGCATAGGTTACATAGTGAGAATTGCCATGTAAGGAAATACTGTGTCTTGAAGAAGTGTATAAAACCAGTTCAGTCCTTTGAATAAATGATTCAGGTTCCCTGCCGGTCTGGGTCGCATCACAACAAAGAACAGCTAATAAGCTCTACATGAGGTTGTGTTATTTAAGGGTATTTCTTAGTTTTCATCAGTTCATCTTGGTAGTTAGGACAGCTTGAGCTAATACTCAGTTTTTTGATACGACTAACATTATTTAAACCATACTAAAATAGAAGAAAAATTGTAAAGACATTGAAAGATTTCCTATGAAATCCATTTATGGAAGGATACTGAACTTTGACACTGTCCTGAAGGACAGCCATGGAGTCTTTCTACACACTGATAAAGTGACAAGACTGCTTTTAGTCTTCTCCAAATCAGTAGTATGTCTCCTTTGTGCAGAAGGTAACTGCATACTAGAAGTCATAAGATTCTCCAACAATTCAAGGCCTCTTGTTTTAGTAATCTTTTAGTAATCTATTTCTCTGATCCTGCAGTTTGGCTGGATGCACTATATCCTCCTAACTTGCAATCTTAAAATCAGGAGGAGAGGAGACTGCAGAGATGAAAACACCAGTTGGTTAGAG
This sequence comes from Oreocharis arfaki, assembly GCA_013398015.1. Classification (NCBI taxonomy): domain Eukaryota; kingdom Metazoa; phylum Chordata; class Aves; order Passeriformes; family Paramythiidae; genus Oreocharis; species Oreocharis arfaki. The sequence goes on from VZRR01006225.1 coordinate 221,990, forward strand.
CATGGTGGTAATAACACCGAGGAGGTTTGATCCCTGTATGGACCAGTCACTTAAGAGGTGGACTCGATGATCCTTGTGGGTCTCTTCTAGTTTGGAATATTCTGTGATTCTGTTTCCAAGGTTGTATAGTTTGAGACCAATTAGACATGGGTCTTTCTTCAGGCAGTAGCAACTCTTTTTGAAGAGCTGAACTTTCCTGCCCTGAGTGCTCTTTTGGTTTTTTAGGTGTTAAGATTGGTTGTTTTGTATGATAGTTTTAAGTATAGGTAGTATGTGAGTATGAGAAAGACTTTTTAGTCCTGAAAATAATCTCATAAGAAACAATAGGATTTTGCTTAGATCACATCGGACAGAATGGAGGCTTCAGATGGTTTGTCAGGGAGATTCACACTTCTGTGTGAGGAGTCACAATGTTCAGAAGGAAACACTTTGCTTTGTAAACTCCTTCCCAGAGAGGAGTCTAGGTGTGGCAGGTTCCATCCTAGTCCTAGACTTAGTCAAAAGTTTATGGCTAATGGTTTATGTTGGTGTAATTCAGCCTTCATATAACTTTCTCCAACAGGATTAAGAACATCAAACCAAACATATTTATATGAATAAAGTATGTTATTTGTTGAAACTGATGACAATAATAATTAGACTAAAAACTTTCAATCAGAATTACTTCCTGCACAGTATGTTTATAACTGCTGTTATACTGCAGGACTTTTTTTAAGCAACATTGAAGAAATTATATTAAAACTAGCAAAGTAATTATTAACAGGAGCTTTATGTTATTCAACAATACCAATGACCCTGGGCAACTCTTTGATTCAGCCTCAAGGAGTAACCTTGAGGGGGTTCCTTCCATTCAAGGGAGGAATCTCCACATGCACTCCTAGAAGGAGCGTGTCGCAAGTCCCTGCTGTAAGAAATGGGACTGGGCTTTCATAGTATGAAGTAACTGACTGTCGTTCATATGTTACAAGCCAGCTGTGTCAGCTCAGCAGCTTTCAGTTCAGCACCTTTAGATAAAGTATGAGTATTATCAGTTGCTGTTTCCTTTATAAAGATGTCTGTATGCTGCGTCCTCACTGGTCTGAGTTTCTGTAAGGAGATGTTGTTCTTCACATCCTCAGAATGTTTAGCTGTGGGATTGATGTGTCAGGCTGGCCTCAGTGTTCTTTAACAACAAAAAGAGTGTAACTCCTCCTCTCCATCTGTAATCAATAACTTTTGCAGATATGGTAAAGTTTAAGCTGTTTTTTCCCCACGTAGGCAGAGCATCCTGTGAAAAGATCAAAGGCAAAACCTGAACTGCTATCAAAAATGTGGTTGAAAACAACTATGCAGAAATTTTATATATGAAACAGTGACTGCAGAACTCAGTTCTGATCTAACTGTCCCTCTCAGCCTCCTTCAATCCGTGTTAAAAAAAAAAAAAAAATTCTATGTCCAGTATTTCTTATTCACAGCTCAAGGTCCCTCATCTCTTCTCAGGTTTACTTGCCACAGTTTATCCCTGGTTTCAAATTTTGAGGCTTATGTCCGTGTCTTTTATCACTGAAATACGGCTCAGAACAGCATTGCTGTGATAGCTTTTGCATGGCCTTTCTGAAAAATGAGCCAAGTTGTGATTTATGCTCTTTGGCATCTTTGACTATTTAGGTTCTTCTGGATAATTACTTTTCTTGCACTTTGGTCGGCTATAAATGGGAATTTCTCACTGTGTGAGCTCTATTTCTTGAATTGCCTCATTCAAACATAGAACTAAAATGTAAAAGACAAGGGTTTTATCACAGCAGTACTATTACTCTAAACACTCTTTTAAGGGGCCAGAAGGGTTGTCAGCTGCTAGAAACGCATTAACACCATTTATCAGATATTGCCCCTCCATTATCTATCAATAAACTTAAAGAACAGAAGCCTTGTACTGTTTATCTAAGTATAAGCCTACAGTTTTGTAATTCTCAGTTTGTGAAAGAGGATGACTTTCAGCTTAAGAAATGAAATAGTGTCATACTTTGGTATTTTAGGGGTTTTGAATGCTATAAAGCAGTTCATTTGGCTTTCTAAAACCTTAGAAGACTCAGTTGTCAATTACTTGCATGCAGAAAATCTGCTTTGTAATAAGTGCAGGCAAATTCATCCCTGGTGCAACTTTATTGACTTGAAATTAAAATCAGTTTCTGTTAAATGATCCGTATGGGAAATACACAGTTTGATTAATCAAAGGAAAGCATCCTTTCTGATGTGTGTTAGTTTTAAGCCTGAACTTTTGCTAATATACACTTCTTGCAATTATTGCAATTAAATAAGCAAAAAATTGACAGAATTTAAAAGTGGTATAAATGCTGGTGCTGGGTAAACAGTCTAATGAACTGCATGCGAAGAAGCAGATGTCAAGGCATGTATGAGTGTGAACTGTTTTGTGGTTTACATAACAACTTAGGTGATGGTAGTCACAGAGCTGGACACAAAAAGTGGGGTGATGTTCATACAAAGGGGCAATCTTTAAATAAGTTTCTATTCTATGTAGTTCAGAGTTTTTTAGATGAAGCAAAAATAGCCTGGCAGACTGGTAACTACAGAGAGAAAGTCTGAAAAGCTTAAGCATCACCTAATAAATTTTCTGCCAGAAGGATTAAAGGTTTTAAACCTGATACAGCACTCCAAGTCCACTGTAGCAATACTCAGGTGTTTTCTACCTTGGATTTGAATTTTTGGACCTTCTCTTCAGTCAGTTCTAATTTTGTTCTCATGTAGCTATTTGCTAACTTTGCTGATTTTTTTTTCTGTTTTCAATATTAGTGATAATGATATTGTCACCCCAGTGAAGCTAAGAAAGTATGAAAATACAAGCTCTTTGAGCACATACCCTAGCAGACAGGAACCAGGATAATTAAATAATACCCATTCAGTGTTGTGATTTGTTCATATTGATGGTCATGGGAGAGGGCAGAGGATATTTAACCTAAGAAAGCAAGAAAGGTAATATAATAGAATTTTAACTACATATGAAGAGTGTAAAAATCGAAGTCTAGAAATATAGGTTATCTGAAGGGAAGCAAGTCTTCTCCTAGACGTCCAGTGCATAGATCCAGTGTAGATTACAGGCTGCAATCTTGTTTATAGTTTGGCAGTTGTAGTGATGAAGAAATTGCTGACTAAACTAATGAATGGCACCTCCTTATATAACTTCCACAGAAGAGCACTGCACATTACTTGGAGTGAATGTGTGAGGAAACTCCAATATATTTCACTTAGCTGACTTGAAAATAAACATTATAATGTTGTAGAAACAGAAATCAGGAATAATGGAATTTCATAGGCAAAATTTGAAATACGAAAGATGCATGATTTCTTAGATTTAATAAATTTTAATGCATTAAAAATATTAAAAAGCATTGTTATTTTTCCCATAATTTAACAATCAATTTATTGATTAATGTCCCATAAGATGAATGAGGCTATTTATCAAATAGTCTGTAAAAGTGACTGATGGAAACTCTAAACTTTGATTTTATTGCTGCTAGGCTGAATGAACCAAGCCTCCTAGTAACTATGGATCCTCCATTTACTTATAAGCCAACAAGTAAAGCTGGCAAGATCTTACTAGTAAGGAATAGAAAGACAGATTCATAAGTTAAGAAAAGGAGTTAGTACTTCAGAAAAATTATGAGGTTGATAAATGTGTTCAGTAAAGGAATGTACTTAAAAAAAGTTACACATGTACAAACATTTTATAAGCACTGCTGTTTAAAAAAATATAATAGAAATGATAAGTGAAATAAAAAGATTTTATGTATTATCTGTGTGTTCAACTTCAAGTCAGCACGTTCTTCATAAAAATGAACTGTGTAATGCCAGGGTTTTTTAACAGAAATAAAGCATGAAAGTTGCATGCTTGGGCAGCTTGGGTGTAGATTTTTGGTATGTTGCATACAAATAATATTGACAAGAGACAGTGGAAAATAAAAAGGTTTATGTACCTCCTGAGATTAAGTTCAGAAAAGGGAACTCTAGATACTGGTTGTCTCCCCTTTGAAAATTATTTTTCTGATTTGCTCTTAGTTCACAACGAAAGATGTTTCATCAGTCACTGTTGAAACATATTTTCAGATGTAATTGAAGAAAGCATGTGCTTTACATAAAAGACACTGACAAAAAAAAAAAAAAAGAGACAGAGAAACAAGGTGGAGACTTTGAAGTCAATAATTCTGGAAGTTTATGTTCCTGTACATATTAGTCTCTCCCTGTGTGTTCATGCATGTTGGCACAGCCTTGTTTGATATATATGGTATCTGCATCCCTGTGAGAAGCTCTTTAGGACCTCACCAGATCTTCCCAGAAACATCCACACCATGCAGCATGTAATCTGACAAACAAGATCCTTTTGACATCTGTTATGCACCCAACTTCTGTGCATCACCATGCCCAGATGTATGCTACATCCAAAAGCGACTACAATGTGGTACACTCATTAATCTTGCTGCAAGGACAGGACACGCTGTAAAGAGTACCGGGTGAGAAGCTAACATGCTCTACTAGTGTTTCCTGCAGGACTGGGCAAACATTTCACATCTGTGATGCTTCAGGTGGCACTCAGATGCTGGGAGGACAGCTGGCTGCTGGGCAGTCAGATGGGAGAGCTCATGAAGAGCCAGATGAAAGCATTGTGTGAACCAGTGTTGAGGTGCTTCAGGAAACATGTTGCAGCTTCTGCCTGGTGCTCCAGGCTGTTGCTTCATACAGGCTGTTGGAGACATGCTGCTTCTGCTCAGTGGTTATTCTTTATGGGTCTTATGTTGCCTTGGTCAGTACAAGGCTGATAGGTGACTTCTGGGATTGCATCTTTACTGTCATCCCTCAAATTGAATATCCCTGACATAGAACACTGAATATCTGTGTCTCTTTCTCTTCTTTCCATAGGGCGTAGTGCAGCATGATGAGGGGTATAGACTGTGTGGTGGTATGCCTTGCAAAAACTTCTGGAAAAGACAGTACTAAAGACAGAGTACTTACCTCAGGCTGGCAGCAAGCAGTACAGCAAAAACAGACTGCTTTGCAGGTTTTTTTTTTTGCATCTTTCTGACTTCCATTACTTCATTCTGAAAAAGATTCTGCAGTCACCAAGTGAAGATGTTTTGTCACAGACGGGATTTACAAATTATGTACTCAGCACAGTGTGCCAGACTACTCTTGTTGACTGCAATTCAACCCCACCTTTCAAGTCAAAAGTTAAAAAATGTCACCAAACTCAGCACGGTGACACATAATTCTAAGAAGGCTTTGGATACCACAGCACTGCAGAGTGTTGCTGTATCTGTAGGTGTTAATGCATCAGCTGAGGATTTGGTAGTCAAGTTGGCAGTTAAGTCTTATGTGGTGTGTGTCACAGGTACAGTATATGATGTGAACGTAGACCACTCTGCTTATGGGTGCGAGGACCTTTGTTTAACCTCCCATGCTGGCTGTTTACGAAGTTTTCTTGTTTGATGCCACCACACTGTTCTGCACAGCCACTAAAAGATGAAATGATGTGGTCATAAAGGTAGGGCTTTGGAATCTGCAAGAGAGTAATTGAGATGCAGCCACTGAAATCACATATTTACGTAAAATTCTAAATCCTGATTTAGACAAAGTGGGAAAAAATATGCACAGTGTTTAACTCCATAGTTTTAATTCTGTTACATTTTAAATAGCTCATAAATGTGTGGACAAGGAATTGTTACGTATGTGGAACTTCATGTTTTTCTCTCAGTTCTTTCTACTTGGCTCTGTAGAAGGGACCTAACTTTTTGTGATATATGCATATCTATATGATTTCCCACCATTTTATATTTGACGGTGTTACATTCCTTTGTTTAAACTCTTTTTTCTTTTTCTTTCCTAGAGGAGGTAATGTTAAGAACTTGACTCGTCACTCTAAACAGAATTAAGCAACATGTAGTATTTAGCTATGAATTTTTCTACATCTTGAAGCCTATACAAGCATGAAATTGGATTGTAGCTAACTGATTGTTGTGGAAACTAGATATATCTGTTCTGGTTCTGTGTTTGTATGCTTTAAGGACTTTTCAAGGTGCCTCTCACATTGTGTTTTTCTGAGTTAGAACTAAATCTGTCCTTAAATAGTGGATATTTTTAATTTTTATCACACCATTCTCTAATAAAACTCAGCAGATGCTGTGTCTGAATACTTGCATATTTTGCTATGTAGTTCCATAAACCAATGCTTTTTCTTATGTGATTATTTGATACCTACCCTTGACCTTTTCTAGCCAGCTTTAATACCAGCTGGTAGCATGATCTGAGTAAATAAAAATAAGCAAAGGAAGACATAGGAGCTCTGAATTGATATGATTTCTTCCTTTTAACGTCTTTCTGATTAGTTAAAATACTGGAGGAGAGTAGCTCTATGTTTTGGGTGAAATTTTTTCTTTGCAGAGAGGTGTGCCTGTGACTGAAACTGCATGTGTGTACCTCATACTGTCTTACCATTCTGCGAACAAATTTCTTGGTTGTTTTAAGAGGCATGTGCAAATTTGTCATCTAACTGTGCTTTATTGCTTCATATGCAAATTTATATATGCAGGCCTCACAGAACAGAATCATGCAAAATCACTGAGGTTAGACAGGACCTATAGAGATCCTCTAGTGTACATAAAAATGAAATTGAGATGTGTGAAACAAAAAGTCAAAATTCAGATTTTTTACTTGAAGAGTCTTAATTGGTAAAAAATACTCTGTAGAATTTATTGTAAGAGAGAGAAAAGGGTGTGAGTCAATTCATAATCATTTGTAATAGTTATATTTGGTTACACATATCTGGTAATCTGTATAAATTTTCAGAATACTTGCTAAATAACACCAAAAGAGTTTTGATGCTACTATATCTCGAATTAGTATCAGAGAATCATAGAATGCTTTGAATTGGAAAGGATTTGTAATGATCATCTAGTTTGAAACTCCTACCTTGGAGAAGAATATTTTTCATTAGATAATGTTGCTCAAATTAACTAATTTATTTTTCCATATACAAGTTTTGTGTTAACTTGCTTATCTTTAGAAATACATTTCACTGTTTTTCATTCTTTTTAAGGTGCTGGTGGCTGGTCTCCACTTGTGTCCAATAAATATCAATGGCTTCAGATTGATCTTGGTGAAAGAACTGAGATTACTGCTGTCGCTACTCAAGGTGGTTACGGGAGCTCAGATTGGGTAACAAGCTACCTTCTGATGTTCAGTGACAGCGGACGAAACTGGAAGCAGTATCGTCAAGAAGAAAGCATTTGGGTATGTTCTTTCAATAATGAGAATTAAGTTTCTGCGGAAGACTTAAAGGCAACTTACTATGCATTGTTGCAAATCTAAGCAAAGCTGTAGAATATAAAGAAGTGGACTAAAAGTGTTTAGATAATTAACTATACAAAGCAATTTAGCTCTTGAAAAGATGAAAGACAGTAAAAAGCAAACAAACGTCAAAAATCTAGTCTTAGCAGTACTCCATTAAGACACAAGGAATTATTCTGAGGATTAAAAATGTACTAGAAAATCTCTTTTGTCTTGCTGTGTATGACAAACTTCTTTTCCCAGAAGTATTGATCCCATTGTGTGAAACTTGTCTTTTAGTTGCAGTAAAAAAAAACAAAACAAAACAAAGCAAAGCAAAGCAAAACAAAGCAAAGCAAAACAAAACAAAACAAAACAAAACAAAACAAAGCACTTGCTTATTTTTTCTGGAACATTTAAACTGATTGTAAGAATTAAGTGAAACAACCAAAGAAATTAAAATCTGAACCAAACAAATCCCAGTCTATTAAAAAAGAAAAAAAAAGGCAATATTTAGTCTTGGTCATCAAATTCACAGTCTAGTTTCTGGTGCTCTAACCTGTTTATTTCTGACTAGCTTTGTAACTAGTAATAATAATTAATAAGCCATTAATAAGGTCGTCACCTTCTTTTTGCATGAATTTTAATGAGAGCAAAGGATGCAATACCAGAGAGAAGATGTCCAAAGTCAACATGAAAAAGTGGATTATATGGTTTTAGAAAAAGGTTACATCTTTCCTTGATCCCCAATATTTGGCAGGTTGAACTAGTGAAAGCTTATTGGAGCTTGTGTTGTGTTATTGTATCCTGTCAAGTGAATTCTGTTCTTCATGCATAGAGCTGATTAACTTCTAAATTTTTTCTAAGCCTTAGACTTCAGTTATTTCTTGCTGCAGTTAAACATTATGTTAAAATGTATTTCATTTTATGCATTTTGATTTTGTTGACTTTTAATTCAAAATGTTCTTGTCACTCTTGCTGTCAAAACCCATCTATGGTATAATGAGATTATGCAGTGTTTTACTTGTTGCATAATTAGCCTGCTTTTTGAATTTGCTGCATACTTCCGCTTCAGATTGTGTTTTCATAACAAAGAGAAATAAATGAGTTTCTAATCCATATGGCTGTGGGGAGTAAGAAAATCAATCAATTTTCCAAATGTTAAATGAGCATAAGCTGCTTCAGTATTGTCTTTGCTCATCTTAAAACAGACTGATAAAACATATCTGAGAGGTAGGGCAGCTTGATCTCTTCCATGACGGCTCTTTTGAAATTCGATATTGGTATTGCAAACAGTGATGCAGATCGTTATTTCTTGAATATTGCCACCAGTAAAATATCAAATGAAAGTTCTGAGAAGTAGTTAAATGCTGATGCAGACTTTGGATAAGGGGGTTGTTATATCTATAGGAGGACGAAAGTGGAGCTTCAATTCCATCATCTCAAACTTAATAAAAAATGATTATTTTAATGATTGCAATGCAGATTGAAGGTATGACTTGCAGGCAGTAATGCATAATTCAAGGATGCAAACCATCAAATTCAGGGACAGTATATTGATCTTTTTTATGTATCTTTATTTAGGAGTTCTGCTTCTAGGGGAATATATTTTCTCTTTTCTAAACTAATACACAGATGTAGTCTTGGAGTGAAACTCTTAAATCTCTATTTATTTTATAGATTTTCTCCTACTGTTAGCTCTTTATGGTGTCTTCTTAAATGAAGTGCTCAAGTTCATTAAGGCAAGGACATCCAACATTTAATGATATCTACTGTGTTACTGTGTTATTTCTATCCTGTTTTTAACTGAGTCATTGGCCTGTTACAAGGCTGTTTACCAGAAGTACTTTTTGGGTTTTTTTTAATACTACTCTGCTAATTCTTCAATTAGAATGATGGAAGATGTCCAGTTCTGAGGGCCCTGTGTTGAAATCTTTGCTAGATGTAAGGATTTTCACCGTGTAACCACTCTTCATAGACTGAAGTAAAGATACTTCTCTTGTCTGCAGATTCACTGGTTCCTACTTTCTATTTTTCTTTCAGAAGTTAGTTTTGAATTGTCTTTGTTTCCTTATGGCTTGCCTTAAGGTTCTGAAACTCATATCACTGTATGGCTATAACAGTTTTTTCATGCACTATAAAATTTTTGTAACAACTGAGATGAAAGAGTACTATCTAGACATCTGCAAATGATCTAGTTATCAAAACTCTCTTGATAGTCTGTGGAGAGGGTAGTTTTTTCTAAGGCTGGTTCCTCTGACCCTAGGTGTCTTTCTTAGGCTGAAGTGAACCATGTATGACTATTTCACCTCCCCCCACCAATAAAACACATCGCCTGTTGGTGCTGAATTTTGTAAAAATTCTGAAGTTATGTGAGATTAGCCTCTCTCCCTTCCCTTCTGCTAAATATTAAATATTTGTTTTCACTTTTCTATCTATTAGGAATTAGTTTAGAAGGAATCATGGTGTCTGCAGTCTTTACTCATGTGATACATTTTGGTCTCAGTGTTCTAGTCTTCTTGTTGTACTGATGACCTAAATATATGGCTTACTTCCTGTCTCATAGCTGTAGGAAGTTTCTATTTTATGTAGATTTTATTTATTGCTTAAAATCCTTTAATTACTAGAGGTGTTTTTGAAATACTAACTGCATTATATTTAATTCCTTGGACTCCTGTCACTGTAGGTAAAGTATTGTTAAGTATTGTTAGGTATGGGTTCTATGATAAAGTTTTTCTTATTTCAACAATACATTTTGATTTTTGTCTTCAGTGATACTATTGTCACTGTCTTTTTAAAGTTAACTGTAAGTATTTTCTGCCCTGTTCTTGATATTTAAGATTGATATTTAAGATCTGGATATGTAAGATTTTTGAGTCAGAACTTATTAGGATCGATATTTACATCTCTTTTAGGAATTGGTACGGTTCTGGTCAAGATATAATTCTCAAGTGAAATAGTTGCTATTAGTGGTAAAATACATGTTTTTGCACAGAAATAATTCCCTTTGATAATGATGAGTTTAATCTTGGAAAGAAATTAATTCATCACTATTTTATATTTTCTTCAGTTTTACCATAAATATGAAAGTGTTTGAACAGGGCATGTTGTGTCATTTTATGTTCTTCAATTTTTTCACTGTGTTTCTATTCCTTAGGATGTAGTTTCAGATGCAGTAGAGTTCAAACTCCCAAGCCCAGTCTTTTGCATGGCTCTTTTTTACCTTTAAAATGAGCAGAAGCCTCAAATCTCTTTGTGTATTAACAGCTTTTTTCCTCTGGAAGTGATGATTTTGTTCACTTTCGTTCTTTCAGACTTCAGGAGGTATAGAGTAAAATATCATAAAAAAATGTATGTTACATTTTGGTCAAGAAGTGCTAGGAAACATTATGTCTTTGAATACTACCTTTAATAGAGGTACTGCTATTCATTCTTCCTTGTAATTTGTATTTGTATTCTTCCGTGTAATTCTACATATCATCACCTGTATTTTATTTTTGAAGACTCTCTATTGTAATTACATTTATCTATTTGGGGCTATGTTTGCTGATCCTTTTAACTAGTGTAGTTTCCAGGTTTAACTAAATCCATAGTTTTGTATCAGGAAAGTTTTTGTGCTGTGTACTCTGTTCTTGACATAACTAATTGCTCTTCTTTTAAAAGGAGAGTTATAAGGTAAAGAGATTAAACGGTAGGAGTTAAGAGGGGAAAGAAGGATAGCAATTCAAGTTTAAATAACAAATTTCTCGTGGCTGATAATTTCAGTGAAAACGTCAGTGATCAAACTTATAGAGAAATGCATCTGAATGTTATTCGTTAGCAGGAGTTTTGAAGAACAGAAGAAATTAAATTTCTCTTTGATTTAATGTAGACTACTTCTTCTCTAACAGACCTGTGGAAATCCACATATATTTGGCCTTCAGTTTTGTGGATTTTATTTTTTTTCCCTGCGAGAATAATCATTTATCCATTCCACAAATGGAATCAACTTTTCACTTTTATTTCTCTTGAATCTTCCTTTTAAAAATTATTTCCAAAGGGAGAAATTAAAACTAATAGATAAACTAAGCTAAAATTTGAGGAAATCATGACCATTTTAGTAAATTCTCTTTTAGAAGACAAATTTGTTTATTTCTGTTTGTTTTTGTGCATATATTTGGGTTCTGAAGTCTATCAGTCATTTTATTTAACTTAGCTGAAGTTAAAACTGTAAGTTTGTTTTATCATAATATCCTCAACCCCATGAGTTCCCATAGAAATATTTTCACTGTAACAGTTACTATTCTAATGATATGTAGCATGGTTTTATGAATGGTGAAGAATTAATTGTGTATGCATTGCTACACATATTTGCAGCGTCCTCTCTAAAGGAATTAGGGGTTTGTATTTTATTGGAGATATATATCTTATTTACGTGGTGTGAAATAAATCACAATTATGCAAAGTTACAGGTTAAGAAATACCAAATCACACGTATGCTGTGATAATCACATTATGTGTCTCAAGAGTGTGATGTTTTGATAAAGCTGGTGACTCTTTCTTAGACTCAGTGATTCATGTTTGCTACGATCCTCCTCCTTAGACAGCAGAGTCATCATTCTTGATCCTAATTTGCTTCACTTTAAAAGCAAAAGACTGTACATATATGTTTCTTTTTTGGACTTCTGTTGATTACTTTTTGAACCCAAAAGGTTCTTCTGTTGATTCAGAAGGAATCAAGCCAAGGCATAGATAATTTCAATGGGTACTCTATCACTACATTTTCCATAGGTACAGTTTCAAAATACTGTGACTTCAGACTGCCTGACACTTTTTCTGTTACTCACAGGAAAGAGAGAACCTGTTTATCTGTTAATTAAGTAGGGAATATAGTAATGACCGCTGTGGGGCGCCTGCACTGGACCATTGAGTAGCTGAAGGACTGCACTCTATGGAAAGGGCACATGCTGAAGTATAGAAGAGTGTGAGGAGTTGTCCCCCTTAAGGAGGAAAGGTGTGGCAGAAACAACTTCTCATGGAAGGTATCTCTGCCCATGTCAGGTGTGTAAGGACTAGGAGGTAAACTTGAAGGTCTCTTCATCCAGCTGGCCCCCTCTGTGAGTTCAGCCTGTCTGCATCCCTCTGTAAAACTTTCTACCTTCCTGCAGATCAACACATCTGCCCAGCTTTGTGCTGTCCCTGAACTGACTAAGGGGGCTCTTGATGGTTTCTGTTGATTGGGGAAAGATGTTGGGGAATGCAGGAAGAGACAGAAAAAAACAAAGGAGGAGAGTATTCTTAACTTGAGGTAAAAGGAGCTTGAAGGGAAATACGAAAAATTAGCATGAAGAAAGTCAGAGATACAAGGAATCTTGGCTGGAATACAGACAGGAGACTATTGTGCAAATGCCTTTGCGAAACTGGTTGCATGCATAAACTTCCACTTATGATGAGGACATTTTAATATTTATTTAAAACATTAAAAATTTCTTCTTACCTTCTGTGCTTTTGCATTTCTCTACCTACTTCTGTTTTGAAAGCACTTTGACCACAGTGCTATATTTAGACACTTCAATGGCAATCTAATAGGGCTAATTTTGCAGTCACAATGATTAATGTTCTGTATAAAATAACTTGTATTAGGTTGAGATGAATGCATGCATCAAGGTTAACCTGTCTCAGAATGTTTAAGATAAGTTAAAAGGAAGGAAAAAAGATTGAAATATCAGCAAAAAATGCAGTGCCTTAAATAAAATCTATGTAATTTTTGTGGGTAAACATTAAAGGAACTGTTAATGCCAGAATGGGTAAAATATATATTGTCACTATGTATATTATGGCAGACTATTTGTGGAAAAAAATTCCACATGCACATTTAAAAAATGTGTATTTAACGAAGGACAGCAAGATGCCTTGAAAATACACAAATCCAGAAGCATTCCGAAGTAAATATTCTCCAGATTAGATACTCACAGGTTATTTGAAATTTGTTAATGTTGCAGTCAGTAAACTAACATCAGCTTTGAGAAACAAATAGAAATGTGTTGGGATGATACTTCGTATTTTTAAAGATTTCTGCTATGTAAACTATTAACTATGTACTAGAGCTGGTTTCTGGGACTGATCTTGAGCTGTTTTTCAGACAGTTGCCAGATGCATCATAAGCAATAGGAAAGCGGCTTCAGCTTTCTAGATTTGGGTACAAGAGAAACAACAAGCAGCCGGCTCTTTGCTTCAGCCTTTGCTGCACGTTTAGTTAGTGAGTTTGTGCTATAAATAACTGTGCACTTCTAAGATGCAGAAATCCTGTAAATGACAATGCTATTATCTTGAGTTGGTTTTGTAAGTTAAAAATAGTGCTTTTTCATTAAGGTAATTATTTTCTCCAGACCTCTGATTAACTGTACTCTGAATATATTGGCGCTAGCACACCATTTTTCCATGAAAATAATTCACTATGACAAATGATGAATTATTTTGTATTGCCTTTACTTATTGGTTAGCTTAAAAGCAGTAACAGTATAATATTCATATGTGTGTGGAAAATGCCATCAAAAGTAAAAAGTATTAGAACTACAAAAAAAAAAAAAAGAATTAGTTCTTCATCTCTCCTCTCGAGTGTTGGCTGCTCTAAAGTGATATTGCACTGATCGCTATCATTCTCATTCTAATATGAGAAGCTTGTGCTTGAACACATATGCCTGCCTGAAAATGACTTATGATGGATGAGGCAAATTGTACTATGGCTGGGAAAATATTGTCCCTATTTTCTGCAACAGACAGATTGTGAGCTTGAAGAAATCAAGCTGTCTTTGAAGAAAGCATTTCATCTTCATGATCAGAATGGAGTGTGTTCAGTTTGCTCAAGGCTTATTGGGCAAGTGAGTAGTAGCAGACCACACATTCAACTTCTCTCGTGTTTATTCCAGCCACTCTCTTGAAATGTAGCAAAAATATTTACAGAAATGGAATTCGGACCTAATTTGGAAGAGTCTCTCTGTCATACATGGATTTCTTTCATGCCTTGTATAATTCCTGAGGTTGAAAGTTAAGCAAAGTGAAAGAACTGATTTTTTATGAAAACTTCATTCATTGAACTTCA
>VZRR01006225.1:236528-342179 GCA_013398015.1 Oreocharis arfaki
AATATTAATATTTGTGTGAAAAATCCAATAAAAAGAAAAAATTATTAAAACAAAAAAAAAAAAAAAAAGAATTAGTTCTTCATCTCTCCTCTCGAGTGTTGGCTGCTCTAAAGTGATATTGCACTGATCGCTATCATTCTCATTCTAATATGAGAAGCTTGTGCTTGAACACACATGCCTGCCTGAAAATGACTTATGATGGATGAGGCAAATTGTACTATGGCTGGGAAAATATTGTCCCTATTTTCTGCAACAGACAGATTGTGAGCTTGAAGAAATCAAGCTGTCTTTGAAGAAAGCATTTCATCTTCATGATCAGAATGGAGTGTGTTCAGTTTGCTCAAGGCTTATTGGGCAAGTGAGTAGTAGCAGACCACACATTCAACTTCTCTCGTGTTTATTCCAGCCACTCTCTTGAAATGTAGCAAAAATATTTACAGAAATGGAATTCGGACCTAATTTGGAAGAGTCTCTCTGTCATACATGGATTTCTTTCATGCCTTGTATAATTCCTGAGGTTGAAAGTTAAGCAAAGTGAAAGAACTGATTTTTTATGAAAACTTCATTCATTGAACTTCAGAGAAAACCTCAAATTATTTTGGCACACAACCCTGGCCTTGTGATGGTCATGCCATTTTAACAGTTTATGAGTTATTTTAATATTATGTTATGTTTACAGCATAGTCATATTTGTATCATTTTAACATTTCCCTTTTAGACACTTAAATTTCCATTAGAAAACTTTTTAAACATTGAAATTATAGAGTCCTTAGAGTAGAAATAGGAATTTGGAGGTGTAAGTGTTTCTTGAACTTGGGAACTCCAACATACACTTAGATGCCCAAATTCCTAGTTCAGCTTTTAGGAATCTGATTTTTGTCTATAGTATTTCAGTGTTTTCAATTCAAACTTCATCTGTTACTGCTCTTTCTCTGTATCTGCATTTTTCTAAATCAGATGTCATGGCTAGTGATCTACTTTTCTTACATGATTCAATGACAGTTTTCAGGCTACTGTAGAACTGAGATCTGCCATTATTCTTTTGTAGCTGTTCTGTTCCAAAAAAGCCAGTAGAAGTCCCTTTTATTTCTTGTGCTGTGTGACTTAACATGGAATAAGAAATTGCCACTCTGCTGTATGATCCAACATGAGCTGTTTAATGTGCAACATCACACTTCCACTGTGGACACATGCCTAAGCATTCACTGGAAACCTAGATAACCTCTGCCTTGTAATTTTTTTTGTGTAGTTAAGGTTGTAAATAATGGGGAAGAATTATCTTCTGAACACTGTTAGAATGCCGAGACTTTTGGGAAAAAAAATTGAAATCTATTCCCAAAGTATTTTTCTTAATGGGCAAATATAGCTTAAATGTAGGGTGAATCACAGAATGGTTGGGGTTAGAAAGGACCTCTGGAGATCATCTAGTCCAACCCCCCTGCTAAAGCAGATGCAACTTGAACAGCTTGCACAGAATCACGTCTAGGTGGATTTTAAATGTCTTCAGAGAAGGAGCCTGCACAGCCTCTCTGGGCAACCTGTTTTAGTGTGCTTCCTTCCAGAAGTCTGGGATCCCCAAGGCCTGCCCCTAGCAGTAAAGACTAAACTGAAAAAGGCGTTCAGTATCCACTCCTTCTCTGTGTTCTTTGTCGCTAGGACACCTGCCTCATTCTGCATCAGACCCACATTTTCCCTAGTCTTCCTTTACTACCAATGTCCTTGACATCTCTTGCCAGATTTAATTGCAAATAGACCTTTACCTTCCTTTTCACGTTCCTTCACACTCTGAAAATGAAATCTCTATATTTAAGACAGACAGTTACACAGAAAGAACTTTTTTGAGATAATGAATACAATTAATGTTGATTTTTGAAGTAAAATGTTCATATACATCTTAGTGTAAATGTCTTGTTTTGTCAGCATCCCCTTCAACTGATACCGACCTGACCAGTATCTTGGTAAAAACACCACTGTGGATATTTTTTTTAGTTGTTCAAGATTCCATGTGATCGTCATATCTTCAAAGCCTTAGTAATGGCATAGAATTTGCTAAAGTTTTACAAGCTTGTAGTTTTTATATTTTTGATTCATTATTGGAAACTTGAATCGTGTAAGGACAAACAAGATTAGTAACCTGTATATCAACACCGTGTACTTTCTTGTTTCTGTATTTTAGGGCCTTTTCATAAATGGAAAGAAATGTTATTTCTCTAATGGACGTGCGCTTAAATCTTAGCATCTTGCATTTGTATGCTGAAAAAGGAACTAGGTTTTATCCTCGAGTAGTCTGGCGTTTAAGCCCTTTAAATCTACATTTTCTGTTGCCAGACAGTGGCATTTGCTACCACTTGTTTTAAAGGTCATCAGTAAGTAGGTTTGAATGAACCTTATTGCATATTTCATCTCTTGTATAAAACTTGCTAGATTTCAGCTGTGGAAAGAAATACTTCAATGTTTTAAATAAGTGGTTCAGCAACTGTAGCAACACTATTCATATCTAGTAAAGATTTCTGTGTGATCAGTTCTATACTGTGAAAATTCTGTGAATACCTTATTCTTTCCCACTTCTTAAATTGCTTTATTTTTTCAAGGTCAAGTAGCCATAATTAAAATATCACTGACAAGAACTACCTTAATGTGCCTCAAGGAGTCCTTTCCTCTATTTTTCTGTACAGTTATCTGTGAAGATGCTGGCTGGAATTTCATGGGTTTTTGATCTTCAGAACTGAGTCAAAGTATCAGAAAAGTTTCATGAAACATATTAAGTTGCGGCATTTAACTTATTTTAAACAAAAGCTTATCAAAAGTTTTTATTTCCCATATATATGTTAATTTATCTGCAAGTTTTTTAGCATATTACCTTGTGTGCAGCTCACATCTTTGAGCAGGAATTGAGCACAGAGACTTTTTTGGGTGCACTTCAGTAACTTCCATAATTTTCAAAGAAAACATCTGAATTTTATTTTTACTTGTTAGATAAATTTTTATTTGGGTTAGTAGACAGGTCATGGATTCTATATATATTTGTCAGTCTTACTATCACATTCTATGTTGTAGAAGACATCAGAGAATTTCTTATGGGATTCCGTGGCATTTGCAATAATCATCTTTTTTAACTAGCAGGCTGTGCAGATTTTTCCTGTAATCCCAACATTCATTGTTATTTATTAGGGTTACTGACAGGAACATTTTAGAACAAATGATAGTAACTTAACTGCATAATATCCAGAATCTGTATCAGGTAGTTGTAGATACTTGTGCTAAGCCCTTAGTTAAGGATTTCTATGTTCTGTAAGGAATAGTAAGAACTAGTCGTGTTAGTGTCTAGTCATAGATAAAAACTGGAGTCAGCATGGATTTTTTCTTCATAATTGTGAGCTATTAGTTTCCATTTGTTACAGATTTATGCACTTCTAGATATACATCTTTTTAAGCCTTATTGAGAGGTTTCTCTTGTATGAACCACCATTATTTCAAATTTCAGAGGGATTCAAATTTCAGATTACATTAGAAATAACCATTTTGATAAGTTTATTGCCATCTTCCCTTTCCTCTGTTTTCTGCATTTTATTAAAGAACCACAATAGTTACATGATGCAGTGAAAACTGAAATATGAAAATTTTCTTGAGTAAGGAACTGTGTTCTACTGTGAGAGGTACGTGACTGTTAATGACGAGATCTGTTTTCTATTCATGGTTTGTGGGCTAAGGTTGAATACATCACTTCCTATCTAGGTGCCAGTATAATTAAATATTTTGCAAATATGTAATTAGTCAGTATCTTTAACTACTTGCAACTGTGATATGGATGCAATGCTGTAAAAAGTAATATGTAACTATGCACAATACCTAATGGGAAAATGTTTAACTCTGTTTTAAAGAAGATATTTTACTAGATTGTATCTAGGATAGAGGGACGTGAATTAAGAAATAAAACTGAAAGAGGAAGGATAAGCATTAGTGGGACTGAAGAAGATAGACTGCACTTCTGTGGGTGATGTAAAAATAATTTATTCTTTTTCCTCTTGTTCCCTGATTTTTCTGATAATATCGTTGTTGAAGTCCTGGGAAGTCTCTCTGTGGACAAAAAAAAACTACCATGCTGTTTCAGTTGTCAGTACACGGTCTGTTCCCTCGCTGTTTTCCACTGTGGTACACAACATATTGATTGTCTGATGTCTTCAATTTGGACATTCATACCTTTTGTTGATGTTGACATATAATATTTTAAGTGAAAGATGCTCTAAGATAAATTATGATGAGGAAAAAAATCCATCTAGTTTCTTTATTAAAATCTTGGTCTTGACAAAATTTACTTCACTTGTACTTAAATTACTGAGGTAAATCTGTAAAGACTACAATGCTGTAATGGATTCTTGCTTGTTAAATTGCAGAGTATGTACTGCACATTAATACCACCATTCAGATTTTATTTCATTTTTAAAAAATGTTAATTATAAAGTCTTTTCCCTAACCTTTTATATTATTTACATAAACATAGGAAACGTTAATAGTATTTGGCTGATACAGTGAGAAGGATGTTAAAGACCTTTTTAGCAGCATACTAATGTCATCAGAAAATGGCTGAGATATATGCACCATCCTTTATAATTTATTATTAATTGACTACCAAGCAACTTAATCACATGTCAAATGCAGCATCCAGAAATATGAAACAGATAAAATAATGTAAATGGAAGAAGAGTAACTCGGTTTCTAATTCAATGGACTTAGTAGGTTTGTTTGGGTTTTTAATAGCTGAAGTATGCAAAGCATGCTGAGAAGAAATTAATGATTTTGACCAAAATTGTCCAAGTTAAGCACTCCTTTGAAATGTTGTTTTGTATTTTTTTTCCTATCACTTCTGACCTCTTAAGAAAGCCAAATTGATTTATCCGTATTGTTCTGTTTGAGGTGATAAACTGTGGCCGTATCAGATCATTCATTGAAATGTAGATCTATACTCACTATGTTAAAAACTCAGTGTTCTTATTCTTCCTGACCCTTCCATTCAGTTATGGAAACATTTTGATACCAACCTTTTTTTAGAAGCATGTTTTCTGCATTATGCTTACTGTGTTAGGCTTGTTATGTATTTTGGAAATTTCTGTTTCCCAACACACCCCCTTTTTTTTTAGATTACTAAGATGAATAAAGAATAGAAACGAGGATCATAGAAGTTGGCTTGCTTGGAAAAACCATTGGTCTGGAGAAAGCAACAAGGACATTTTTTCTTGCAGGAGAATGTAGAGTAGTTGTATGTCTGTTTGGTAATTTCTTTATATTTAGTGATTTTATAGATTATTTTTGCAAAGTCTTTGAGGGACTGTGTGGTATTAGTGAACAATATAATATATATAAATATATTTTTCAAAGACTTCAGGTCTTTTGTTATCTATAGCTCTCTAAATTGCTCAGAGGGATTGTGAGTGCCCTATCCCTGGGCATGTTCAAGGGCAGGCTGGATGGGGCCCTGAGCAACCTGATCCTGTGAGTGGCAACCCTGCCATGTCAAGAACTAGATGATCTTGAAGGTCTCTTCCAACCCAATGCTGTTCTACGACTCTGTGATTATATGATCATTTTAGCTCTTGTACTCACAGGAAGACTGCATCACTGCATTATGATTTCATCTCACAAAAGGTACTATGCAATATTCTTAGTCTGAGTCTAGGCTGGTTTGCAGGTGGCAAACTCGCAATGTCTCAATCACTTTCAAGGAAAACTGTGGATGAGAAGCTTAATTTGAGCTTAATTCACATTAGTTCCACAGCAGGATGCTGTCTGCAAAAACAAAATAAAAAGATCTAATACAAACAAAACAGTCTCTTCCTGCTTCCTCTTCCCCTTTCGTAAGTGAATCCTGGCCCTCTGAAGAAAAACAAAAAGTCTGTCCAGTTTAGCTAACCATGTCCTATTAGGAAACCTTAGCTTTGTGAATGGTCAGATGTTTCCAATTACTGACAAATAATAAAAAAGCTGCCAACATTCATGAAAACATTCAGACAAACATACTCTAGACGAAGACTCTGCCTTAAAGGCATCAGATGGAGAAAGAAGCAGTTAGTTTATGGAGAGAAAAATCTTTTGCTCTATATTATGAAATATTCAAAACAGTTACTTGGTTATTCTTTCACATATTTATGAAGCATTATGCAATTCTAGCCAATCATCTGAGGAAAATAAAACAACTCTGTATGAGAAAATTTTCTAATGAAAAAATCAAAAACTGATTTTTTTTTCAACATTGAAACACCTTATAACAAGTTTTTAAATCATTAGTTTAAAAAAAAAAAAAATCTTTCATGTCCAGGAGTATTGTGATAATAAATACTAAAATCTAATACAGTGCGGATTACCTAAGCACCTGAGGTCACTGACGTAACTACAGGTGAAGGTGATGTACATTAGCACAAGTTCACTGAGTGCAAGCAGTATGAATTACTTTCCATTTTTTAGTGATTGGAAAACAGAAAAAGAGTAGAGAAGTATTTTTTAGCTTTTATGCATGGTTTTGTGGATTTAGCTGATTGTTTTGCAACAGAGAGATACATATATCCATATTAGCCTTGGTGTGGCAAGTTTTAACAGCTGTATCAGTTACTTTTATGACTCTGTTCATCATAGTCAAGCATACACTATACTACCCTTTCAAACAACTCCATCTTTCAAAACTTGGAATGCATTATTTGCCTCTAGTCAGAAATACCAGGACATTTATTCCTGTTAAGAGCCATTAACTGTAACACACTTCAGTCTTCCACAGTTCAAATCTTCAATGACAAATGACCTTGAAAATTTTAATCAGTGGAATGCAAAATTTATTAGATATGACCGAAAGAGTTTTAGCATTTAACATATCCTTAGTTGTTGCTGATTATGTTTTAATACCTGTTTGGTCTTGGTGTTTATTGCATTGTTGTATGTGGTGGAGATAAAAAGAAAAGTAGAAAGGTCAGACTTCACCTCTGGTATGTAGGAAAATACACAGTAGCTTACTTTGAGATGTGAGAGAAAGTGAAAACTTACTGTGCTTCAAACTCTTTGTTTATTTGTAAAAACAAGAGTTGTCTTTTTTTTTCCCCCTTAGGTTATTGAATCCCCAAAAGCATGCAGAAGCATGTATAAAGCTACAGAAGGATATTATTAAGACAGAGTAGTCTTAGACACTACCAGTCATCGCAAAAATGTCTTAAGGAAAATTGTCCTGTGCAATTTTTTTTCAAGATTTAATGAATTGATAATGTATAGGCAATTTAAGTGGTGAGTTTATGTGGTGAGTTTACGAGAATGTGCTTGCTGCAAAGTTATGACTGGGTAAGAGTCTGAAATAATTTTAATTTTAAAATGGGAGACCCAAAGACAGGCTTTACTTAATGCAGGGGAAAGACTGAGATATAAAGTGGGTTTTTTTCATGCTTTTTCACCCAGCAAAATCAACAAGTTGGGTAGACTCTTCTTGCAGGATTTTGCACCTTGATTTTGATGTATTTTGCCCAAAGTGTATTTAATTAACACTGCACACACGTTAATTCTTCAGGTGTTGCTTTTTAAGGCTGAGTCTAGGTTTCAGAGGGCTCTCATACTCATGAAAGTTGACTGTGAGAAAATACGGAATCTTCCACTAGAAAATACACCCATTTAAGCTCTTCTTTGTATCTTAATTTTGTGATTTTTTTATAAAACCAGACTGAAATAAGGCACAGATAAGAGATAAGGAGTTGCATATCTAGAGTTTAAATTAATCTATAAAACTGCGTGGCTTGATTTAATAAACAAATATGTGATTAGATTGGTCAAGAATGTCTTCACTACTTAGACTTTCTTATGGAAAGTTGTTATTTTCATATACTCGAGAATGAGCAAAGGAAGTGGCCAATTTTGTTGTTGTTGTTGTTGTTTTGTGGGGGACCCTTTTTTCCTCTTAAATGTCAGAGACTTTTCTTTCTGCTTATTTTCCTTCTCTATTTTAGCTTATGGAGTTATAAAAGTTTTCTTTTGAATTCGAGCAGGTTCGATGTTCTGCTCAGAGTGGTAAGAGTTGTAGAAAGAGGGATTTGTGGTGCTCTCAACTGCAAAAATTTTCCCTCTCTTCTTTGCATTGCTGAAAGTTGCAAGCATTCTGGTTTCTCTTCCTGGCTGTCCATCAATCTTCATCACATTCTGGCAGACAGAGTGGGTGGTGAGAGTTGGAAGAATTTCAGATTTAGGACAGCAGTTTTAGCCTTAATCTTTCTCAGACTGAAAAAAATGCCATCACAAATTCAATTGTCCCACAACCTTTTTTTTTATCAACAGTAGAGCAGTAAAGAACTAAAATTAGCAACTCAGTGAAGCGAAAGTACATATCTAAACTTACCAGGGTCTGAAACAGTGTCTCCATATGCCCATGTGTCTCTTTGTTTCTCCTTTTACAGGACCCTTAAATGAGACTTAGTGGAATGCCTAAGGGTGGAAATCATGAATCTGGGACAGAATAACAACATTTCTCAGAAAATATCACTATTCCTGAAGATACCTGTGAAGTAATATAGGCAATTCATATACTTTAACATAGTTTATAATAAATTATCTTTGTTGCTAACATGACAAAAACTGAGATTGTTAACTGGAAAAAAATACTGCTTCTGTCTAAAACTAGAGATCTCTATACATCTCTTGTCTTTATTCTGTCACCGACCATGATATTATTAAACCTTAACAGTATGTAGTTGTTTGAGAACCCTGTATTGAGCCGTTATGCCTGTGCAAATAATGTTTTTACATTAGGGAAAGAGCACAACTATCTGTGGGGTCTGGCTGCCAGACAAGAACACCTTATTCTCATATACAGAGAAAGTAGGCATTCCTGAGTAACCAATTCAAAATTTTAGCCTCTAATTCTTTGCAACATTTACAGAGTCATAGAATCTATAATTTTGGTTCAAAAACACCTCTAAGATTATTGAGCCTGACTATAAACCAGAGACTGCCAAGAGCACCACTTCACTAGGCACCACATGTACACATCTTTTAAAGAGCTCCAGGGATAGTGACTCAACGAGTTCCCTGGGCAGCCTATTCCAGGGTCTGACAACAGTTTTGGTGAAGAAATTTTTCCTAAGATCCCATCTGAACCTCCCGTGGCACAACTTGATGCCATTTCCCCTTGTCCTGTTGCTTCTTTCCTCGGAGAAGACTATACCTAACCAAGATATGAGGAGCAAATTTCTCCAGGAATTTGCTACGGGAAATGATTTCAAAGGCTTTATTTACTGAAGTCTAGGTAGACAACATCCACAGACTCACTCTCATCTAGTCAGTGGGTCACTGTGTCATACGGAGAGATCAGCTAAGTCATTCAGGGCTGGCCTTTCACAAAGCTGAGCTTTCTGATCTGATCCCTTGGTTGTCCTGCACGTGCTACGTGGTAGCATTCAAGAGGAGCTGCTCCATGACCATCACCAGCTGCAAGGTCAGCAGGTGGATCTTCTTACTGGGCCTTCTTGTAGATGGGAGTCACATTTGCTAACCATGAATCACCTGAGACCTCTCTGATTAACCAGGACTGATGATAAATGGTTGGAAATCTCTCAGTAAGCACTTCTACCAGCTCCCTCAGTACCTGTAGGTGAGCTCCATCTGGCTTGGTAGACCTGTGTTTGACTAAGTGGTGTAGCAGGTGACTATTTCCCCTTTAATTTTGGGCCCATCATGCCTCTCCTCATCCCTCTCTTCCAGCTCAGGGGCTTGAGTAGCCCCAGAACAAATGATCTTTTTTAGAGTGTACCTCTTGTCGTAATCTTTCTTGGGGCCAGCGTCAGTATATGTTTATTGCAAAATTAATTCTAGAAAGCCATACTAGTTTAGTTCCGTGTTAATGGTTCTCTTCTTTCACTTTATAATAGTTTGCCTTTTGAAATAAAAATAAACTATATTAAAAACTTAAACTTAACTATTATAAAAATGTATACAGAAGGTATTGGCAACAACATTTTCTTATTAAAAGCTGATCTGTCGCCGACATCCCCCTGGCCACTGCTGAGGACGTGGGCTCTGGTGCTCACGGGTGGGTTGTGGCAGAGGCGAGACCTCTCCAGGCAGGCACACAGTCGGGGCGCAATGGAACGGCAAGCAAAGGAAGCAAAGAGAGCTGAGAGGGGGTCTCCTCCAAGTCTTCTTTAATAACGGGGGAAGCAATGAGGGTCTGGGTCGGAGAGAGGTGGAGGGAGATCTCCGAGGAGAAGGGACTGTGCACCGGATTATAAGGGACACGAAANCGTCGAACTGCATAGAAGCTTCCAGAGGGAGGGGAGGGCCCTAGACCTCGGTCCCGCCCATGGAGTCCTCCTCAAAGGACTCCATCTCTCTCATCACTTGGGGTGAGGTCTTGCTGATGGACAACTGGGAAGACTGAGGTTGGACCTCCCACACTGATCTCAGTATAAGTTACCATATTTGAGTTTGGCCTGTGATTATAGCAATATTTTGATGCCACACAAATATTTAGGAGGAATTTTATGCTCAAATGTCATAGCTGGAAATACAGTTATTTGAAGTAGACTACTGGAAAACAATAGTTTCTGGCCAGCTGGTAATAATATGGAAATCTATCCAGTCTTCATTAGTTTAGTTCTTATTTTGAAGGAAAGGTCTCATGGACAATAATATTTTTCAATAGTGAATGGGAGCAAGGGACAGACATATGTGCAGAAGATAAGTTTTGACTTAAGAAAAACAGCTCTATTGCCTGTCGATTGTTCAGCCTAAAAAAGAGCCTGTGATTTGTGTTCACATATTATCTTCAACAGTGTTGAACACTGCCTTTTATGGACTTTTATATTGGTCTTACATCCTTAGCTATCAAAAGAAAGTAAAAAACCCTATGTTATATAGAAAAATGTGCACATGAACAATTCTGTATGGATCTTTTGTGTCTTCTTGAAAAATTTATGTGGATTTATGCCTTTTCCTCAGGTCTGTATATGTGTCAGTCTGTTTGTGAGTGATGATTAAAATGGACAAAACCTCAAATACATTTAGAAAAAGTCCATGGATAGTTCATGTAGGTTTTTTTGATTTTTCTCAAAAACCAATGATCACCACATAAAACTGATGGCCTGTAGCTATGAGATGTGTCTATTAACAGTAAGACAGATGTTTAAGGCATCTTAAAAATTACTAGGAGAACTGTCATAGCTTGATATTTGTTTAGCTCTTTCCTTTCAGTTCATTCATGATAACAAAAATTTCTATATTACTGTTAGGAAGATTTCTTTGCTATTATTTTTTAAAAATATGTTGAATTGGAAAACTTGCTCAAAGTTTTTAAAGAAGTAAATTTGTTTATCAGCATCTATGCAGAAGTGAGGTTATGATTCTGGTAAATAAAAGTATGCTTAAAAAGATTTGCATTCTACTTTTCATCTCTTTAAGAAGTATCAGATTTGAACAGGAACTTGCAATTTTGAAGAAAACAAATTAAGCTTTCTTTTTTCATTTTGAAAATATTTTACGCTGAAGCCGTTTGAGTTGTCGGATTTATTAACACTTTATGAAAAGCAGACTGTGAGCCGTTATGAATAACAGGAGATAAAGTGGACCCAAGTTTATTGGTTTGTAGTCTTTGCTGAAGATGAGGTGTTAAATTTTGTCTTATATTTCCAAGGTTAATATATATAGACATTTTATTATGCCTAGATCTTCAAATCCATTAGGAGGTCAAAGTTTTTTGGTCCCTGATATTTAACTGTAAGACTTTGCACAAAGCTTTCTTTTTCATCAGAGTTATACTAATTTAATTTAAACTGAAATAAAGGAACAGCTTTGGATTATTTCTGTTTCTTTTCAAGAACTCTACCTGAACTGCAAAATACATGTATATTNAATGTAAGAATATATCAGTGAAATCATACTATAAATGGCATGAAGAAAAGTAGTACCTGACCACTTGAAACCTCTTGCTGTTATGTGCCTATGAATTTTCTTTTATTATTATTTTTGTACTCATAGTGATCAAGAAGCTTTCCACACTCTAGAAACAAACTTGAACTATCATTTCCTTTCTGGAATTCAAAAAAAAACCTTAGGCTAGTGGACTCAAGCCCATAATCCACTTTCTTTACTTGTTTCTTAAAGGTGTTTGACCACAATAATGTTTTCTTTTTCTCAGTGTCATTTCATAAATACTTTCCATATGTGAATTTGAACTTTTTCTTCACTTAACTTTAACAAAATTTTATTTCTTTGAGACCACAAATGACTTCCATTTTTTTCTTGAATGACTGTGTTGTCTTGAGCATATTTACAGATTTTTTTACATCCTGCTGCATGTAAATGTTTTCCTCTGTTCCTCATATACCTTCTTTTAGTTCTTCAACCTTTGTAGTAGGAGAAACAGACAGATTGGATTTTTTCTTATCTTTTTAATGCAATTAGAATGATAAGAATGCTAATTCCATTCTGGTTCTGTTAGTCTCTATTTCTTGCATGATAGAATTGCACCTAGAGTTAGTTTTGCAGTTAACATGATGTGAAAGAAGGATGACAAGTGGACACATACAAGACCATATATAAAGCCACATCCTTCTTTGCTACAAATCTCTAGACAGCCAACATACCTGATGGCAAGTACTGGTTCAATGGAGAACATTTTCAAGGTAGTGGAATGGACAGATCAGAGGTATCATTTAAATTGGGAAGTAAAAATTTACTCTAAGTGGAAAGAAAAATGCTTTTGACAGTTGCATTTCTTGGTGCAACAAATGTCTGTCCAAAGCCAATTGTCTGCTCAAAATCCAATCCTATTCTTGTATTATTAAGGCACAATGGAAAATACTTGGCCAGAGCTGCTTGCTGTTTCATTGCCCTAACATGCTAGTTTCAGCAAAATGTTAAAATTTGAATGCCAGTGACAAAGCACTGCTAGAAAGTCTTGTACATAGGCTGAAGTAATATTTTCATGGTTTCTGATTCTCCGCTGACAGAATATTAAAATCTACTCCTTGCCTCCATAAATTCCCCTTCTGTGGATCTATTAATTCATCAAGAAATGTCTTTTCTATTCATGTCCGTATCTCCTCCTCCCTTACTGGACTGAGTCGCATTGTACATTAATAGTAAATTATTTTTGTTTGTATGTGTTTTGGGGTGGTTTTGCTTCTTTTGTTTGTTTAAGGGTTTTTGTTGTTTGTTGGGGGGTTTGTTAGGTTGGTTGTGGATTTTTTTGGTTCGTTGTTGGGTTGTTTTGAGGTTTTTGTTCCTGTGTTCTAAAAAATGCTGAGGAGGTGTGTAAATTTTTTATGGATTTCCTATTCATGGGAATATAAGTATGGTATTTCCCTCCATCATATGCAAAGAGTAGTCAGATAAAATGAACAGGAGATGGATTGCAGATCTGTATTCTCATTTTCAAATTGTTCATCACATATAGGAAAGCACACTCTATTAAACTAACCTGTCATCAAAATTGATTTCTTTCATTGTATATATTTCTTTTCTATACCACAGTGCAAATTGCAGCTCTAAATAACAAAGTATTGGTAAAGAAAAAAAGATTTCTTTTAACCTTTCTTATGTTTTCACAACTCATTAATCACTGAATCCAGAATCTCAGAATGATTAAAGTTGGAAGGGTCCCCTGGACGCCATCTAGTCCAATCTCCCTGCTCGAGCAGAGTCCCGCAGAAGATGTTATTGAAGCGTGTGTCCAGGTGGCTTTTGAATATCTCCAGGAAAGAAGGCTCTTCAACCTCTTTGGATAGCCTGTTCTTATTCTTGGTGGCCTTCACAGTAAAGAAGCAAAATATCTGAATTCAGATTAATTCAAGAAACTGACTAAAGAATTTTTTTCTCTGGCTTGTGAAAGAAGAAAATAAGGAGAAAGGTGTATGTTAACCTGTCTTTGAAGGCTAGTCTTGATACAGTATTTACTTAATACTTTGTAATTAATATTGGGAGACCAAAAAAATCTAGAAGGTGCTAATTAATTTTGTTGTACACATACACACACACACACACACACACACACATATGCACATTCCCCCCACAAAATGAAAAAGCGCCCACACCAAAACAAAAAAATACTGAGAATAGAGTAGCTTATTAACAAAAGTAATTAACATTGGATATTAAGGCAGTAAGAATGACAGACCAAACAGCAGCAGGAGAGAGCTCATCATTTGGAGGAATTTTTAAGGCTTTTTCTTCTTTTTTTTTTTTTTTTTTTGGGGGGGGGGGGGGGGGTTTTTTTTTTTTTGGTTTTTTTTTTTTTTTTTTTTTTTTTTTTTTTTTTTTTTTTTTTTTGGCGGGGAGGTGGTGGTGTTGTTTGTTTTTGGGTTTTTCTTTGGTTTTTTTTTGTTTGTTTGTTTTTTGTTTTTTGTTTGTTTTTGTTTGTTTCCATTTTTTTTCTTTTAGTTTTGGTTTGGTCTTGTTTATTTGGGGGTTTTGTTCGTTTTTTCCTTTTTCCTTTTTTTCTTTTTTCTTTTTTTCCCCTGGTAAAATCAATCTAATATAAATGCTATCCAATTCTATACTATCTTTCTCATTCTGCTAGATGCCTTTGGGACATAAACACTGATACAGCTTCTTTTTACTTATTTTTATAGCACCAGGATAAATATTTTGGCCTATGATGCATGGTTCACACCAGGAATTTACTTAGATTTACTGGGATATGGAACCATTAACACCCTACAGTTCCAGAAGCCATTCGAAACTATTGGAAAATATGGGCAGAGCTTCATATTTACATGCACTAGGGTACAAATAGGTACCCAGTCAGAACTTCATCAAGGTGATAAAACCTTCAGCTATGCTTATTTGTATCTAGTCTGTACAATGAAGTGTTTTATTTGGACATTGGCTGATCTATTCTTTCACAGACAAGGAAAGCAGGTATTAAATATTTTTCTGTCTAGTTCTTTGGGGTTTTAAATTACCCTATTTCCAGGAAATTATGAACTCTTCATCTATTTTTTTGTTGTTGTTTCTGTTGGGTTATTTATGATCTTATTCAGATATATCACTGCACTTTTTGTAAAGTTTCTGTGGGATCCTCACTTGGGTGTGATTTAATTTCTTAAGATAGTTTTGCATGGACTCACCTACATACACCCTTTTGAGAGTAGTTTCACTTTTCATAATTAACAAAACCAACTGAACAAAGGCTTTTCTCTTTCAGAGAGAGATTTAAATACGTTAGGGATTATTTGATTAGGAGCATTGATGTGGAAATGACATGATGTCGTTGCTTGTGACTTGCCTTTCTGACTCATGGGGCCCTAGTGTTAATAATATTGTTCACATGAAATCAATATATAAACTCAAGTCAGGAAACTGTGCATGACTGCCTAAGTGTCTGCAAGCTGAGACTAATAAATGAGTCAATTCTAGCACAGTCAGACATGTGTATCAATAAGTGCTTCAAACGCACCAGCCTAACAGTTTGATCATTTGCTAATATACAAAAATATACTGTAGCAACAGAAGTTTTTATTTTTGTATTTCTCCTTGAAATTTTTGTGCACAAGAGAGAAACTGCCTGAAGAAAATTAAGTAATGTAGGTCTTTGCAGATAATAGATCCTACCAAATTATAATTATTCTTCTTGTCCAACTCACTCTGTGTTTCTAAAAAAGCATTATTTTATTTTATAGCTACAAGAAAAAATATGATTGCTTTGGGAGAGGAAGTATTTAAAGTGTAATTCTTGGCAGTTTTTATTATAGAAGTTTTAAGTTATGTATTATACAAAGGTATTTAGGAAAAATAATCTTATCTGCCTGTACAGCCTGAATTCAAGTAAATATTGAACTACTCATGAATATAACTTTGGAAAAAGAAAAAGCTAAGGATAGCAAATACGGAATTTTTAATTCCAGTTTTTCCAAAGTGTTACATATTACTGTTTACAGAGTTAGGAAAATAATGACTGTGTTCAGGTCAGGAACCTAATGGCTTTCAGAAACAGTTTATAATGAAAAGTTCCATGGAACACTTCACAGGTTACGTCTTGCTAAATTTTCCACTAGCTGAAAGTATGTAGTTGTGAATAAATGCACATTACACACATTTTGGAAAGACTAAATTGTTTTTAATCTATATGTTAATGTGCTTTAAATGTACTGTGGCATTTTCTCCTTCATAATGTTGCTGATGCAACCGATAACATACTAAATGCCATAATAACGGAAACACAAAAATTATTACTATAGAAAATCATTCATTACATTTAAAACGCAACATGGAAATGAAAATCACAGAACAGTTAGTAAGAGAAAAAAATGCAGAAGGAATGTTTTCCTCTTAATGGCAGCAAACATATCAAATACCTTGATTAGATACAATAAATTACTTACAGTGTATAAAACAAGCGTTCACAGATATTGAGCGAATGTCTCAAAACATCCTCAGATAGAGGATTTTTACATGGTGTAAACCAAGATTTTTACTGTTGTACAAGCATATTGGCTGTGTTAGATATCATAATCAAACATTTCCTGGATTTTCCTTATAAAACTAGTTTAATTTGGTATAAAGATAGAGAACATAAGAGTGAGAAATTATGTAACATGAACAGGGCTCAGAATACCTATTTTTTGGTTCATAGTTTTCAGCAGAAACATGTTCACCTTTTCTTTTAGAGATAGTTCAAAATATTTGTTCTTTATTTGTTTTTTAATTTGTTTTTTAATTAGGTTTTTTTTTTGACAAATTTGTATTACCTGCTAAATCTCTCTGACAGTCTGTATCTCAAACGGCAAATATGCTGCTTGAAAGCAAGAACACCTCATTTCAGCATAGAGTTTCTTCAGATCATTGGGGCACTGGTACCAGTTGCATACAGGTCCTGAATACCCCACTTGTACGACATTCTTGAGTGATGACACTTGTTCAGAGGGTAGAAATGAGCAGAAACGTATGTCGATCTTGCAGTCATTAACACGACATTAAGAACTACTGTTTGGATTTTTGTCTTTCATTGCATGTGATGTTAGCACTTTTTCCCATTGCTGGTGCAATTTGTTCCCTTGGTGGGTGAAAAAATGCAGTTCTTACTATACCTTTTTCTTTTCCTCAAAATTCAGTCAGCAATTGGTTGATGCCTTTGCCATTTACATGCACACATGATGAGTAGCTAGCAAATTTTAGGATCCTTGGTAGGGTCAACTGGAAGCTCAAGACAAATCCTCTTACGTACCCTTGAATATATAAACACATAGGCTGATAAGAAGGCTACACAATGTTTGTATTTCTGAAGTCAAATTCATTTTCCAAACTATTCTCTAGCTTATCTTTTTCAAGGAATTAATTACCTCTCCCTCTTCTTCACCTTGTCCCACACTCTCTGCCTGGCTCTCTCTCGCTTTCTTTTTTCTCTCTTACTGTCTCATTCTCACAAGTCAAGACAAACCTGAGAAAGCACACTGAAGTATTTTACATTCTCAGGAAGAATCTGAAAAATTTGTTAATCTTCCTTAATTTACATATTTTTGAATTTTGTAAGTTTTGACAGTCATGGCAGGTTAGTATTGCTATAGAGGCTTCATGCATTTCCTTCCATGAATATTAATATATTCAGATATTTCTGATCTCACATGTAAAGGTAATTTTGAATCTAAATAAATTCCTTCTTCTATTTTGATTTCTTCTACATAGATAATAGTAATACTATAGAGTTGTTGAAAAAAAAAGTACAAAAAAGAAGTTATTGCACACCCTCTACAAGAATTATCATCC
Source organism: Oreocharis arfaki (assembly GCA_013398015.1). Classification (NCBI taxonomy): domain Eukaryota; kingdom Metazoa; phylum Chordata; class Aves; order Passeriformes; family Paramythiidae; genus Oreocharis; species Oreocharis arfaki. Next base: position 254,247 of record VZRR01006225.1, read on the forward strand.
AGCTTTGTGCTTGTCATCAATCACATAAATATCCCATTTAACTCCAATACTTGTCTTTGCAGTTGATTGTCCATTTACGTTTAGGAATATTGTGTAAATAATGGTAGAGTTACAGTCCTAGCCTTAGGGAAGACCATAGTGGTTTTGAACTCCCTAGGCAATTCCCTAGGGAAAAGCAGAAACAGAAAGCAGAAACTGGGTGTGGTTGGCACTGCAAATATCTCTCAGTCAGGGTATGGCACATCTATTAAGAAGATGATTTATTCTGGGGAAACTACACTGTGAAACAGTTTTCGTCTTCGATTCTCTTTTCTCTTCCTTACGACAGTCAGAAAAGTTGTGTATTTTAAGTACTATTCAGAAGCAGATTGTGTAGCCTCCCCTGGTTTTTTTTTTTGGCTGTTCAGAGGGATTGGCTTGCTGCCATTGAGACAGAAGTAGTTTAATCCAGTGTGTATGAAGCTGTGTTGTGGTATTTAGCCATGTGTATTCAATTAGATGGAAAGGATTTTTTCTTTCATGCTGCTGACTGATGGAGAACTGCTTCTAATAGAAATGTGGGAAAGAACCTCACGTGTGACAAGTATACATTTCAAAATTATTTTGTGTCATTATAAAAGAACAACTAGTTTTGACTGGATGTGACAGTTTCAGTGGGAAAATTAGACATGTTTCAGACTTTCAATAAAATGAATGGAACTGTATGATTTTTCTGAGACATAAGATGCTATTGAAGGAGTGTAACAATCAATAAACAATAAACAGTGAATCAAGAGCTGTTCTGAAACTGACTTACATTGTATTTTGCATGATATATACTTCGTAGAGGTTGAGTTTCTTTGTAGGACATCCTTCTGTCTTAATATCAGAAGAGATCATATAGTATTTCCAGTTTATTCTTTCTGTGTACTGGATATACAACATAGTCATTAGAGTGTGCAGTGAGCATTAAGGGATCATTAATATTACAGACAATAAATAGGAAGAAAAAACAGATTTTTTTTTTTTGTTTCCTACTCTAAAAAAATACACTTTTGTATTTAATTCCCCTTTTTCCAGTTAGTGGGTTGAACTATATAGAAAAGAGAATAAGAGGGGTGGAAGTTGTACTTACTATTATGGAATAATCTTTAAAAAACCCACGTCCTTGCTCTTTTAGCCACATGTTTTTTCAGACTGCAGAGTTCATTTATCAGTTCTGGGGGATGGAATTTAGCTCTGGATAATATCTTTGGTTTCCTATGAGCTGCTTGATTAGCCTACTGTTACAAGTATCTTGGACAGAGTGGAATTTTTTACTATTTTATAAAGGGCTTATCAGGGTTTTGGTTTTTTCTGAAGTATTTTGAAATTTTTTGTTTGTTACTGTGAAACTTGATTTGGGCTTTAATTTAGTGTGAAGCATCACAAATGATTTATGATTAAAATTAGATTTTTTTATTACTATGTCTCAGCATATGTCATTTAAGCACAAGATTCGATGCAATTACAGATTAGGATTTTGTGAATGCATCTTCATGGTGTGAGAAAATTTATTTCATTGCCATTACAATATCTTACCTTGAAATTAGAATGTGGTAGTCATTCTGCCAAAGCAATTTTTAGGAGATGAAAATTAGTATAGTGGATTAGTTCAACTATAATGTAAATAATCAGTAGTGGGCTTTCATCAGGGTGTAATCAGGGTGTAAAGTGAAAAAAAAGTCAGTTTTTTGCTGTGTATATCCCTAGTAAAAATAAGAATTGAAACTTAAAAGACATTTTCACCCATCTGTAATTCATATGATTTCCAAGGTGAAGAGAGACTAAAGAAATTAAAAACACCTACTTGTTTTAGTATGAGTTTTATGTTTCTTTGTTGCTCAGGAAATGTGGGTCAAGCACACTCACTCAAGTCATAGAAAACTCTATGGATTTCTCTAGCATCCTCTTTAGTAAATTTGACCTGCTAGTCTTCTATTGTCTAAGATACAAAATCTCACATGAAAGAAGAACATAATAGATTACATTTTGGTAACAATTGAACAAATGATAAAATTTTATTAGCTTGCAGGTAGTATTTCTATAGGTAGATAAAATGTCATTTTTATGTTAAATACATAAATAAGTTCCAGAAAACAGTATTTTGTCTAATTAAGTATTCTGTCTAAAATGTATGCCCTTCTTGAGGCAGGGTGAGAATTTGCTTTACTCCCGAACTGTTAATTTGTTCTTCTAGTTGCATTAAACATTGACAAGGAAGAAAATTGTTGATTTCTATGAAGAGCACGAAACATCTTTAGTATGACACAATTTGAATTTTGACATTTGAATGCATTTCAGTCGAGATAAATATCCTGAGTCTTTTAATCTCATATACATTCAGGCTCAGTAAATTTATTTTTAAAATATGTTTTAAATAAACTTCAATATCTGAAATATTAGCCAAAAAATCTAGGTTACAAAGAAATAGTTTTATTCATATTTTACATATGATGCAATTTGAAATCAACAAGGAACTAGTTACCTTGTATGGAGTTGATTTTTTCCTCAAACAAACATTGCAGTAAAAAGAAATCTAACCTTTTCAGGCTACCACAAGAGACATCTTGGAACTACTAAATGAGAAGGTAAATTATCTGATCCTTAGAACAGCTATTACATATTTCCAGGTGTGTATTTAAAAAAAACCAAACCAACAGTTTTCATTCCTAGAAATATTTTCAGCTTTTCAAAATTTAAATTCCATTCCTAGAAAATACTTGCATTTAGTGGCATATTTTTTTCCATTCCTGCAAGGACTATATATTTTACCATCAGAAATTATTCTAAGCATTTTTTGAATCTTAAAAGAATTCAAATATTTACATTGAGTTACTAAATTAAAAAAAAAAAAAAAACAAAAAACCAAAAACAAACAAACAAAAAAACCCACAAAAACCCCAAAACAGCAACAACAACAACAACAACAACAACAAAAGACAGAGAAGAAAATTAATTCCTGTCATAGATATCAGTTTCAGCACTTTGGGATTGATGACCTTGGATTGTTAGTAATTTTTTTACGTGGTGTCTTTGCTACTCATATGTTAAAAAAGGAAAAGTTGGGCAATGCTGGAGCAAGACAGGTAGGACTGGAGCAACCCCCGCCTAGTTCTTTTTTTCCTGCCCCTCCAGAGAGCTCAGCTGCCTGACTCTCTGGTATCATGGATTTCTGGAAAGTCACTCATGCACAGAATTTGCCATCCTACTGGAAAGAAACTAGTAGCCTTTAGGATTACCTGCATCCATTTTTGATTTCACTGAGTGATGTCTTAAAGCAAAAAACAATGGGCAGTGAGGCTGGTCTTTTGAAATTAGAGGTTTATTGTGGGTATTAGTTTCAACGTCATTTAAGTTTATTACAGTGTAATATAATCATGGTCAGCCCTGATCAGCCCCAACATAATTTCTCATTCTCAGATGAATGTGCATGACTTCTAGGGCCATATCTTGAATTCACCTCACTTTTTAAAACAGACTCACTTAATGAACATTAAATTCATTGAATTAGAAATTGCCTGTGTAATGTTATGTGATTTCATTAAAAGCACATGTTTCTGTTTTGTGTGGCAGTATTTTAGATTTGACAGTGAAATAAAAAGACTTTGTCTTGTCTCATTAAGAAAGAGAGAAAAGTAGGAGTCTTCTATTAGAAAATATTTCCATCCCAGTTACATTCACATACTTGAAGACATAATCCTCTTCTGAACACTTTCCACAAATCAGTCCACTGCCTTCTTAGAAGATTTAAGGCCTCGTAATGCAGAATTCAGGAGGGGGAGGGAAGAAATTACCATTATATTACTGTTATGCTCCTGGAAGGTGATGTAAATTATTTGACTTAATTCCTGATAATAAATTTTGAGGAGTACCAAATTAGTGCATAAATATACCGTCCTACAGAGTGCTGTTTAGAATGGAACTGCAGTAAAACTCCTTTTAGTAAAACCATTTTAATTCTCAAAAGACATTAATGGGAAAAAAAAGGTATTATATATGAGAAGGGCATATGGAAAGTTTTGCTACAAACAGCATTCCACTGTTCAAGAGCTTTATGAGCCACTTAAATTTCTTTTGATCAGGTTAGCATTTAAGCTGTATTTATTACTTTTTATAACAGTACTGGGTTACTGATACTGTGGGGTGTCATATATTTCTACTCCTACTGTCTTCTAAACCAAGATCAATTTTACCTAAAAATCCTAAAAGTCATGCGAGAAAAAAAGAAAATCTAAGAGCAGAATAAAGAAATTTAGTGTCTGTGGGATGATAAAGATATTTAGTTCACAGACTGATAACGAGGAAAATTGAAATTAAACTTGAGGTGATCACTTTATATTCAAAGTCTTCCAGGATCATAATATCAAAGATGTTCTTGATCTTAGCTAAGGAGATTTTTTCTTTCTTATTTGCTAAAATAGGTTTCTCTTGGTAATCTGCTTAATAATATATAACTGCTGCGTTCTGCGAAGAAGAATGAGATATACAAACTTTCTAAAAGAAAATGAGAAAAAAAAGAGTCCAAGGATGCAATTGAAGTGGTTCTTAGGATAGAACTTATATAAAGAACAATAAGTGTAGTGAAGAGGCTGTGAGAGTATTCCCAAGACAGTCATTTTGATATGTTGAATGGGGAGTGTTTTTCAATTGAGTGGTAAAGCAAAACGCACTTTTTAACCAGAAAAATCTGCTTGTGTTGAATGAAAAAATAGTGAAGTTCTCATCTGAGCTGATTAATTTATCTTAAAGATGTTTAGATTAAAAAATTTAGACAAAATATTTTATTTGAAGCTTTCTACAGTTTGTCTTATATTTATTTTTTAAATGGAAGAGAATCATCCAAAATGAGATACTTTTACGTGTAGGTTCAAGTCAACTGAACTTCAATAACCTAGAAGAAAAAAACAAGTAAATGTACCATTAATGTATTAAAAAAACAAACAAACAAAAGTGACCAATATATTTGAGAAAGCCTATTTTAACCTCTATATTTCGTGTTTACATAAAGCAAAGAAAACCAATCTGGAAAAAATAAGTATTACATTATTGCCATTGTACATTGCTTGGATGAAAAAGCGGAAATAGTAATCTACAGCAGATATGTGTCCTACTCTGGATTTTTAAGTTCAGCAATTTCTTTGAAAATTGATAACTTTAACAATGCTGTTACCAATATCCTGTAGGTACTGTAGGAGCGTATATTTGTAATACACCATGTGTTCAGGTAGAGAAACAAGTCAGTTTTTAGTGACTTCATTACAACACACCAGAGACTAAGCACAGAATCTGTCTTTGTTCTAGCAGAGTTCCTCATTCTTAACCTAAAAGTGTTGCTTCCTCCAAAAGGCACTGTGTATTGCAATTTCCAGTCTTAGATGGAAGCTGGTGAGACTCAAAACACAAAAACTGGTGCCAGATTTGTGGTGTACAGAATGACAGAATGCTGAACCTTTCGAACTAGAAACTGGATTATGATCAACAAAATCTTCCACGTAGATCAACATGCAATCTTCGTCTGTGTTATTCAATCACTGCTGAGTTGGAATGAATTTAAACTGGTCACCTAGAAATAAAATCTGCTTTTCCTGTTTTTGCTCACTTCAGTATCTGAATTCATACACAGGTGTAATATCTCTGTCTTGGTCAGAGATACCCAAGGAGCGATGACTTCAATATATGAATTAATTGGGGTCCTGACAGTTACAATTACAGTGATGACAATGACTTGAATGGTATGGAAATAGTTTAAAATCTCTAAAAGGCACTTTTTTCAAGTTATAGTTCATTTTTGTTGATTTACTTGAGTAGTGGTTCAAGATACTCCTCCGAGATGTGCTGGAAGCTGAGAGGGTTCTACAATAAAAATGATATACTGTGTAGCAACAGCTATTCTTCAACTGCAGTCAAGATGGAAACTGCTCTGCACTGTATTTTATATTGTGTTTTCTCTTTGTGGCCTGCCTTTGATTTTGTTTGTGCTTTATATCATAGGATGAGTTTGTCCTTAGAATTCTGTAGGGAAACCTCTGATAGCTCTTGTTTATTTTCTCAGATCGTATGCTACACTATAGTGTGTATCCTAGGGAAAATTATTTGTACTTTAGGGTTATTTTGTTAAAATAATGTTAAGATAATGTTTGTAGTGCAGGACTTAAGTCAGATTCCATTAGAAAGCTCAAGTTTGTGTTAAGGTTATATCTGCAAACCTGAGGCATGTAAGCGAAAGCTTTCTATGCCAGACAACTCTCTTACTCTGGGTCTGGTACTGAAGAAAGATTTTCAGATAAATCTGTTTATTTGTGATAGGAGGAAAAAAGTAACTTTTCTACCTAAAAATGTACTTTTGAGAACTGCTGTTTCAGGATTTGTAGCACTCAGCATCAGAACAGATGTCATGCGTTTGTAAAGCCTTATGACATTACCATTCATAGAAACTTTCTTTTGCACTGGAAAAATACCAGTATTTTTGTGTCATTGCAAATATGAAAAGCTAAGGCATTTGTAAGTACTTCAATTTAATTCCTTTTGCAATAACAAAACAATTCTGAGATAACTGATTCTTCAGGGACGGTTTACATCCAGGTGAAAAGGATTTTCTCTGATTCAACAGCATTGAAATCAAGTTTCTGATTTATATAAATGTCTTTAAAGGAAAATTTCACCCACTATTTCCTTTTAAGTCTAATTTTTTGTAATTTTTGCTTTCCAGTGGAAATGTCTATGAAATAAGTGGAGTTGCAAGTACAGAATAGTAATCAATAAGGTGCAGTTGATAACTACAGGCTTGGAGCTTCTTAATAATCTAGCTTCAAGTAACTGAGAGAAGTCAGCACTACAGTTCCATAGAATCAGCATTACTTGTAAATAGCAAACTAATTGTTGTGGAATATTGTGAATATATCTTAGATGAAGTACAGAGAATTAACTCTTTTGATTAAATAATGAATTAGAAAGATTTCTTTATTTTAATTTTTAAAAAAATTTAAACAAAGGTAAAATAACAGCAGTGTTTTATTTAAGATGTTTCTGTATTTTATATTGTTGCAGGTTAAGTTCATATATTAAGAAGTTCTAACCTTTCAAGAGTGTTTCCTCATTATTAGGAGTACATCTAACTTTTATTATTCATTATTGACAGTTGTTCCTCATTCTTCACTGTATGTCTGTACCTAACTTGTACTGCTTAACTCACTGCTCTTAAGAGAGATTATTAATCTTTCTGATCTTGGTAACAGCAAGTTTTACATCATAAGAGAAATCAAAACAGAATTCTGTCCTTTGTGGTAGGAATGCTGAGAATCTTCCTTTCTGCCCAAACCACAAAAATAACATTCAATAGTAATTTGAAACAATGGTATTGTGTCTGCTCATCCTACAGCACGTTTTATACTCTTACATAGAAGGCATTTGTCCTGCATGGTGTGCAGATTAAAGGTTTTGTATATTCAGTTTTCCTCATACTTACAATTAAGGTTGCTTGAACCCACTTTATCTTCATGGAATATAGTTCTCATGAAAAGTTCAAATTCCAAACTCATCAGAAAATCTAGCTACAGTAGGTACACTGTTATTTTTGCTGTCGTGGTATATTGATCACTATGGGCCACAGCAATGTAAACACATGGACACACAAAACAAAACAAAACCAAACCAAACAAAAAAAAAGCAGTTTGTTCATTTAAAAAATTCCTCATCTAGTTAGACATTTAAAAGCCGCCCTAATGTGAAAAATTTATATTCCCTTACTTGTCAATATTAGATTGATTTTTTCAGTAGGTTCTTGAAATTCTCATTTTGCAAAATATAAATTATGATTTATTTTTAAATCAGTTATATTTTCCATTAGAGTTGCAGCTCTTGATGTTTTTTTCATCTACTATCCTGTCTGAATTTCATTAGAGATAACATTATTTTCTTCCTGAAATTCATTACAACAGCTTTCACTGTTGCCTTTCTCCGTATATTCTAGTCCTTCAGAAAAAACTTCTTTTTTAACTTGATTCAGTCGTATTTCCATTGTGAAGGTTGTTGACCACCACAGCAGTTCTGAGATACGCTGGAAATATAGCTGACATTGAAAACTCTTAGATCAATAATGAAATAAATAAATGTTGGAAATAGAGGTGTTAACACTATCTCAGTTGTGTCTCAAATAAAAGGAATATTTTCATATCAATATTAATGTGTTTTTAAAGATTAATTTGAATAAGTTGTTAAAGATAGTAATTACATATTGTCATAGGTTTTTCTTTACTTCTTAGATTTTAAATATCCTCATATATTTTCCTACCTCTACCATTCCTGTTATATCATCATTTTTGCAGTTCAGATGTCTTCCTTTTCTTATCTGTATCTTCTCCATCACTATCTTCCTCCTGCCTCTTCCTGAAAAATATCATGCATACTGGAAAATCCAGAAATACAGCTGAGGAATTAATAGTTTTCAGATTGCCTTACAGTCTGTTTGTATTTCATTATGTCAAATAATTTTGACATAACGCCTCTTCACAAATTTCCCAAAGGAGCCCTGGAGGCTCATCTTTTCGTGTTGCTCAGATTGTATTGAATCTGCATTTATTCCCAGAGACTTTCCTTTTATTTGCAGTTGCACCTGGTGAAAAAAACACAGTATTTATTCCCTTGATTCTCTGCTGATGGATTTCTCCCTGAGATAGAGAAATGAAAATTTAGCACTAAGTTATGCAGTAAGTAAGTTAACCATGTGTCAAGTTTATGGTAATAAAATTATAGGGATTTACCTCTTAGGATATTTTTGAGCATGATGAGTTTTGATATTTCTTAAGAACCTGCTCTAATCCATATTTTGTGTGAATCCAGCTGATATTAGAGACAAACAAACAAGCAAACCCAAAACCAAAAAGCCCACAAAGCCAACCAACCGAAACAACAATGGAACAACCACCAGAAAACAATTTGATGGCAGCGAAACTTTGCTACTTATTCTGTAGTGGAAGTCTGGATAGTTTTACATGTCCTCTCCTACATCTACAGAGTATGATGTAGAAATGTATGGAAGATAATACTTTCTCTTATTCAGAAATTAGACATTCAGAAAATAAATACCATTACACAAATCTTACAGAATCACAGAATAATCTGAGTCGAAAGGGACTGCCAAGGATCGTTGAGTCCAGCTCCTGAGCCTGCAAAACACCATCCCCAAGAGTCACAACATGTGCCTGAAAAATTTAATTTAATCCCATTACCATTCCTTAATTTATTATCATGACTGAAAGGATATTCAGATATTCTGAAAAAAAACCCCCAGAGTTATACTTCATCAACATTCTTGACAAAAATAAGCTAAAAAGAATGATTGAAATAATTTTGTTGCATTTTACTTTTTATTGTGGATGTAGGTGAAAAACCCATGATTTCATGGGGTTTTATAACAAGGACTTGAAAAGTACTGACCTGAAATTACAAGATAAAACTCTCGAATGAGATGATGAAGACAGTTAAAAGCAATCATTAGCAGTACTATTGGCAACATGGTGTTGTAGATATTTATACATTAATGTATATTTTTCTAAATTAAATACAATATTTTATAGAGTGTATGACTGTATTTCAATTTATTATAAAATATATTATTCGTATACATAGAGAACCATGGAATGGTTTATGTTGGAAGGGACTGTAAAGATCATGCAGTTGCTACACCCCTGCCATGGGTAGGTTCACCTTCCACTAGACCAGGTTGCCCATCCAACCTGGCCTTGAACACTTCCAGGGATGGTGGATCCATAGCTTCTCTGAGCAAATTGTTCCAGTGCCTCACCACCATCACAGTAAAAAAGTAATTCCTGATTCATACCTAATCTAAATCTATCGTCTTTCAGTTTAAAGGCATTATCTCTTGTCCTGTCACTTCATGCCCCTGTCAAGAGTCTTTAGCCATCTTGCTCGTAGGCCCCCTTTTACTGGAAGGCTGCTTTAAGGTTTCCCTAAAGCCTTCTCTTCAGGCTGAATAGCCCAGCTCTCTCAGCCTGTCTTCGCAGGAGAGGTGCTCCAGCCCTGCAGCATCTTTATGGTCCTCTTCTGGACACAGGAGATTCTAGACTTACCTAGACTTATATTAAGGGACCGTTAAAAAATAGTGAAGATAAGATCTTGAAAAATCCTTATCAGGATCTCGATGTAAAGTTTCCATTTTTTTTTTTCACCTTGATTAAGTTCCCAATTAATTTGCATTATTAAAAATGTCACCTGACATTGTTAGTATGATATTATGCTGATTTGTGACCTTTTAGTTCTGAAGGGTAAACCCAAACAACTAAGCAAAATGCGTAATTGTGTTGGATGTTAGTTAGTTTTTGCAGTGTGTCTTTAATTCAATTGCACAAGAGGGTAATGGTTCTTGTTTCAGTATTGATGTGAGAAAACTTGACTCCATAGTGATGAAAAAGATCGGCATTGTCCTCAGTAATTTTTCTTCCCTCAATGAGATGATAATTTTCACCTTCTCCTTGTTGATTTGCTATCAAGGAGGGCACCAGTCAGATGAAACCAGTGAAAATAGATACAGCTGAAGAATTAGGTGAGTTGAATATAGTGATATTCTTCCATGATTTTATTTGGTCTTAGGCAATTCAGGTCAGTATCAGGCTGTAGGCAAAAGTCTGTAAGTTTATATACAAGACATTAACTTTTGGATATACTGAAGTAATGAAAACAAACAGCTCGTCTTTCATTATCAGTGGTTCTGCTGGTATTTTTTTCACACTGTTTAGGAGATACCTGATGGGAAGTACACCTCCATTCTCCTTAAGTGCAAGTACTTTGGATACAATGAGGCTTTTAGAGACTTACAAGATACTTATTGTGTGATAGATTATGTACAGTAGTCAGTCATTTGCATTTTCTGAGAGTGCAGTGACACAATGTCAGAACCTGAGCACCTGTACTGTGGAAGTTGAGGTGATAAAATAAACATAAATATCAGGTAAAAATTGGTGAATAGTTAATGTATTTTATGCATTTTTAATTATCATATATATTTTAAATCTTAAAATTAGAAAGATAATACAATTTCTTGATGTTCTATACTATCTATGTGTTAATACATAATAAATACATAGAATCAAATTCTCTCATTTTTTCTTTACTGTTTTTAAATAGCATTTGGGAATTGAAGGTCGTAAAATCAGAGTAAAATTGGATTAATAACTCATTTTTATTTTCAGGAGTCTGGCAAATAAAATGGGATCCTCAGGGTACCACTCAAGCTGTTTAGTTTGTAACAGTCAGCACCATGCCACCTTTGAAAAAAAAAAAAGGGCAAAACACCCCTCAGCCACTTGCATATGATTATTCAGATCATGTGATATCTATGGTGCTTCATCTTTCTTCCAGCACGTTTTCTGCAATATGAAGTGAAATTGCTCTGTTAACCTCTGATCTACTTTGTATGGTGTCCTGAAAACTATCACCAGAGGTAGTGTCTCATAGCAGTGACTTCATCAAGATATCATATACTTTGCATCATGGAAGAATCAAACCCTTAATAATCTGACATAAACAGAATGAGTGCCTACTTATGCATGTCTCATTTCTTTTCTTCTGTTGTAAAAATGAGAAAAGAGAAGAAAAGTAGATTTTCCTAGAAACTGGTGACAGTTCTTGTAACAGATGTAAACATGCACTGCAAAATATAAGGACAGGTACTGGGAAAGCCCTGAGTAGCCTTGTCTGACCTAATAGCTGACCTTTGTTTAAGCAAGAATTTGGAATAAATTACCTTTCCCTTTATTCCTTTGGAATAAATTCTTACCTTACCCAAATTACCCCATGAGGAAATGAAATGGTATTCTATTGAAGTATTCTTGAAGTTTATTTTAGCAATTCACCTTCTCCTCTTTTTATTTTGTATGCTTCCATATGCCTGGAAAGGAAAACTATTCACATTATATGGAAGCAAAGAAAAAATTGTCAATGTTTCATTTAGTTTTGGTAGAAGCAGAGTGATTGTAACATTGCACAAACTGTTGAGCTCTCATAAAATTCCTGTCCTTATCTAGTTACCCAATGCTGAATTATCACAGGTTCATATTCAAATATCATGCAAATTAATAAAGATAGCATTCTTCCATAAAATATGCACATATTTGAAATGATTCCTTCAGTGAAAATTATGAAACTATAGTTTTTCTTAAATGTTCACTGTTTCCTGTTTCTTTCTTATGCAGACGTAGAAATGTCGGCTCAAAATACTGTGTTTGAAAGTATGCGTGTGATTTTGAAAGTGTCTTCCTGAAAATCATATGGGTTTTGTTTGGTTTGTTTTTTAATTAGACCAAACAATAGTATAACTTTTTATGTGAGAGACAATTCACATTTTCTTTGAAGCAAACATACCAAATTAATACTTAACCGAAGGCATCTCTTTACCAGAGGTGGGAAAAATTATGTTGCAGTAACAAGTGCATAACTCAAAACACATGGAATAGTTAACATATTGGTCTATTCCATGGTCTTGTATATGACCTTACCATTTTAAATTTTCTCTGATATGTTCAGAAATTTCTTCTTGCCTTCTTTTTTTAAAAAAATACATTAATTTAAAGAGAAAAAAGTAAGAAAATAAAAAAAAAATCCCAGAAGAAGTAAGACTTAGCTTTTGGCCTGGAGCATTTGAAAGGTCTTATAATATTTACATATAAAGTACTGTATTTAAGCAGAAATACAATAGGAGTATATACATTACGGGAGTATTCTGTCTTCATTGCTAACAAAATGTACATGGCAAAAAAACCCCTCAAATTTTCCTCCAAAAAACCATTCTGTCCTTTCCTGTTAAATGAGTGACTGGGGGATGCTACAGGATAAGACCTGGATATGAAAACATTTTTAATTATCAGCTTAGTCCTCTGGAACATAGATGAAAATGGATTGTTAGAATTTTATTAAGAAATTTGTAGTGAATGAGTAAGAAAACCTTACTCGCCTAATTCCACCGTGAATGTGTATGTGGTGTTCATATATTCAGTGCGGACCTGATTATTCATTTCAAAATAATATAGTAGAACTGGAAAAGAATCAGAAAATTATGTTTTGAAAGATTTAAAAGCAGACAGATGGTATGGAAGAAGTGACTGAATAGACCGGAATTCTTTGGCCTGGAAAAGAGAATATTGGGTGTGAACGCGACAGAAGTCTGTAAGCACAGTGACATGAAGAAAAAGAAGCTCAGTTGTTCATTGCCTCTGCTGTTACAGCACTAGCGTATCCTGCTCATGACTCAGCAAAAGTCATACCTTTGGGGATGTGTGTTCTGAGTGGGCTGCTTAAACTGGTTCTTTGAAGACCAAATGAGGGACAGATCTTACTCTGTAGCATATCTGCCTCTTCCTTGTTTATATTGCATTCAAAAAAGAACTCCATTCATTACAGGAGTATCTTTAGATGGATAAAGGTAATGGTGAATATTGTCAGTAAAATAAGAATATTTCATATCAGAGTTTATATATTTCATAAAATAAAAAAAATTGTAAGTGCAAATAATTCTGGATGCTCGCTATCATAAAAAAACATTCTATGTTTTATAATATTCCCAACTACAGAAAATTTCACTTGTTCTTTTTAAGAATTAATTTTACCAAGGGTTTGTATCATATGGCAAACACATCCTTGATATTAAGTTTGGGATGTTTGAATAATGGATAATCATACTGTGGTATTTTCTGTGGCTCTTATCTGTTCAGACAATATTTATCATAATGCTATTATAATTTGTTTGAAGACAGATTTTGTTGTTCATATGGAGTCTGCATTACAGTTTGGTTAATTAGTGTTTTGTGGAGTTGAAATTACGTTTGCATTCCACTATGTTATCTCAGAAAACAAATATTACTCAAGCCAAAAAATACTGCATAGAAAATATCTAACATAGAATAGAAATTAGTCTGGAGTAGTATAGATTCTGTACCAACTTTTGTTTAGTAAGGCTAGAAGACCATAGTCATCTAAAAAGAGAGTTGTATATTTGTTAGATCCAGATATGTGGTGCAGTTATGATCTTCCATATAAGAAAGAGCTAAGATTAAAACCAAAGAACTTGAAAAAAATATCCTCTGCCAGAATTATTTTAGGGCAGGATCTAATCTTTTGAACAACTGCAAACACTCCAATTTTATTTGTGATGGTGAGCCTTAGGAGCAAGAAGTACCTTGCCTCTGGCAGTGTAGGCAGGAGAAGTTGAAAGCTTGAAAGGTATTGTCATGAAAGCCAGCAGGAAAAATCTGAACTCCTAGTGGTAGCTTCTGCAAGACTGCAAAATCTGTGTGGTCTCAGGTGCAGGAAAATATAAAAGGCATATCTAAATATAGTGTACAAAATATAAATAAATTACATTGCAAAAATAATACTTTTATTGTTGAAGCTGGGAGAACTTTATTAATGCAAAACACTGCTGTAGTTTGGTTTAATGATGAACTTATCTCTTAATGATAAAAAGCTGAATCCACTAAGAAGTCCATTCTAAGAATTTCTAATCCATTTCTAAGAATGGTTCAACCAAGCCCTCAAATTCAACCAAGCCCTCAAATTCAACCTCAAATTCATATAAAAAATACTTAATGTAGAGAAAAAGAAAAGCAATTGTACCTCTTTTTGCTGAGTATTAAGGTAACTAATTATTTTGAACGTATTTAAAATTGCCAGGAACAGTATGAAACATGAATATTTTTAAGCTTGACTTTAACTATTTTCCATTTTTTTACATCCTAAGGTAGCCTATTTAAAAGAATTTCTTAAGAAATAAATAAAAATACAAACCACAAAGGCACTTGCAGTGTATTAATTGCTTAAAAAATAATTAGTTTTAGTTTGTCTATAGCATACTTTTTTTCCCTTTAAAAAAATAATGAAAATACATGCAGTTAGTAAAGTGCATTTTAAAATAAGAAATACAAATAAATAAAATTATAAGAAAACCAAAAAACAGGGGAGATAAAAATAATAATAAAAAAAAACAGAAAAAAAAATCTCCAAAACCACAAACCAACTTTCTGAACGTATGAAGATGAGAAATAATTAAGAATGCCAGATTCTAGTTTGACGGAGCGAAACGGTAAGAAAGAGCTAAGTTCTTAATTGGATTAAGTATCCATAGCTAATTTTCTGACAAACAGATTTTGCTTAAGGGTGGCTTGAGTGGTTGATTCATCATGCATGCATTCCTCAGTCTAAATAAAGCACACTGCAATTGTTCTAACTTGCATTATTGGTTTGTTACAGCACATTTCCCACATACTTTGTTCTTTCATCTGACATGTTTTTCTTTCTATTTTTTATAATTTCTCTAATGAAGAATTAAACTTTCTTATTTTAACTGAAAATGCTCTCCTCAAAGGACTTACTTAAAAATGTTGTCTTAGTCTTTTCTTCACGTGAGATCAGATCTTTGCTTTGTTAAAAATGCAGTCAGTTTAGGTGATATCAGTGGGATTATGAAGCAGTATTATAGCTGAGAAAAAGTGTTTTCTTAGACATGTATTAGAATATTAAGTATTCTGAATTTACAAATAGGTTTTTTCTGGCATTTTTTCTCTTTTTCACATGCCAGAATGAATATACCATGGAAAAATTCTTCTGCTTACCATGTTTTCTGTCATAGATGAAGCCTGTCATTAATTTTCAGACTTGATTTTGATCATCCTTGGGAGGTTATTTTTAACATGGGAGGAATGTCTCTAATACAGTCCTATTTTAGGATTTTCTGAAGCAATGAGTCAATTTGAACTGATTTTTGGTGGCATGGATTGAAATTCCATTCATAACAACCTGGATTTTTACCCACGCATCCTTGCATTTTCAATAATACAAGTAATACTAAGATCTGAAGGTCGTGTTTGAAGTACAATTTACTTGTGTAGGATAGGTTTCTGTCTGGGTGTGTGTGTAGGTGGTAGGGCATATACTCAAGCCTTCTTACCAAGGTGAGGGTGAACAGTGCGATGACAAAACTCACGTGACAGGGAGCAAACCTCTGGCTGCAGGAGAGTGGATGTATTGCAAGGGTTGGAAAGAGCAGTGTACTGTGAAAGCACCCTGATGTGGGCAGGAAAGGGCAGCTGATTGCTACAGCTGCAGTGTGTGACACTGACTGCTGTCCAAGTTGAAGATGTATTCATATGACTTAGGGCAAGCAGCAAGGACCTCTGCATGAGCAGCTCAAAGCTTTGAGATCTGTTACCCTGCTTGCACAGCTCTGATGAGTTTGCCTGTTAGTTTAGCTTTGCTAAGCTGGAACTGGTTATCTCTTTCTTGGGCCACAATTGGAGAAAACTACAGAAATCTCTAAGTTCGAGGTAATCTTTAGATTTATGATGCTGTTTGTAGGTTTGGCTAAGTGATTAGAAAGGTTATGACTAGGACAAAATAGAAATTGATGGTTCTCTTTCTATTGCAGTCAGGAACATCTGTCAGAGACCTCAGAACAAGCTGGGCAGGGTAATTTACTCCTTCATGAGCATGATAAAAGCTATACTGTAAAACCATGGAATAGTCCTAGAACAGAATTTGATGAGACATACAATTTCTGAATTGGTCCTCAATCTGGTAAGGTGCAGAAAGCAACAGGGATATAAGCTGCCAAAAGACTTTTTAGGAGGTCCTGGTCAGAAAAAGAGCCCGGAAAAAAAAGGAAGTTTTAAAAGTTAGGTAGCAGCCTTGTCCTCTGTGTCTGCAAATTCAGGTGGCAGCAGCTCTTTGCTTGATACAGAAGGGTCTGTTCCTAGAAGAAACCTTGCAAAAATAGCCTTTCTTTAGTTTTGTTTCTCAAAAGCAAATGTGTAGTAGGTCTATAATGCAGCAGCACCTTACCTCTGTTGTGCAAGGAAAAAAGCTACAAAATTCTTGAAGGATTATTACAAAATTAAGTAAGATTATATTAATTTCTTTTTAGTAATTATTGCTTAAAGATGTTCTGAATCTTCTGCGCAGTAACTCTAAGTGGGGATTTCATCCCCATACACCAAGTCAAGCATTCAGCATTTTGGACTGAGTGGTAAGGGGAAACAAGTCTGGAGTCAGTGACAACGTCCTTTAAAGCAATGGATATTTTCTCTTACTTTCAATGATCAACAATTATATACTTTCATTTTTTAGAAAAATTTTGACATTCTTTATGGGTCTCTTGAGTCTCTGTTGTGTTGCACACGTGTACACGCACAGATAGGTGTAGATGGGGACGGACTTCTGTTGTAGAACTTTCCATCTAGATCTTTAGCAGCTAAAAGTTGTTAGAGCCAACTCAGGCCTTAGGGGCAAATGTCAAATGGAAAGACTTGATTTATCCATCTAATATGATGGATGAGTAATTATTTTGGGGTGCTTTCTAATAAGGTTACAGGAGGCAAAGCCAGGTGTACAAGTGGGGATCTTGTTTAATTCCTTCTGTTGGATTTCTTTTTTTCTCTTTTAGAATACAGGTAAATTTGTAAATTCAGTCTGAAATAGATAGTCTTTTTTTATTATTTATCACGGTCAAAATATCCAGTCATGCCAACAACATGAACAATACAGCACATAAACTCACAGATGGTTAATGTTCCAAAACCAACTTTCAGTGTCTTGATTTTTAAAGAGCAAAAACCTGCAGAATAATGCCTGTAAGTTTGTGTTTCATATTCACTTATCAGCTTCAATCATTACAGCTCCTAATTGTGGTCCTAGAATTTATTACCTGCGGTAGGACCATTTTCTCCTAAATTTCCTTTCAGTGTTTTCTACCTCTTTGGCAAGATGAGCATGATTCTTGGTTTACAGTCCTGTGTGTGTTCATAGCTGATCACTACACAGAGTACCAGCTTCTGGAATTGCCCCCTTTCTATGAGAGATGGTAATTTAAATCATGTTCTTTACCAACTAATGAGGAAAGACCAGGCAGACCAGCAGGCATCATGATCACATGCCGTTTTAAATATGACAGAGGTTGGAGGAAGTTTTGTGCATTCCTAGTGATTACTGTCCTGGCAAGAGTCCTCTTAGGACAGGCTTCACAGAGACCTAATGACAGATAAAATTTCACACAGACTTAATAAGAAACTGAGTGAGCATGTGTACTGAAAGCAGAGTCTGAGAAATTTGATGGCTGGCTGGTTTTTTTGTTATTATTATTTTTGAGTTCTGAGTTTCAGTTAAGAACATTTTAAAATAAAAAAAAATAGTAGTAATCTAATCTAAAACACATATCTTAAGAAAACCCATGTTTTAAGCTATCGTAAGTAGCTTAAAATTGTAAAAGTATTAAAATAATGGTAACTTATTTTAAGAATTGCATTAAGAGATTATGTAATACCTAATAAATTAATGGTTGTGATAATCCATGAATGCATTGTGTGTTTGTTGTTGAGGGGTTTTAAAAATGTATATTGATTTCAAATGTTTGTGCAGAATTGTTTGTATTTTAAATACCCTTACCAAGCAATGTGATACTCTTTATGAGTATATATAAAGCTTCTTACTTTGTGGTTTGAAAAAATGAGATAACAAAGTGTGACATTTATTAATATTTTAAATATAATGTGAATGACATTTTCATTTTGAAAGTGTTAGAAATCTTTTAGTCACTCTGTGTTATATGAAGATAATTTGAAGTGTTGTTTGACAGTTGAAGAATGATTTCCATTTTCTGACAGATCTAAAAATATTTGCAAATGATACCATATTAAATTCTTGTGTCCTTTTCCTATGCTCATTTTGACACTACTTCTGATGCAAAGCTGCTAATTTGCCAAACAGAAGCAGTCTTCTTTTATAATTAGCCTGATCATTGATTTATTCAATGATGAAAAAGGTTTTTGGGAGCAAACAATTCCTTGTTTCAAAGTGAAGGTGCCTGTTATAAGGAACAGATTATAAGACAGAGTAAAATCAGTATTGATTTAATTCATAGCTTTCAACATATGTTAAAAAAATAATTAGGAGTACTTGTGTAGCTGTCCTGAAGTATGAACTTACCAGCTTTTAAAATAAATAAGATCTCAAGAATTATAAACTTGAAAATCATCTTGAGAATAACTGAGTTGATTTCTGTGGGCACTTCCTACTTCTTTGAGTGGATCACTCACTATCAGACGGACGGGCCAACACGGAAGTGTTTCACCTTGTTCCTTTCCCAAAATGTTCTTCTGCCCCTAGTACTTGTGAAAGATGCTGGTGAATTACTCTGTAATTGTTCAGTTAATTATATTGTATTGCTATCTAGAAATTTGTTTTTAACCTTTGCTCTATTGGTTCTCCAAGGAAATCACTCCTCATTGAATTGTGGTCAAGCAACTTCGTGCTTGATCTTTGTCTTGATTTATTTGTCTTCAGATTTGGGCCTTCCTTAGGAAATAGAATGGAGATCCTACTGTAGCACAAACATACTGAAATACACTTATCGAAGGGAAGGAATAAGACACTCTCCAATGTAGTGACAAAATGTTTTTTAAACTGGCTTCATTGGAGTGCCCCATGGTCAGATGTCAGCAATGCTCTTATTATTTCTTTTTGCTTTTTATATATAAAATACAATAGCACACACAGTACTTGCTGTCCTTAGGAGTGAACTGTGAGTTAAACTGTATGCACTTAATTGCTGGTTGCAAATAAGAGAAGAAAAATGAGAGAGTAGAATTTTGTCTGATGCAATCTGTATTTATAAAGTGGAGTAAGAGTAATTTTACAGATATGCATCTCTGCAACTTTATGTGCCCTTAATTGTACTGGGGAGTAACACTGATATAGATTTTTGTGTTTGTTACGAGAGTCACATGATAATTTCTTTTTTTTCCCCAAGAACCCCTACAGGAGACTAAATAAAAAAGTAAAAGTTAAAGAGGAGCCTACTGTTAGAGTTCAAATTTAGATATACATCTGAATTCCTTCAAGTTCTTACTTTGATCTCAGTTTGAATGTTTTTCAAAAACATTTCAGAATCAGTTCATCTGTTCAGATGCATTGTTTTCTCAAGGTGTAAGAGGATAATTATCCCTCTTCTTCCTCCTTGCACTTTGTATTTTTCAGATGCACCGAGTAGGTAGTGATGACTGGCAAACTAAAATTATCCGCTTGAAATAGCTTAATTTACAACTATTCTGCAACACCTGTGTGCACCAAAGGCACTTAAAGATGTTACAATGGAAGCAAGATCCTTTAAGTTGAAATATTACTAAAAATCTAAAGCAGTAAAAATTAATCTATCACACTCTTTCCTACAGACTACTGCAGGTTTCTATACATCAAAAATAATCTAAAAATGGGTTTGAAATTAAATCTCATGTCACAAACATTTAGCCAAAAAACTAGTATTCTTATTTTAAAGTTTTGTGAAAGAAAATAGTATTTGATGGAGCTTGAAGTTCCACAAGCAATGTCTACATTAAAAAAAAAAAAAAAGGAAACCTTTACTATTTAGTTGTTTTGTCTTCCTACCTTGCAGAAAGCCATGATGTGCTATCCATCCACGGTTTTGGTTTCAGAAATGGGTTTAGGACCAGCTTCGTTCCACTCCAGAGTGCTACTGTTTCTCTTAGAAAAGCTATTCCCACGTGGTCTCTTTTAAGTATGAAAGCTAATTAAATAAAAATTAATTTCCAGACTACACTTGAGCAAAGAATAGTTTAGTTTGAGAGAAATGACCACCCATGTACCTGTAGTCATTTGATCATCATTTCCAGTGCAATGCACAAATGACTTTCATGATCTCTCATCCTTCAAGCATTGTCATTACTGTTAGACATGAAAGTTATTCAATATTCTGAAAATTATTTTATTAGAGGCTGGCATCACTTTCACTTCATCAGAGTTGTGTGGCTTCATTTTTGTTTCACGAGCTCATTGCTGGCATGAGAGCCTCCTTCTAGGAATACCATGTTGAGCAAGTGAAAACAAAACTTGTTTGTTCTTTCATTTAAGAGGAATCACTTTTAAAATAAAGAAACATCCTTCATACTGATCATGCCTATTCAATGACAGTTTATCCAGAAAGCAGTTAATATTGAAAGAAAGTGGTTGATTGTTTAAGAGTAAATGTCTTGCAGTGTGGACTTTGCAATCTGTGCAAGCTCCAACCCATTTTCACTGATCTTTATTTTAGCTTTAGCCCGTATTGACAGATGTACCCATAGAGATACAATTAAATGTTTGTTATGTTTACATAAGCTAAAGAGGTTAGCAACACAAATTATCAGCATTATTCCCGTATATTCAGTCACCTCCTCTGAAGAAGCAGAGGTATTGTTAGTGATGTCGTGTGCACTAAGTGAAATTTATTCCCATTTTTCCCATGTAAAATCTGATTCCTGATTATTAGAGTTGAAAAACCATAAAAGACCTTTAAAATTTGAAATTCAATGCTATGTTCATCCTGTTGTATCATTAAGATACATACTTTTAGGTTTTTACGTCTGGATGATGTATTTCTCACATGCTGTAACAGCATTAGCTTGGAGCTAGATCTGAGTGATACGTGCAGTAAAACTAGAGACTCTAAACACTAGGGACTCCACCTATCTCTGAGGTAAATCAATACTAGTGTAACTTGGACTTGTGTTTATAAACTTGGGATACAGGAGCTGGGGCAGCTGAAGTCAAAACATTTTCAGTTTGTGATGCCGTTTATGGTTTTGGGGGGGCGAAGGGGGGTGCTGTCTTTCTACCTTAGCAAACTAAGAAGCTGAAGTAACATATTCTGTGGAGGAGATGGGATAAGTAGTCAAGGAGCCTGATCGTTTAGCTTTCATATAGAAAGTGATGTATCAGAATTATTATTAGTACTGTATTGGTACCTGACTTTCCTTTTACTTTGCACCAGATAGCTTTTTTATGAAGAAAGCTGGTGACCATCACTGATGTGCCTTCAGGCTGCAAACCATGTGTCTTATTTTTCCCATGAGCCATGGAGTTATTCAAATTTGTACCTGGAAAGAAACTTTTTCATCTAAAATTGTCTTCTCTCATCTCTATTTGAAGATTTAACTTAGTGTTGTTTCTGCAGAGTCTTTATTCCCTCCGTGTGTGTACCCAACCCACACTCTGCTTGTCCTTCCTGTAGCTGATGGGCACCACCATATCAGTCAGTTCTTTCCCTTCCACTAAGGTACCCATTTGCTGAGGGTTGCAGGTGTGTCCGTTCTGTTGACTGCCCATCATATGTTCTGGATTGCTCTCATTGCAGGGCAGATTTGCCGGTCACTGGTATTTGCTAGTCATTTATTTGTATTTAAATGCACAGCAGGAAAGAATGAACACCATTGCTTTGCTGCTTAGGTTATCCAAATATCTGAACTCTGTGTCAGAAACAAATTATCCATATGATAAATAACTAGTAACTTGGTTTTATTGCATTGTGTGGCTTTTAAGACACATCCCCTGGGCTCAAAGAGAGCGCTCTAGTAAGTATTCCAAAGTGATCTAGTAGTATGTTTACAGTGCAGTCTTTGCTCTCTGCATTTCATTTCTGAGGCATCAGACACCTAGTAGAGCAGTAGGCTCCACCACGAATGCTGATATTTCTGAAAAACTGGAGCACTACTTTTGTATTCCAAATGTTCTTAACGGGAAATAATTTGCCCATATTTTTACTAGTCCCTGGATACTACTGAATGCAGCCTTAATATACATTAGTTGAACAGTTTTGCACAGAATTAGTATTAGTATACAGAGCATTCTTAGGGCCTTATTGTTCACATCATATCCAAAACATTTAATCTCAGTGAGTTTCTCTGCCTTTTCATTTCACAGTATCTTTCATCAGAGTGAAGCAAAAAATATGGAAGCTGATTGCTTTTGAAGGGTTTTCTAATAATCAGAATGGCAGGCTCTGTGTAAAAGAAAAGTAAAATGTTGCCACTACCGTTTTTGGTGAAATGGCTGAAATATTTGTCTAATATTGTAACAATCTAAGAAATGGATTGTCATGTTAATTTGTTATACTCTAGTCTTAAGTCCATAATAATAAGTTGAAAAATAATTAATATGCATAAATTTCTCCAAAGGTGGAAATCATGAGACATCATATATGAGAAGCCACAGAAATAGTTTACTAGGAAACCTTTTTATTGAATTGTTTTATTGTTTATGATCCTCAGGACATAAGAGTATTTGCTATGCCGTTTTTATGTTGCATAGTTAATGAGGTTTCTTTCCTTTCTTTCTAATCAATTCAAAGCAAGGTGTGAAATTGTATGAAAAGAGAATTGATACTATAATATTAATAAAGGGGTTTTTTTAATGTTGCTTTGAAAAAACAGAATTCCCGTGCACTGCTTTGACATTTCAGTGGATTTCATACACTGCTGTTACACTAAAGGTATTTTAGTTATAAATTACCTGAATTATCTTTCTGGTAGTCTCTGAGTTATGCCGTGTGTTATAGAAGTACAGTAGTGAATTGTGATTCCTACCTAAATTTCATACAATGAGAAGTATACCATCTGCATAATTTTTTTTCAAGTTTTAATGAGCAAATATATGGAATAAACTGGTTAAATATATTGCTGCTCTTTGAAAATATTTTGTAACACTTATGGAGTTAATTATTCCTAAGTGTATAAATTCGGTTTTGCATTCTGGATTAAATAACACTAGTAAAAACATTCATTTAACCAGAACAGTAGTGATTAAACTTCAGATTGATTTGAAAGTAGAAAGGACAGTTGCACTGTAGCCCAGATTCAAAATTCAGTATGTTCATATTTTACAGATTATTTCAAATGGATGTATTAAAAAACACGGGGAAAAAAAATGAAGATAAAACTAGCAAAACTACTTTTGTTATTACCTTCTGACATCATCAGAGTTACCTTTGGAATATCAGAATCCAAATTCATTGACTAAAGATCCATATTATAAAAACTGTATCTATATTCATTTCAGACAAAGAGTTAGCTAATCTTTGAGAGTTGTTTAAGATTATGTAGAATTCCACTGATACTATTATGAAACACATTCACATTTTCAATTTTTAGGAATATCTCAGAGGTCCATGTGCTTAGGTATTAATAAATAAAATGTAGTAGATTCATAATTATGTATTGGGATTTTATAAAGAGGAATTGTTATGATAATTTTTTAAGGGAGAGTGTTGTGCCTAGTTGTGTCAATACAAGAGCTCCCTCCGATGGTGACAAGTTACTTCACATAAAAATTTTTGCTACATGTGAAAGAATGAAAGGAAATACGGTTGATGGAAGAATTCAGAACACCTGTTGTGGCTGGTGGTTTGCAGTAAGATATTTTTATTTTTATTTTATTTATTAGTCCCTATACCATGTCATCTGGAAAATTAAGCACCCATTCATTTCAGCTATGCTGAACAGTAAAGGGGGAAAAAAAAAAAAAGAGAGACAGGAAGCACATTTTATTAAGCACATTTCCAGATGAGCTTGATTAGCTGTTGATAAACCTCTTCTGGCTAGCAGTAGCTGTTCAAGAGCCCTAGATTAATACCGTTTTATTCATACCCTTCAATGCCATATTCAACTGCTACTGCCGTTACAAAAAACAAGCCCCACAACCTTTTTCTGTTAGCTTAATTTTAGATATTGAAATCTTCCTCTTCCATGTTATTATGAAAGCAAATTGTTTCATTTTTTTCTCAAAAAGGACAACAAACACAAAACAGAAAAACAAACAAACAGAGAACTCTCCAAACGTTAACCCCAAACAAAACAGAAAGGCCGAAGGAATCTCTGGAATCCATTCACAAGTATCAGTTGTCACCTTTGATAAATTAACTGGCAAGTATGGTCTCATCCTTTCTTCATCTCCTAATTCTGGAGCTGTTCTCTTATGTAAAGTTATGCTAATATTCCATTCACATGGTGAATGGCAAAAAAAGAGAAAGAGCCATGACAGTGAGTAAAACACTCACCGAATATAAAGAAATAACAGAAAGACATAGACTGAAAGAATATTGATACAATTTACCCCACTATCCTGTCTCTGAGTGACAATGATGGAAAGCTGTAAGTACAGTAGTGCAGTAGTGGAGATTTAGGTGTTACAAGCAGTGGACATTGACTGGAACAAGAATTTATGATGGTTTTCTGCCAGGTTTGTGTTTTTTTTTTTTTTAATCTATTAGGTCTGTATTAATCAGGTTGTCATTAATATATACTATCCTGTTTTACAAAAGACATTATGATCACTCAAATTTATGAGTGTGTACAACTACTGTGTATTTTGATCAATTTAAGGTAACTCTAGTATATTCCAACTGTATCTTCGAACAATTCAGAGACAAGATCTAGTGAAAAATACAGTGAGTAACTTATGGTGTAGGGCTCCTCACTATAATGCCATTTTTAGTATTTTATATGAAACATATCTGCCTGCTTTTGCATATATTCTTCATAACTAATGAAGTCTTAACAATATGTTAATTTAATCTCTGTGATCATTTTGTCCTAGCCATAACTGCAATGTGGACATTTAGGAAAGGAGGCGATTGTCTGGTACAGTATTTTCTGGTCAGAGTGAAGGACTCACGTTTTTTCACTTTAACTGTACAGTTCAAACCTGTTGGCTTTTGGGACCAACTTCAATAGACTAGCAATAACACACCACAGTGGTAATAGGATGAGAAGAATGAATCTGAGTGTTTGGATTCTTGTTCAGAAAATATGTCAATTCATGTTCATTGTGCTGCGTACTAAGTTATCTGGAATAGGCACTCCTTTTTTTATTGAGATGTAAATAATTTAAACTGCTATATGAACTTGGATGTAACTTAGAAGTATTGGGAGAAAATGGGAGAGATGGGTTAATCCTGCAGCATTATTTTTATACAGTAGTTTGTAAAAACAGTTCCAGGGTACTTCACAGTGATTTTTTCAACTGCTTTTTCTGGTGTTGGCGCTAGAATTCATAAACCATACGATGAAGTTAGACCCATCTTCAGGTACGCTAGTACCACATTGCTAAGCTTCTCTTCCAACAAAATCATTCAGGTCCTGTTCCAGTACTTGTCATGAAACACCAAATGGGGATTTGTATCTAAGTATACTTGCATTTATTTATATATGTATATTTATTTAAGTAGTATTTTTGATAAATGTATTTGTTGCAATAGGTACACAACATACATTAAAAAATTGTGCATATTATTATTATGTTTAACAATGTATATATATAGTACATTATACAGTAAAAGCTCTATTTGTAAATAAGTGTCATGTCCTCTTGATGTCTTAGCTTTTATGTTTTCATATCCTGTGATTCTTAAGTGTATCATTCTGAAAACTCCATATAGCCTGTTAACTACTGTTTTCCCATTTTGTTCAGACAAAACAAATCCTCTCTAGGCCTGAAACTCAAGGACACCTTACTGTCTCAGGCCCCAAGAAATGTTAACAACAGTGGGTTATGGAGGGAGCAAACTTGGGCTAAATGTCTTCATTGCCTGAAGCTGTAATTGGAGGATTAACCCCAAAATGCAAATGGACCAGACTTATAAAAGTATGGAAACCCATGACCTATCATCTATTTTAGGTGTAGCCCCTGGGGCTTTGGCTGCCCAAAGTGTACCTGAAGGCCCTTCAGTAAATATACTCACTTTTTATTCTCTTAATTTTGTCTAGCCTCTGTTTTTAGGTATCACATCAAGGCATCACTTTAGGTTGCCTAAAGTATGGGTTCTATACGTTTTCATTTCGGGGGGAGTTTTTGGTTGGTGAGAAAGTTTCGGACAGGATGCCCATATTATCCATGATCTAAATCCGCATGTGCTTTCTACATAGAGGATGGACAGAGAAACCCAGGACTTTTTTTTTTCAATCTTATCTTGATGTAAGCTTACCTTCACAATCATTCTGAGCTTGCCAATGCCCTTCTATAGACAGGACTTAATTTTACCAGTGCAGTCCAGAGCACATTTGTGCTTTCTGACACCATAGTGAACTGAATAATTCTGTCTTCAAAGCACAGTTAAAGTAGCTTGAGGTAAAGAAATTACTGGGTTAGAAACTGAGTAGGAGGGTTAAACCAAGTTTGAGAGCAGGCTCTCAGTTCAGGCTTCAGTAAAGCCCAGAATATTTTTACTTCATGGAATAAACAGGCTGTAGAGAGTTTTCTGCTTAGGTATCTATGCTGCTATGTGGCCCTGCTACTGCTTACAGCTTAACTGCAATATAGTATTTCAGTGTTTCAAAAACCACATTCTTTGAGGAAGATGGTATGTTTTCAAGCTATTAAAAAGCAGTATTATTAGAAATATAGCAGTATATTAAAGATACAGTACATGTAAATGCATCAACTAAGACTGAACAAGCAGTTGTATTGGGTTAGCTGTATAACTATTAAAATTTATGCAATGAGTGTATATTGGCTGCAGTTATTAGGTGTATTGTTCCTACTAACTGCTGACCACATTACATCTTTTTAACCATTAGATGCCTGTGTAGATTGTGAAGACTCTGCATCATCTAAAATAATGGCATGTTCCCTATACTTGATTTGGCATAAGAATGAAGTGCTCTGAACAGTCTGAAGAAGGAGGGATAGGAGGAAAGAAGATCATTATATGGTTATAATTCTTTATTTTAAAGATTGCAGGATGGGACCATGAAACAGTAATAGTGTTCGACTGTAAAGACAGGACAGTCTGTCACGTCAAATATAATTCTCCTCTAAAAAGCTTACAAGCTGCTTTCATCGGTTTTGGGTACGCCCTTAATTGAAATATACTGTAGCCTGGAGAAAAAGAAGTCTGATTTTGTCCTCTGGTTTTTTTTTTTTTTGAAGAGGACTTAGACTGAAAAAGCCTCAAAATACATATTTTAATCTTTAGACTGTTTAAAACAAACAATAAAGACCTATTTAATACTCAACACAATTGATACACTCTAAAATGTGGTTTTCCCAGGTAATAGCTTTGTAAAATTACAGCAAAAAAATACTAGTTTCTGAACTGGCCATTCTGAGTGGTATTAAAGGAGTAGTCTGAAGTATTTTTAGGTTATTGCTGAAGCCAAAAACCAAATTTTAAATTAAAATCATGAGGTTTAAATATACCCTGCAGTAAAAAAAATCAAGCAATATACATTCTGTTTTCAAAACTTAGATCAATTTTTATGAGGTGGCTGCTCTCCAAAAACAATTTTACAAAAATTTAAATCTTAATTGAACACTTCATTTGCTCACAGTACTTAAACTTCAGCGGCCTGGTTCTGGTTCAGTCAACAAACTAATTGGCATTTTCAAGGGCAGTTATACTTGTTACAGACTGCAAATAGGATTTGAAGGGACAAGAGGTCTGGAAGGGTCTCACCCTCCAAAGAGTAGCTCTTCTCTGGTTTTTGTTATAATTTATTTCCACCTTTACCTGCTCTGTTAGTGGAATCACAAAGCACGGAGCTGAAAGTGGACATTCAAAGTCACTAACTCTTCTTGCTTATTACTCGCTTAATAGGTTAGTTTAAATAAGCCAATTCACTAACTGTTGTTAGAACTGTTGCTCTGTTTTTTTGTTTTGGTTGGTTGCTTGGTTTGGTTTGGGGCCTTTTTATTTAATTTCTCGTTGTTTTTTTTTTTTCCCATTGAAAGTTCAGAGATTAGAATTTACTGAAATTTTGCTAGTACAGGGGAGACAAGGTGCAAAGATCTGTGTATAGAAAGATAAATAATGAATGCAGTGAAGTTCATCTCTGCTTCTAAAACTTATGGAAAGAGAAGCTGCATACCTAAAGATGTTGGTTGCTATGTGCTTCTCCAGTTGCAACATCTGTGGCTTATAGCTATGGCAACAGCACTGTTCCTACAGGCAGAAATGTGTAATCTTTTGAATACTGCTCATCTAAATATTTCTGAGAGCTGTCAGATATTTAGATTCAAAATGCCTGAACAAATCCTTTCTGCTTCACATACCATAAACAGGTAATGATAAAAAAACACCATACAACACAGTGAAATCGATTCTCCATTTTTTAGAATTCTAAAGTTTATGATTACAGCTCTTTTTTTTTAACTTTCCTCTTTATATTTCTTTGTCTTTCTGTTTCCTTTATGTAAGAAGAAGGGAAAGTAATTTTATCAGTTAAATACTGCCACATAAGTTCACTTTTTTTTCTTTCATGTGGGTAAAAAATTGAAATGTAGATTCTTCTTTTTTAACAGGACACTGAAACAAATTCCTTTTACAATACTTTGGATTCTTTAGTTGGAAACCAGTCTTTTATTACCAAGATCTGTCAGTATAAGACCATTCTAAATGTAGCTTACTATGCATTTAAAATACAGGCTTGCAATGAAATTAATCTAAACTTTCAGTAGAAGGTATTTGTAGAGAGCACTCTGTTTTCTTATTCTTAAGTGTTAGATAGAGCCATACACTGAAATGGGAGGATATTCTATGTGTTTTCTGACAGGAATGTTTGGTTTTGAAGGGTTTTGTTCACTGAATTTTTAAAATACGTTAGCTATTTCATTGAGTGGGGCATCAGTGCTAAATGCACAGATGAGTCAACAACACCTCCAGAAGAATAGTCAAGACTGATTCATCGGTTGTTCCTGTGGAATTCACTGACAATTCCATTTTATTCCTGTTCTTGACTGTTTGCCAGATGAGGTTATAAAATGAAAAGATCAGTGATGCTTCCATGTATTTATGTATTCAATGTGGATGTGGCTGATCTCTTTCTCATTTTCTTCTAGGCCTTTCCTGGAAACACAAATGCGGACAGTGTCGTATACTATAAGCTTCAACATTCTATTAAAGCAAGATTTCTTCGTTTTGTGCCTTTGGACTGGAATCCAAATGGCAGGATTGGAATGCGCATTGAAGTGTATGGATGCACATATAGTAAGTGTATTTCTGAATCAGCTAAATGAAATGAATCTTCATCATTGTTTTTTGCTACCTAAATAGCACTTGAAAGTAGATTTCTAAGACTAAATTTAATCTTGAATAAAACTGATTCAATAAATTTATGTGCAGACTTTGCTATTTCTACATCAACTATCAACATGTGATGCTTATTTTCCAGTCCTTTCTGTATTGGAATGAATGGTGTGGACATAAACCAATAACTGATTTAATGCAAACTTTTTTTTTTGATAGTCCTGAAAATCGCATTTTAACATGGTATACTTGCTATCTGAAGGCCAGAATATGGAAAATGTTTACAGTTATAAATCTATATGGTCTTGATCCTAAGCTAATAAGAGTACAACTAGATAGATCCACAAATAAGCAATGGAAGGATACTTCAATTTTTTTATGTATTTAAGGGACACTTTTAGAATAGTTTTTCTGCCCTTTATAACTCACATAAGCCTTTGGAAGAAGATTGCATAAGTATTGTGGTTTTATTGATCTGCTGGACAGTGTAAATATTCCTGATGTCTTCCTGTTACAGTTTTTCTTCCCCAGACTTTAAAAAAAAAATTCCTCTCAGTGAGTTGTTTACTGCTTTTTATTTTTCACATCTGTTTTCCATGATAGAAAAAGAATTTATTTTAGGCAACCTCTTTAACTGCTTTTTTTTGCATACTTTGATCTGTTGTTCTTTATTGTTTTGTTGCTTTATTTTTTTCCAGCTTCTGTACTGAAGCTATATTTTGTATGGTTGATCTCTTTTAGATGGTCTCCATATATCTGTTTTCTGTTACCATGAATTTGTATCTGAATTTAGGTACATGTCAGTAAAACATATCTGTGGGCTTTCTGCCTTAAACTTAACTTTGTAAAATTGGCAAAAGGTCATGAACTAAGGATACTGAAAATTTCATCCTGGATGCAAGAGATTAGATCACCTCAGAAACCAGGTAAACTTCCCCATCCCAGGAAACAGACATCTCATGCCAGGAGAAAGATCTGAAAGGCTCTCACAAAATTTCTCTGTGACAGCTGCCTTGAGACTGGGAACATGACTTATGATTCCTAGAACAATCTGAGAAAATGGCCTTGGAAACTGAGTTACTGAGAAACATGGCCGAGATTCAACTTACCCTCAACTATTTTAAGTACCAGAACAACTAAAGTTTAAAAATGGAAGCTGAACAGATGAATTTATCATTCCAGATAAAAACTCATCTGAGTCTTCCATTTGAAACCTCATTTCTATGGTACTTGATGGAAGAATAGTCTTTCTTGTCTTTAAGCTTCACTTTAAAATTCGTTGAAAGTCATCAACTTTGCATCTTCACAGTCCTTTACCTTGTGCATTTGATAATGTTTAAATCCTTACTCAGTTTTGTTTTCAAACAATTCCAGACTGAAGAGCTGTCTTTTGAACATGCCTAAAATCCACATTTTAATTGTGCACGTTCACTATTGTATTTTTCTCTGTCACAACTATGTATCACTAGATACATATTATGTCTTTCTTCTGTGTAATGCCTATTGCCCAGCAGTGGAAAATGGTATGAGTCTAAAGGACAAATAAAGGACAGTGTCTGTGCAACTGAAAAATAAAAGAAACATTTAGTGTAAGCAGTTATGAAATTAAATTTTTTTTTGTGTGGTCATTAGCTACTTTTGAGGAAGATTATATATTTTTTTTGTATTTTACTTACTTGGCACAGGATTGATCGTATAGCTAGCTTGCGGAAGTAAATCAACTATAGTTATTTTTTAAGATTAAGATCAATTTAAAATGAGTATTTACTTCATCCATTATTCACTATAATGCAGTATGTAAAGAACATGATGGTGTTAAATATATGTAAATGGTTTTTTAAGCTGGCTGGGATTTTCCCTGAATTAGTGATATTGGGTGTTCTAGAAATGCTTATTTTTCCTCTATATAAATGTTATCATTCCAAATGAATTGCAGACTTCTTATTATCTCTGTATTTATTTAGAACATCTGCTGATTACCAAGTGCTTTTACTAGTTAGATTCAGTGGTTGCCAATGAAGACAAACCAGGTGATTATAGGTTTACAGTTCTAAAAAATATTTTAAAAAGAGAAAGTTTAATTCTTTCTCTTCAATCTTTTTCTCCATTTATTGGCCACAACGAGGACATGTAGTTGTTGTTAAAGTAACCATGCCTGGCTCTTTTTGAATGACTGTTTCAAAGTGGGATCAGAAAATAAAGAAAAGCAGAAATGCCAGTAATAGCTACTTTAGCTTTGATTCACATGTTTTACATTTCCCACATCCTTTCCTTCAGGGACATCTCACTGAGTATTGTATTTTAGGAGTAAACAACTCTCTTTTTATTTACCACCAAATATGTGAACTATGTTCTGTATTCAAGTGCAAATGCACTAATTTCATTCTTCAGTCTTACCTGTTAGAAATTACACAACTAATAAACATGCAAGAATATAGGCAGTAGATCTCTCTACTGCATAAAGTGATGTGAAAAGATGCCTGTCTGCTATGTCCTAAAGAAGTCATTACTATCTTAGTGAAGTGATGCTTACAGGGCAAATTTTGACACTACTTAAAATTTGCTGCTTTTCTGTCTTCCAGTCGAATGCCTGCTCTGAATAACTTTGCTTAGTATTCTCAAAAATAGTGTTTCCCATTTAATTGCAGTCTCAGTGAGTCTTGGTAATACTCGTGATAGATTCCTGTAGGAGGTATTATGGGTTTTGTTTTCTTTTTGGTTTTTTTTACACACAACTCCTTTTTCCTATAAACTTTCTAGGTCAAGGACTGTCACTTTTTAGATGTTTGTAAAGCATTCATCCAGATGAGCCCTTCCTTTTTGCCTCAACATTTGTGGAGTACAGAGGCCAAATAAGGGTAGTCAGTTGTGGGCGTACATGAAACATTTAAAGAATTCCCCTGCAGTTTTTTTTCTGTTGAGTTCTTCTC
Source organism: Oreocharis arfaki (assembly GCA_013398015.1). Lineage (NCBI taxonomy): Eukaryota > Metazoa > Chordata > Aves > Passeriformes > Paramythiidae > Oreocharis > Oreocharis arfaki. Next base: position 287,046 of record VZRR01006225.1, read on the forward strand.
CCTCCTCACTCTGCTGTCTCTGCAGTGTTCCTTAGTTTTTTAGCTCATGTTCTACAGTCAGGAAAGGCAAGCCAAAACAAGGCAAGGCAGGGAAAGGCAGAAAGAGAGAAAGAAAAAGAGAAAAGGATATTTTCTACCTCCAGCTGTTCGACCTGCCTTCATGTGGACTGTTAAAATATCTGCTTGTGCCATGTCTACACCACAAATACTCTGTGCCGAACCTCAGCCCAAAATCTGTCTCAAGCCTCTGCCTGATAGTTCTTCCTATTTATTGTGTACAAAAGCGAACAATGAATCTCTACTGATATTTCCTGTGTCTCGTTCCTGAAATGTCAGATTGTGACAGTTAAGCCATGTAAAACACAGTTCAGGTTAAGCTATGCTGTGACATGAAAAAAAGAAAACATATTAGAAATGTGTTTAGCTTACAATTTCCCCTCTTCATTACAACACTCTCTTTCTCATTTCATCCCCTTAAAACCAGTAGTCTAAAAATATAAAACAAAGAATCAACAAAAAGGTGGGGATTTTTTTGACATGGCAGGCAGAAAGATAGGTTTAAATATAAAAATGACAAATGTAGAAGAAAGCTGGAAACTAAATGCGTACTGCACTTTAAAAATTGTTAAATCTGTCTACCTAACAGCAAGCACTGCAGATACTGCTCAAACCCTTTTGCAGTTTGCTAACACTGCTAGTTGTATTTCCTTCCTGGCTGAAATGCTTAAAGTCAATATCACAGTTACATCAGTCAAAGAAAGGACTACATATCCTCTTCATAACTGGAGTAATGGCCAACGGTTTAAGTTTTTTTCTTTATAAAACATTAGTTTTGATTTCAATTGATATAAAGATGAAAAAAAATCAAGTATTTTTTCAAACAAAGGTATTTCAACTAAAACTTTTTCTCAGGGTCACTAGGATTCTTGGTCCTGTGGTATATAAGGCTTCCAGAATTTCCAGTTCAGGGGCATTTCATTATTTCAAAAAATATTTTCATATTGTACTAAGTATTTAGATTACATTAATTTAAGGAAGACACATTGCATATTGTGAAAACAAGAGACGATTGTTCATAAAACAAGTCTACCTGTTTTATTTTCCTTATTTACAACAGTAGGGTAGACAAAAACCATGTAGAGGGATTTTGATGTCTTGCAACTACTAGAAGTTGCAAGTAGTTGTTAAGTGTGAGAGGGAAACCTTATGGCACCCTGGGTATTTGCCCTCATTCAATTTTTTGGTATAACCCTGTAGGATAATCAAGCTATCCCTCTCACAACTCTCTAAATGTATTTCTAGGGGCAATGCACTGATGGTGAAGGCAAGATGTGTGAGAAATATTACAAGAATTTTGATTGCCATCTGCAGTCCTTTCATAATCTTCATCAACTCATAGGGTGACGGTGGGGCAAAAGTTTAATTTTGATTCTTTTCCAAATTTAAACAGAACAGATGTTGTTTCTTAGGAGCTAGTGCTGCAGAATAGTGTAAGGGATTTTGGAGAGCCATGTTAATATTGTTTATGTTCTTGTCCCGATAACTAATAAGAAGAGTATGGTCCCAATCCTACTGTTATCAGTGCCTACTAAGAATGTCTCTAGTTAGCTGGTTTGATAGATGCCTATAAATGTACAAGTGGTCTTGTTGAAGTCTTTATTGAAGCTATTCTACATCATGTTCATTACTTTAATTCAACATTAATTGATGCTTTTGCTGTCCACATTCATTCAATGACAAAATTAAGTAAAATAGTCAATCTAGGATTCACAGTTAGGTAGAATGTCATATTTATTCATTGTACATTTGGTAAATGAATTCTTCATTATCAAGATACAAAGAAAATCAAGAAATTATATTTAAAAACATAGCTGCATTCACTTGACAAGAGCTTTTGAAAATTGAATATAAATTAGTAACTTTAAGTACAGGAGTTAATTTCAATTAATTTCATTTCCATGCTGACAATATAGAGAAATATTTTTAGTGAAATTATACAAAGTAAGTAAATAGAAAATGGGTTTCCCTTGACTTACAAGAAGTCAACCAGTCAGTTGAAAAATAACTTCATATTTTATTGAGTGTCCTTTACATCTTCATTCACTTCAAAAATGTATTTTTCAAGGGTAATTACTTTTTTCTTCTTTACATATGAACTGTGAATACTCTATGAGCTTTTTATAGTGTTATCATTCCTTTGTGTGTGTCTTGTTTAATCTGTACTGATTTTGACAGATATTCTTTTCTACTATTGGGATAAAATCACTTAGCCCTATTGCCTTGCCTTGCCTTGCCTTGCCTTGCCTTGCCTTGCCTTGCCTTGCCTTGCCTTGCCTTGCCTTGCCTTGCCTTGCCTTGCCTTGCCTTCCCTAAATAGCAATCTTGGCTCTTTTTTTTTGTCTTGATTTTGTTGATTGGAATGAATTTCAGGTAAATTAATAGATATTTTCAGCCTAAGAATACAAGAACAGAAATAGTCAAAGTACTTTATCGCTCCAAGGAAAGGAAGACCTACCTTTCAGCATATGAGAACAGTATTAGATTTGAATAGAGGCCTGATCTCTTCTCACCTGGTTTTGTTATCTAGTTATACCATCATCATTAAAACATGACAGTCTTAATGTATGGGGAAGAAATAAAGTATGATTTACTGGGCACAAATGGATCTAGAGATGTTAGTGATGGGAATTCATATCATATTGAAGTAACATGGAACTGTTTCTTTTAGACATAGCATTATACATTATCTTTCATTTCTTTACTTCTAGGGTCTGAGGTGGTTGGCTTTGATGGGAAAAGTTGTCTAATTTACACATTAAATAAAAAACTCATTAATGCACTGAAAGATGTGATTTCTCTGAAGTTTAAGACAATGCAAAGTGATGGAATTCTCCTCCACAGAGAAGGACAAAATGGAGACCACATCACCCTGGAATTAACTAAAGGGAAGCTGTCCCTACTCATTAATTTAGGTAACAGCTACAGTCTCATAAAGTCTAATTTAGTTATTAGGCATTATTTGACTAAAACTTCTCTTAAACTGTTAAGTGGATTTTAATGTATAAAGTATGATAAACTAGCAGTATATTTTTGAATAATTATATTTTTGAATGAAATTAATAGTTTTTATTTTTCTTCTTTCAAGGTGATACTAAAACTTATCCTTCTAATGCCCAAATTAATATTACACTGGGCAGCCTTTTGGATGATCAACACTGGCATTCTGTTCTCATTGAGCATTTTAACAATCAAGTAAACTTTACAGTGGATAAACACACTCATCATTTTCATGCAAAAGGAGAATTCAGTTATTTGGACCTTGATTATGAGGTGTGAAAATTACCTTTCCTTTATTACATTTATTACCTTTGTTATGCAAATGCACTGAAACAGGCAAAACAAACAGAACTTAAGGAAGTTTGTAGTCCTTAAGACCTTGGGGATTTTCTGTCTGTTAAGAGAATGAATCAAAGAAAAAGAGATGTTCTTGGAGTACTAATCTTCCACTAGACTCTCAACTCAGTATTTTCAAAAGACCATCTTTTTCATCTCAGATTTCATTATTTTAATACCTTTGTTTCAGTAGAGCTGCAAATGTGATAAACAATATTGTAAACATAATAAATGAGAGCCAACTCAATGCTATTATTTAATGAATATTAATGTTATGAATATAAAACTTGATAAAATTGCAATAAATCAGCATAATACCATTTTAAAAATGTTTATATAATGAATTAAATCCCTGTAAGATCTGAAAATTCTGCTGTGAGAAAGTCTTGCTTGCAGAAATAGTAGATTCATGAAAAGTAGTAGATTTAATATGCTGTGAAATTTTCCTGCCTGTGGTTAAAAAAAACACTATTTCACAGTTGTAATGCGATGACTGGCTGCTTTATGTTTGCTTTATACTGTTTGTTGGATAAGACAATGAGTGATAGAGCAGAATGTCTGGAACCCGCAGACTTTATTGTACTCCTTACAATTTTTAAGCATTTTAGAGTGAGATTTCATGCTGTTCTGTGTCTGCATTATTCCATTTCAAAAATATGTGCTTGGAAATTCTGAATGTAAATCATAATATCAAAGTTTGGAGGATCATACCAATTATAAAAAAAGAAAGAGAGAAAATAACTGTTTGGCAGATATCTTTTACTAAATCGAACAATATCGCAAATTAAATTTTCCTCTCTTCCACATACTGTAGTTTGAAGTATGTGTTGCTAACAGAAGCAAAAAGAAAGAATAAGAAATTTCAAAAAATAACAAAATACTGTATTTAGAATTGCATTTCTGACTATAAAATTTTCTTAATTTAATAACTTAATAACTTTTTGAAATATGGTATGTTTTATTTTGGTTGCGCTTTTTTTGGTAAAATTATTTTAAACCTTAAGTAAAATTTAAAAATTAAAAGGTTAATAGTTTAGACTGACCTTTTATACAATGTTGTCCAGAATAGCTTTGAAATATGTGAGCTCAAAAATTCACTTATACTGCCATCCTATTTCTGATGGTGTCCAACAGTTAAAACATAGACTAGAGCAGAAGTAAGGTCACCCCTGTGGCAATGCTTTTCTAAAATAATTTACTGCTTTCTAACAGCTTTTGCCTTAGGGCAGGGACTTATTTAGACAGAATGAAATTCTTGAATTTAGTAGGTCTCAATGGATTTTTATTTTTATTAAATCTTCCAATCTCTTTCTGAAACTAAGTAATTTTACAGCACCATACAAAGGAACTGCACAGCCTGAGCATTTCGAAAGGGGAAATGTACCTCCTTTAGTTTGTTCCAAATCTGTCCTAGAGTAATGTGATTTTATGCACTCTTGTTCTCTATTATGGTAGTTATGGTGTGCAAGGAGTGGAGAAGTTAGGCTCGAGTTTCTAAAGAAATCGTTGGTAATTTTCTTCTCCTTTTTCACACTGTTTTGCATAGTCTGCATGTACTTGGTCTTGTCCTTCTTCTTAGTTTTTCAGCTGTAATGGACTCTGAAAACTGATTCAAGACACTGCTAAGAGATATTGGAAGAAGAAAAAAAAAAACAAAACAAAATGTCAGAATAATTTACTACATACATTTGAATTGACGTAGCCTAATTTTGTGTTAGCCTATTCTTTTAATTATGTAGATGTGGTATAGTGAAATACACAAGAAGTAGCGGATTCATTATAGGCCAGTCTTTAACTTCTGCTCTTACAGTATTGTCAACTTCTTTCCTTAGAAAATTACTTAATAGTATTATTGATTTCTCTTCTCTTTCTAAGCTCAGCTTTGGTGGGATCCCAGTGCCTGGAAAATCAGGGACATTATCACACAGGAACTTTCATGGGTGTTTTGAAAATATTTATTATAATGGAGTGAACATTATTGACCTGGCCAGGAGGCATAAATCTCAGATCTACATTGTGGTAAGAGATTTATAGTTAAGAAAGAAGAAATAAGTAAAATAGAGAAAAAGAGGCCACAACCACTTTCAAATCCAACCTGTTAGCACACAGTGTAGTAAAATCTATGTTAGGTAATGAAAGAAAAATAAAGTAATTACCGAGTTGGGCTGGTTTTCATTTTATGCGGTATAGAATCATCCTAGTAGGAAAGGCAGATGTGTTTTATTCATGAGGTCTTTAGCTGATATTTAGATGTATCTGTTATCACAGTGTCGTATGGTATCTAACTGCAAGACAAAAGTCTATGAGTAACAAGATGCATCAGAAACCGTCGAATCTCAGGCTTTGTACCAGAGTAATAAGAGATTGTGCCTGGCTGATAAGAACATCAGCAGTACCTGTTTAATGGTCTTTATTGCTGCGGACACTGATCCACTTTGCTTTGTCCAGAGCATTATAATTTGGATAGATAAGTTCTGGTTTTCAATTTATGCTGACCTTTGTCTGAAGACCTTTAGTTTAGATTGGTGGGTTTAATGCATTTATTGGGACATGGCCGAGAGTCATATTATCCAAATTCCTACCTTTTAGAGAAACAGTTCTCGTAACTAAACAAATGTGTTCTATGTTACAAAAGGCTTTCTAGAAATTTTACTAAGACCTTTGCTGTTGATTTCAGGGGTTTTTTTTCCCAGTACAGTAAGGGTCATCTCTGTTTGCAACATGTACTTATTAAGTAGTAGGAAATGCAGAGATATCATAGAAATCAGCTCAGAATAATTAAAACTATATTAAATGCTTTCATGATACAACTATTTTAACTTTGATTTCTGTTAAGAATGTGAAGAATCAAATTTGGTTCTCTGTCACAGAAAAAATGGATTAGAGGCATCTCTTCTCATGTGAAACTCACCTGAAATATTCCAAAATTAACTAAACTGATACTTCTGGATAGTATTCTGTCCATGATGCTTATGAATATTGGGGAGTGGACAATTACAGTAGGTTCTGGGTGGACTGGTGAAAGGGGAACTATGAAATTATTTGTAATAGGAAATTTCATTATTTTCATGTAGAATGTTTTAAATTGTTGTGCTACTTTCAAAACTATCTAGGAGGTGTTTCATAATGTAAATATTGTAGAAAGTATCTCTATTACCACAGATTCCCTATTAAATAGGCACTTTACTGGGGGAATCTGCAAATGGCCAGCTTTTAGCATTTAACAAGGTTTATTAATCTGATGAGTGCCTTTTTACTATGTGTCAGTTTAGCTGACTATTCACTTCTGTACAGCTGAGTTCATAAGACAAAGCTTTTACTTATTTATGTATTTTCCTTGAAGAAAATGGAAACCCATAAACTTTAATAACCTTGCAACACCAGGGACTAGTGAGTATTTTTCTTAAATTGATTTTGAAACTTTTTACTGTGAGGTCGAAGTTTTATGTATGTTTAAAAGTTTAAAACCTTTTTGTGTTGAACAGAAATTAGGTGTACTTTAAATTCTAAAGACATTAATCTTTAGTAATCCTTTGCTCAGAACAAATTAGTTATAGTTCAAATGGTGTCAGCAAGCCATTATATCAGAGTGCATAGTGTACTACTATCAAGCACCATAAAGTATTAACTAACTCTGACACCAGATGCAAAAAATGCCTTAATCCCATTCCAGATTTCTTATCTGCATCACTCAGTACAAGTACAGATGCAGGTTACTCTCAGAGTTTCTCAATGAATTCAACTGCAAGTTTACCTAAGAAACAGTTATTTCAGAAGAAGGTAAGCAGAAAATAAGTGCTAGATGCATAAATCTTAACTTATCATCTAGTTCATATGGGCTGCTTGAAAACGCATTCCCTCTTGATTTAAGTATGTGTTTTGCATGTGTAAGTAGCAAGAGTTTATACGTGGAAATTTTCTGTTTGTGAAAACAAAGATTGGAGTTGGTGCACATCTCCAATTGCATTAATTTGGAAATTGTTTTTTTCTTAAAGTTAGCACCATCTTAAACAATCAGTGCCAAGCTCAACTTTTTTCTCTGCATCCAAGCATTTAGACCCACGTAAGTGTTTACATGCATTCGGTGGCATTTTATTTGACATTAAAGAATTTTTCAAGTCCCTTATGCTTACTGAGGCTGAGCCAAACTAGGAACAAAGCAGCTCTTTCTAACTCCTGAAGTAACATTAAATCAGCCTCATAATTTAGGAACTTATCTCATTCACTCAAAGGTCCTTGCCACTCTTCGCTCAGACAGATGAATCTATTCTGATCAGACAACTATGTTAACATTTCCCAAACTGGTGATGTTCATGTTTGATTTTTAGAGTCAATACAGTCAAGTATTATGCACCATGTTTTGAAATTCTGCAGTTTCCATGGAGAAATTCTCATGACTCTTCCTAATGCCATATTTGTTTCATTTCTTTCTAGGGCAACGTGTCCTTCTCATGTTTAGAACCACAGGCGGTCCCTGTTACATTTCTCAGCTCCAGCAGTTACCTGGCACTGCCAGGCACAGCAGGGCAAGATGAAGTATTTGTCAGTTTTCAGTTTCGCACTTGGAACAAGGAAGGACTTCTGTTATCCAGTAAACTGCACCAGTCTTCAGCTGGTTTCCTCTTATATCTGAGTGATGGGAGAGTCAAAATCAATCTTCATAAAACAGGAAGAGTACTGAGTGACATTGCTGCAGGTAACAGAAATGAAGAAAAAAAAGTCCAAGATTATTATGAATTTAAAAAAAAAAAAAAGGAAAGTTATTTCACTTAGTACCTGCTTTCTTGACTTACTTTTATGGCTGGTATGTGTGCAACTATGCTTTACTTGTGGGAATTTTATACCCAGTTATTTCTAAATGCTTTCTTTTCTCACAAACATGCCTATTCTTTTTTCCCCATGAGTGAGCAGAAATTACTTGCAATAATATAGACTGAAAATTTGAGTCCTTAGCTTAACATGCATGCAGTAGGTACAGCTCAGGTGTATAATCTGGGAAATCTAAGCAGCTTCTTCAGTTGTGAAGTGTAAGAAATTTAGTTTCTTACTCTGTCAAGCTAAGTCATAAAGATGTTTTTCACCTTGTCAGTACTTTCAAAATGTATCAAATAACCAATTTTTTTATAAAGTTATACATCCTTATATTCTCAATTGCAGAGATGTCCTTTAAATTGGGACAGTGGATTCCCAATATCAGGTTGTGTTTCAGAAAACCAAGGCAAGTTTAAGTCTGTGATAAAAAAAAAAAGGAACTTGAGGAAAATGAATACCTGAGAGCTAAAGGGTCAGTTTTTTAGTTAAACACTGAATTGAAACTAGATCATCTACTTTTGGTAGTGCACTGCTAGGCATCCTGCAGGGTGAAACAGATATTTTTAAAAAGCTGGTACCTGCTGGTCTTCTGATGAGTAATTTCACCCTTGGCAAACAAGTATGTCAAGACAAGAGGATGAAGCAACTATAGTGATGTACAGTCATGTTAGAGAGTATTCAGTCAGGATTCCAAGAAGCAGATTCTAGCTTTAACTTTCTCTCTGCCTGGCAAGAATAAGACTAAGTCTTTCACAAAGAGTCTCCTCAGTTTTTCTGAGTATTGTTAGCACTTGATGTGAGAACAACAAGACTGTTGGCCCAGTCAGGAGCCTCCATCTTTCAGGAAATATGAGAGCTGGGCAGAAACAACATCATCTCCACCTCTAAGGCTTTTCATAAAATGCTGAGAATCAGTAGCATCATCATGCAATAGTATCATCACCTTCACCTAGCAGCGCTTCATCAGCATTGTACTATTCTCTGACATTCCATGTATCGCAGCTGCCCGAGAGCTTCTCATTATTTATGCAAATAAATTGAATTTTGCCTTTTACTTGTAGATGGATTATATAATGTGATATGATATGATGAGTTCTAAGACAGGAAAAACTGGTGGATAAAAGGGATTACAAGGAATATATGAAGATGAGGAAATGAGGCTGGGCCTTATGGACAAAGATCACCCGAGTCCACTGGCTGGAGGAATATATTGTAGAAGCAATAGTGAATTTGGATGCAGAAAACACATTTATGATATCCAGAACATCACTTGATCTTCGATTTATTTTGACCCATACACAAGCATGTATTTTCCATTTCATATTTGCAAAGCAGAATATTATCAGTGTAAAAGAAGCCAAGTTCCAGGTATATAATGAAAAAATAAGTGAGAAACCCCCAAACAAGCTATAATTGGTATAAAAACAAAATAAGAATCAACTGATCTAAATTATTCACTAAACTTATTAGGCAGTTTAATGCAGACAAACAGAGCAAAGAGGGACCAAGCAGGGCAAAGAAAAAGACACAGGATTTGAAGATGAGGTCTCCTTAATCTTTGTTCCATGCCCCTGTTTCTTTTATATTCCTTACTTTAATTCCTCTTAAAAAATTAAAATGCCTTTGAGGAGGAAAGGAAAAGGAAGAGGAAAAGGGAAAAAAGGTAAAAAGGAAAAAAGGAAAAAGGAAAAGGAAAAAGAAGGAGAAAAGGAATGGGGAGGGGAGGGGCGTGGAGGGGAGGGGAGGGGAAGGGAGAAAGAAGCTGTGAAGTTCATTATGTTTCTACAGGTGTATACTGATTACAAGTAAAATTTTAAACTGTTTCTTATTATAACTGAGGAAAAGACTATAAGCCTGTAAAGACCACAGATAATGTTGAAGGTTACAGAAATACTTTGATCCTGTTCCTATGGGTGATAATAGGAACGGCCCTGGTATTTTTTATAATCTAAAATAACTGATGCACAAAGAGTACCACTTTAATGACAAGAGATTTCCTTAGGCTTACCATTTGAAAATGTCAATTTCTTAGTAAGAATGTCAGTGCTATGTAGTTAGCAGTGATGAATTTGGCTTTTTAGGAGCTATTTCAATTGCTGTTCAATTAGGTGATGTATGTTAAAGAAACTGTTGCCATGCACTGTAATTTTAACAGACCAGCTGACCGTGATGGCACTTTTAACAGCCGTAGGTAGACTTGCACATGGAGCAATTTCTTCAGTTTCAAAGCTGCAACACAATACATAAAATATTAGCATAAACATCTCAAAATAAATCTTGACATTCTGTGCTGAAACAGAATTTAATGCTCTCATGCTACGTTAAGCTTTCTGTTCCTAAAGTGTAACAGGAGGAATGGTGTTTGTCTTTGTGAAGGAAAAAAGCTACAGCAGAATCTTCTTATTCTCTTCGGAGAAAGAATTTATCTAACAAAACCATATGGGAAACTTTTCCTTGAGTTTTTGAAGTGTTTGTTGTAGCAATCACTGAAGCAATTCAAGTCTGCATTTGGAGATTGAGTAATTAAATTATGGATGGTTGGGCAGGTTTGCTCCACTACAGGCAAGGACTTATGACCTGATTTTCACACACACACACACGCACACACACTCACAAACACACACACAAACACACATGTAATATTTGATAATTAAATCACAGCTTATTTCCTTGTGCACAACTCTTAATTTAATTATCCTGTGTTTTTTAAGGATTTCTTCAACCATATATAACCGAGGAGAATGGCATGTTAATTCATAGGTAATTAAGTTACAGTAAGTTCTATCTTTGTTTTGCAGAATGGTTGCTTAATATCTTTCATTTGTAGCCTCTTTTGCAAGTCATACATCAAATATTCACAAAGAAATAACACAGATTTTAAAAAAAGAGAAATCAGCACCAAGTTAATTTGTTTTGAATGATGAGACCAAATTAAATTACAGTATGTGTAAATGTTAGATCTTATTACTCAGTTTCTTCTGTGACCCTCTAGTTCTACACAGCTTCTAGTTTCCATGCAGCTTTTAATTAAGGGATGTTAATAATCATGGGATTTGATTGTTATACTTCAGACTAATCTATAAATTACTTCCTCTTAACTTTTTTTTTGTTTCTCACTGATCTCGTAATAATGTATATACACTGCATTTTTATATATGTGTTCCTGTGGTTGGGTGTCATTTTTCTGCAAGACATCACATAGGCCCTGTTTTAATACTTAGATTTAAAATGATGGAACTAATGAGAATAAATGGACATCTTGTTTAATAGCTACCTTATTATGTACTAAAAAAATTAATTGCTTTGTTTGTCCTACTAGTTTTTAGTTAAGCATTTTTCTAACTTGTAGTAGAGCAGCAGACAATATAATTTTTAGATGAAACGTTAAGTGGTAGTAGTCTGCTGGCCTCTTGCACTGAGATGTTGTGGCTCCACAAAAGCAAATAGGAATTTAGTCAAAGTTCTCAATTCAGGGGCTAAAGTGAACAGTTTTCTTTGGAGTGTCTTGTGCTCCCACAATGGCATTCCTCAGTTCCCAGAATTAATAAAAGGGACTTCTAGGAAGTCTTAACTTGAGCTACATGAACATTGTTGAATATCTCTAATCATGCCGACCTCTAAGAAAGGGAGGTGGAATATCCATTCCAAAATCATATAGTAGGTCAGTAAGATGAACTACATTCAGCAAACCAAAAAGTACAAAATTCATATTACTAATCTTCTAGTAACCAAAACTTCTGATAGTCTGAAATACTATTCTTTATGTTTGGACAGTCTCTTACCTATCTTTACAGTCAGATATTGCAAGGTTTTGAATATGGTTTACCCACCAGAACAATAAACTACTGAAGCAAGATGCATAACTAAGAATTAAAAACAGTTATCCATGTAATAATTCAAATAAAGTGACAGAGTTAATTGCTAGATTTAATATTTTCAATAATGACATATGTAGTGAGTTCGAGTTCATCCTCAGCAAGCTTTCTGATGACATCAGCCTGAGTGGTGAAGTTGATTTGCTTTAGGGAAGGGATGCAACCCTTGATAGACTTGAAGAATGGACACATGTCAACCTCATGAAGCTCACCAAAGCCAAGTGCAAGTTCCTGTACCTGGGTTTGAGTGCCTCTCAGTATCCGCACAGGCTGGGGTAGGAAAGAATCGAGAGCAGGCCTGCTGAGAAGAGCTCAGGGGTGCTGGTAGATGAGACCCCACCTCAAGAACTGTGTCAAGCTCTAGGGTCCCCAACACAAGAAAAACTTGGTCCTTCCAGAGGGAGACTAGAGGAGGGCCATGAAAATAATCAGAGTGCTGGAGCACATCTCCGTGAAGACAGGCTGAGAGTTGGTGTTTTTCTGCCAGGAGGAAAAAAAAAATCTTTAGGGAGACCTTATTGTGGCCTTTCAATACTTAAAAGAAGGCCTATAATGGAGATCTTTATTCTTTTTTCCTCCAAAGATCTGTAGTGTCAGAACAAGAGGTAACAATTTTGAAGTGAATCAGGTTATATTTACATGTTCCATTCCTGGAAATGTTCAGGATTGTGTTGTATGGGGGCTTTGGCAACCTGATCCAGTGAAAAAAGTCCCTGCAAAGAGGGACATTGGACTAACTGAGTTTGGAGGTCACTTGCAGCCCGAAATGCTTTATGATTCTATGATTCTTTGATTTCTTAAGGAAAAGATAATGTATTGAAGAGATGTGACTGAGGAAAATATCAATCACTTGAAGTACCTGTGAGAGGCTGGGGCTAAAGCAAAATCTTTAAGATTTCTTGTTATGTGTTCCCTAATAAATATACTGATTGAAGTAAGGAAAAAATGAGTGAAAAGGTACATAGAACTAATATTATCTTAAATATATTGGAGATATTATCTAGGTGATGGTTCATCTGAATTTGCAATGTCCTTCTAGGGTTTATCTCTTCATTGTATGACAATCTTGTATTTAGATCATAGTAGTCAACAATCTATGGATCCTAGGTATACTGTAATTTAGCTGTTTGAACCTTCTCATCTTTCTCTTTTTATTTCTTTTCTTTCTATTCAAATGAGTCTCTTAACTCATGGACTCTTACTGTAGCATATACAACATGTTCTAGAGAGAGGTATGTAAATACATGACATTTCAAGAGGGAAATCACAGATCACAAATCATAGGCACTCCGCAGTCAAGAAAAGGCTTTGCCTAATTTAAAGGTTGTATTCACTGAAAGAAATATCTCTGTTCTGAAGAACACTCAAGAACATGATTGACTTTAAGCCCTTTTTAAAGACAATAACGTGGTTACATGCTACCCTGTGTAGAATTTATTTATGTATACATAAGTGCTTTCCAGGATCAAGACTATAGGTTTGTTGTTTTGTGGCACCTTACACCTACACAACCAGAGGTAATGTAAATTTGCAGTGGTGGCTAAATTCTCAGAATATTTTCCCATACATGTCCAATAAAAGAATCAGCTGAAAGAAAAATTGTCTTTTGACATTGACATGATGATTACTGAAGCTTTTAGCATCTACAGTATTTTGCTACTTTCCCATGTTGTACTATAATGACTACTTTTTATTTTAAAGTAAGAAGAAATCCTTTGTAACGGTGTAGTAAAAATATGTATTATGTGTAAAATACTGTGTCAGCCATCACAATGATGTCCTAATGATAACCTCCTTAGATTGGGAGGATACTCCTCGCAGTCATTACGTTAGACGGATATATTACAGATAATGCGGCTACAACAATAGTACTACAACACTAATACTTATTCACTGAAGTACCTTTATTTTTTATTTATCAAATGTGAAGCAAGGTTCTGTCTTCATAAAAGATGCTTGTGCTTATTAAGTTCTTTTTCATTTCACTATCACTTGGAGATTTTATGTGGGCTATGATTTCTCTTTTGGTCCCTTCTCCTTTCAACTATAAAACATTTAGCTAGTATAACAATTAGTGGAAGTTTATACTAAATTTTGGTGGTTTATTTTTCTTTCAGGTGCTGGATTAAATAACGGCCAGTGGCATTCTGTATCTCTCTCTGTCAAAAGGAATCGTATCAGTGTAAGAGTGGACAATGATGTGACCTCGTCTGCTCATGCCTCCATACCTCTGCAGATTTATTCAGGAGATGTTTTCTACTTTGGAGGTGAAATATGCTGTTTGTTTATGTTGGCAATATACAGCAGTTACACATCAATTTTTCCTGACATATCTAATCAATTGAATTGGTTGGCTTGCTTCAAGTCTTCTTTACCTAGCTTGGTTCAGGCACTGTTGGGATGTTTTAAGTTTCAGTTTCCTTCAAATTCTACCATGTTGGGTAGAATAAATCACCACCCTAAATCCTTGGTCACTTTTTAGATCATCATAACTTGTATCATGTCCAGATAATTGAATATAGTCTGGCTGGCAATCAAACAGACATGCAAAGGTTTCTCTTGCTGCAGACTTACTGTTTCACTAAATGAATATTTTGGAGAATCCTCCACTGGAATAACTTCAGTTTTTCACCTTAAGTGTATGCTTACCAGTGTAAATACTCTCTTTGTATGATACACAGATTTTTTTTTTTTAATCACAGTGATAAAACTTTTCTGTGTTTGACAAATATTTTTATGTGCCTAAAAACCTAAATTTATATGGCTTCATTTCTCTAAGGATATCAACATTCATCTGTCATCAAGAAATTATGTCATTAATAACGTGTATTTTACTGATAGAGTAGAACAGGTTGATCTGTTATTCATATAATTCTGCTGGGAATGGACTGCATAATAGCAATGATAAAAAACATCTGAGTGCATTATTAGCCTAATGCTTCCTCTCTTAAACATTAATAGTTGAACTATTTATTAATAGTTCTCAGAGTTCTGAGGAAACTGATAAGGTTGTGTGAAATGCTCTAAATGAGTGTGGACCAAGTCATTGTCCACAGATCACTTGCCTTGAAACAGTAGGTTTTAAATAAATTTCATGCTAACAAGCATACTCCAAGTATAGTAGCTGCTACTTGAGTGTTCACATGAATTTTCACATCTTTCATCTCCCCTTTTCTACTAAAAATGCCCCTTGACTTGGCTAATAATTAGCAAAATCAGGGAAAGATGTAAAATATTAGTCTTGAATAACCCTTTCTGTGTTGCTTCAGGTTCCCGGATCTCTGATTAGGTGATTTTCATCATTGCAGGGTTGATGACACAGATGAAGAGTTCAGAAGGGATGTGAGCAGTTACAAAAAGCAGCATATTCAGTGAAGGTGTACAAGGATATTTCTATTTGTCTTTTGCAGTGTGGAGGGGACAAAATAATTCCAGGCACACTGAAAGTATCAACTGCATATCCACCCCTCGGATTCTCTGATCTCAGCCTTGTAGCTGAAACCTGCAGCTCATGCATGTCATACAAATTTAGGGAATGCTAGAAGTGGGTTTCTGAGTTTAGAAAATTCTTTATTAAATTTTTATGTTATATACCACTGTCAAAATGCAGACAATGCATTTTTACTTTCTTTCGAAGTTTATATGAATATTTACTGTGTTTGTGCTGGTTGTTAAAATATGAGTATCAGCCTTTCAGGGGAGATGTCCTGGGGACATGGTGATTTGTTTACTTGTTTTAATGAATACAAATTATGCAGGAAATGTATATGCTTAAGTAGAAAAATGTGTAATAAACATGAAAATATTTTAGTGTTATGTCAGTACAATTTCTAGTCATGCCATCATCAAAGATCTATAACCTCTCTCAGTTCTTGTAGTATTAACTCACTGCAACTGTAAGAGAAAATGAGATTATTTAATATTGCAATAAGCACATAATGTAAATTTAATGATTAAAGGATTTCTTATTTTTAATATCCAGTCTACAATTACAAGGAAACACAATTTAATTAATGTTCATGGTATTGTCTTTTCTATAACAGATGACAATTTTTAAAAAAGAGACACCAAGAAAAATATCTGAGACAGAATTTTGTAAAATAGCTAAACCTAAAAATTGTAAACTTTTCCTGCTTTCTCTGGCCTTTGCTTATTTATTTATTTTTTATCTATTATTTATTTACTTCCTGTAGAGTTCAAATAAATAAATAAAAATCTTATTCTCAAATGAGCATCATATTTTTCACCAGAAATGACAGAATTTGTGTTACCGTTCGACCGTAGAAGGCTGTAAAGCATGTGGTTAGACCTGTAATTGATTTGTCTAACTGTGTATGGTTCTGAAAACTTACTGTGCTCCTATTTGGACTTTTTCAAGTCCACACATTTGTTGTTCTTAAAAAAACATGCCAAGTAGGTAATAAACATTTGCCTTTAGAAACATGATAACAATTTTGGACAGTTTGGTTCCTCAACAGAGTTACACACACTGAAAGTTTATTAACTTGTTAAATTTCAGTTTTAATTCATTTTCTAATCTATATTTCTCAAAAACATATAAATTACTATTCATGTTGTGGCACACTCATTTGAATATGTTTTGTCATTTCCACTGTCATTTAGCTTTTCCTGTATCAAAAGCCTGTCCACTGTCTTTACAGGACTTCAAAAGTACCCATTAGCTTTGTGGAACAGAGAAGTGTCTTAAAACTCACTGCTTCCAAACGTCCTAAAACAAGAAGGTCTTCAAATGCTGTGAACCAGAATGCAGTAGTGTTTGACTAAGAGCAAAGGATGACCCTTGTGCATCCTTCCAGAAGCAATAATACTCCTTAAAAAGCCAAAATAAAAACCATTTAAGCATTGTAGTGCAGTGTTTAGCTGCCACTGGGAAAAACTGGTCAATGGACATGGTTAAAATCAAATCAGGATTGAAGCAATTTATTTATTTTCTACAAATGTTTAATTAATTGTCAATCAATAAACAAGGCATTTCAGGATCAGTGAGACAACAGATAAACCACAATATTAGATTCTTACAGAGTGTGAACATTTAGATAGTATGCAGTCTAAACCTCTGTTCTAAACAAGTCTGATTAGATCAAGATGTACAGGAATGTGACCACTCAAGCCTTGAACAGCTGCAAAGATGGAAATCTTTTAACTTCTTGGAGCAAACTGTTCTCATTTGGACACTGTCGCAGTAAAAACACTTGTTGCTTGTGTCTTATGCCTTATGATCCAAATTTGCAGGTTTTTAGTTTTGTCCATTGCCTCTTGGCCTATCACCGTGCACTGCCGTAAGTAGTTTTTCTCCATCTTCTCTGTGCTGTCTTATCAGATAGGTTTATCTTCTCTTCTTAAGACTGAGTAGGCCCAGATCTCTCAGCCTCTCCTCACAACTCCATTCAGCTTCCCAACCATCTTGGAGGCCTCCTCTGGCCTCACTCTAGGATGCTGATGTCTTTCCTGTACTGGGGAGCCCAGAACTACAGCACTGCAAGTATGGCCTCACAAGTGCCCTGGAGCAGGAAGGGCCACTTTCCAAGAATTTGCTGGCTGTGCTCTTGATAATGCATCCCAGAATGGCACTGGCCTTCTGTGCTGCAACAGCACTTTCACAGCTCATGCTTCAGTTGATGGTCACTAGGATCTTGGGCCTCTCTCTGGACAGTTATCCTCCAGTTTGGATTGTTACATGGGCTTGTTCCATCTCAGATTAAAAATCTTGATCTTGTTCTTGCTGAATTCCATGGCATTCCTGTCCAAGCCCCTTACAGTTGTAGCCCTGCTCTCCAACATTTGGTCCCTGACCTGGTTTGGTATCAGTTGCAGGCTTGGTGAAAGTGCACGCTGTCTCATCATCCAGGTCATTAGTGAAGACATTATAGATGTCACTTCTGATCTCTGAAGAATCTTCTGCTCCATGATCATCAGCTGGACTTTGCATCATCATCTGCCTGCTTATCCCATCCATCGTGTATCAGGAATCTGGTGATAGGGAGACTATAAAAGACTGCAAAGTCTTCTAAGTCATGATATGCAGTGCTCACTGCTCTCCCTTTATCTGTACTGGTCATCACTTCAGCAGAGAAAACAAAGGCCTTGGTCAGGCATGATTTAACCTCAAAACTAAAGTTAGCCAGTTAACTTCTTATCCTTTTCACGTTTTGAAATGGCTTTAAGAAGTTTCATTCTGTGAATTTGCCAGGGACTGCAATAAGGCTAACTGCCCCCTAGTTTCTTGAAGATGGGTGTAACTTCTGCCTTTTCCAATTATCAAGAAATTCAGCAAATTGCCAAGACCCTTTGAGGATTAAAATGTTAATGAATTCACAATGACAATGGCAATTGTTAAAAAGGCATTGACCAGCTCCTGCAGCACTCTCAGGTGCACCTTGGGCTCATTGTTCCTTTACTGTGCATGCTACATTTTTTTTCCTGCCCTGGTAGGATATGGGAAGTCTAAAGATCAGTTTTGCTAGTGAAGAAAAAGACCTTGAAGGAAACAATTCTACTCTAGACCCTTGTGACTAAGTCTCCTGCCCCAAAAGCCTTCCTTTTCCTACTGTTGTACCTACAGAAACCCCTTTCTTGGGAAGTTTTAGCTTCTCCTGGGTACCTAACTACATTCCTAGACATGCAGGTGATGTCTTTGTATTCCCCTCTGTGTTGCATGTCACTGCTGCCACTTTTTGTATGCTTTGGTTTTGTGTTTGCACTCACTCAGGAGTTCCATGTTTATGTTTTCAAGCCTTATGCCACACTTGCTTAGCTATTTTGATAGTTAATATGAATAGTATGGATTTCTCTTACGCTCTGAAGAGCTTTTTTGTTGAAAGCTATCCAGCCCTTTTGCTCTGCAAGACGATTTCTAATGGTATCCTCAAAAGAGATCCTGAACGGAAAAATGTTGGCTCTTCTGAAATCCAGGGTTGTAATTCTGGGGTTTTATTTCTTGCTCTCTTCTCTGTGGCTTGTAAACTCCACAGCTTCATCTTCATGTTTGCTGTAACCAAGACTGTCCTTGATCTTTCCATTTTCAGCCACTTCTTCCTTGTCCATGAGTAGCAGGTTCAATGGAGCATTTCTCCTAGCTGAGCATTGATGGTCTGCAACAAGAAGTTTCAGTACTTTACAAAATCTTCTTGACAGCTGATTGAGTAAAATCACTGTACTTAGTAATGGATTTTTTTCTTATTTGACTTCAGTTGTGACTTAAAACTTGTTCAAGTCATGTGACCTTGTAGTATAACCTAACATTCTGACACTAAGGTCACCCAGTCAACCTGTTTGTGTTTTGATTCCATTTATTGCTTTGGAACTTTTGCTTAGGTTATCCTTTACCAAATTTTTTGTGATGTTTTTCCATATGCTTTCAAAACAGTAGAGAAGTAAAAAAGCAGAGAAGTATTTCTTTTTAGTCATACAATCATGGCTTATCGGAAGAGCTTCTGGCTGAAGTCCTCCAACCACAAAGTTTAAAACACAGAGGGGTTATCGAAGTTCAATCTACTTTTGGAATATAAAATTTTTTTAATAAAATGTTTATTTTCAGCTCCAGTTTTTATTCTTCTTTCAGGTTGTCCTAGCAGTGGAAACATTTCTGAATGTAATACCTCATTTGGTGGTTTTCAAGGATGCATGCGACTTATTTCCATTGGTAACAGAGCAGTGGATATGATCTCTGTACAGCAAAATGGTTTTGGCAATTTCAGTGATCTTCAGATAGATTTATGTGGCATTACAGACAGGTAAGAAAATAATTTTACTCATTTTTTTATTTATGGCTATGTTTTGTTTCTGATAGTGACTTGATGACAAAGAACAGAACACTTAGACAATGACATGCTGTTTCTTTTGTAAGGGTACAGAACTCTAGAATAAATTCAGTGTATGTAGCATGTAGCAAGTAAGACTTCCTTTTACTGCAAAAAAGTTAACTTTGACTAAAATTATTTTATGTTTATGACAAATATTTAATATCTTACTTTCTTTTCAAGTAAAGCGGCAGACACTAATACCCTACTGCGACCTGTAGTCCCATCCACCCTTTAAAATACTATGGTTTTTACAAGTTACTGCTGTTTCCTATAGTCTGCCTATCCAGAAACACAGTAGTTAGTATCCATCACAGTGAGTGAGAAATCTTCTTTCAGACCACAATCAGAACTAATCTCAGAACTTGCAATTAGCATCTATCTACAAGAATGCCTAGTTGAAGTGTCTCCCTCCCTGAAGTGGAAAGACTGTATACCTTCCCAGAAATAGAAATGCTTGATGGAAAGACGTTGCTGGACTTGAGTGTGATGAAAGCAGAAGGGGTGTTGCAGAACAACACAGGCTCACAGCAGAGAGGGTGCAAACACACAGACAGGCAATGGAAGAAGAAGTTTTATTCTGTTGACTCCAAAGAATTCAGTCACAGACAGCTCTTCTGTCGTTAATCCAGGAGTGGTTTCCTCAGATCCAGGTGAAAGGCTGTACTAGAGCTCACAGCAGGCAGAGGGGAATGATGTGCTTTTACACACTTCTCCCTCACTTTCTATATTTCTAGTCCTCATGAAGTGCCTTTTGATTTCAAAAAGTCTGGCTTTTGAATCATAAGACTTTCCAAAATTATATCTTTTTGGAAAAACACTGTGGGCTGAGATCTGCCTCAAGACCATAGCCTATTTCAGGTTCAGTCACACAAACCTATTTCTGTGACCTGATATCCATTCCTAGAGATAACACAGTGTACAGCTGTCCAAGTTCTTATTTTGGAGACAGTCACTACTCCTTGTAGATGAAAGATAAAAAAATACTAGCTCTTTACCTAATTTTTCGTAAAAATTTAAGGAGAGAAAGGTCCAAGGGGAGGATAAAAGTTCTGCCTACAATGTGATCCTTTCAATTGTGTTTGTAATGTGTAGTCTCAATAATATTTTTACACCTCTCATACATTAAAAACGTATGCGGTTCATACATATATATATATAATTGTGCGAATTTATCACTTACTGAGCTAATCCTGACTTTGCAGTAGGCACTAAACATGATAGACATATGCTAAAATGCAGTTTGGTCTCAGTCAAAACTTTACTGTATTACTTACAAGGGACTTATATTTGGGATGCCACATACATTGATGTTTCTTTTTGCCTTTCCTTCATACTACTGCCTTTGACCTATTTTCTTGCTTTTCACTCGTAACTGTCTCCTTCCTCTCCTCTTTGATGGACCTCATGACACTTCTTTCCAGCTTCTACTCCACTGCATCACTGCTGTTTTCTCAACTCTGGAACTGAACTTACTTCCATTACACTGCTTGCTTTCTTGATTGTAAAAAGAAAAAATCACTAAGAGAATCAGGTCATAATAATTTAATGTGGGAATCTGCATATTCTTTAGTCAAACACACTAAAGAGTATCTAAGCAAGATTATGAGTGGAAAATACCACCCACTTGGCTCACAATATAATTCATACCAATTTCTGTCTGATTTACCATGATTTTTTCAATGTTCGTAGTAGCTGTGAACCTCCTAAAATTCTCATCTCAAGAGTTGCAGTTTAGAAGCCATCTCCTCCTCCATGAACACAGACTTATCTTACCAAAATTTTTAAAGGAAGATGGTACATTTTTATATGTACTGATTCCAGCTATTTTCAGTTTTGAATGACCAAAAGATGCAAGTTTTTCATGTAAGTTTTAAAAAGATGGTTTGTGTATAAATAAACAATAAATTATGCATAAAGCCACTATGTAAATCTCAGTACATAGAAATCCAGCATTATTTGGAGTATAAAAGTGTCATAACACAACTCTTACTTGGTGCAGTTTAATTTATTCCGAACTGCACCCTTCCCTTTTAATTACTTTTTTGTTCTTGCTTTTAAGAATTGCATCAAAGGGCAAAGTTACATATGTATGCCCTTCTCACAGTTTTATCTTGCTGAATTTTTACAGCCTGTGAAGGAAAGTAGTTACCACCATCATTTTATGTCAATATCATTGGTGTCTGGTTTTGGTTGGGTTTTTTTTCAATGATGTCATGTGTCAGATGCTTAAACCTCCAAGTCGCAGTGTTTTTCAAAGTGTTTTTATTACTTTCTCACACTTTATTGACTTGAGCTTATATTACTTTCATACTTCGTCAAAATCATGTACATTTTTCCAAGATCAGTGGTACGAAAGGCAAAGAACATGTTTATGGGAGATTTTTGGTTGGTTGGTTTTGTTTTCTCTAGTATTTGCTAGTGTTAATTTATGTCTCATCTATCTTGACCATTGTACCTTTCTTGCATTGGCTCTGCCAGGTTTAGTTTTCAGCTCTCAGCACGCTTAGCATGTCTTCCTAATTTATCAAAATAGAAGTTTAATCCACCCACCCATATTTGTAAATTTCATTACCATCATTATATTTTATTTCAGAATAGACTGCTTTCAAAAATCCTGTCTGGTCTTGTGCTATCTTGCTTCTTGGACTGTTTCTTTCTTGTTTCCTCACACAGTCTCATGTAATTTGATATCTGCAGCTCATTGTTTTGAAGCTTCATGTATCTCTTTATAAACTAATTCCACATCTCACCATAAATCCCAGGTGATAAAGCACATTCTTCTGTGGCAAAATTAAAACTCTTACATGTTTTAAACAAGTTTTAGTAGGTAGCTTGTATCATCCTGTGCACCATATTGTTTGAGAAAAAATGTTTTCTTCTTAATATGATTTATAAATGTGTTTGAATGCCCTGAGCTAATAAGCATTTTTGCCACTGTGTTCCTGACGGTAAATATCTCCCTCCAGATGTGCGTAAACAAATCCCTTCTTTGTCTTGGAGTTTTTAGGAGAGTCTTTTCATCTCCAGTTCCAAATAGTGAAGCATGACCCAAATTCTAGAGTTATTCATGGGTTTTGGAACAGAAATGATCAACACCTAAATGCAGTAGTTTTACACATTTAAAGTGCACGAAGACAAATAAAATTTTCTCTTTGCATGGCAACCTGGATTTATATGCAATAATAAATAAAAGGAAAATAATTCTATTTAATCCATTCTTTACCTCATATATATACATTTAACATATGAAGAGTATTCTTTATGATATTTACAATCTTCATGGAGAGATGGTTAGTTAATAATTCAGTTTTTTGTATATAAATTATTAACTTCTTATTCTTTTTATACAAATAAATGTCATACCATTTTCCTATTTTCAGTTTTCTCAGTTCCATAAACTTTCTAATTCTTTATCCTAGTCTTAAATTGTTATGACTGTTTCCAGTCATCATTCTTCCCATGATCCTTCATTTAGCCATTTCATTACATGATATCTTTATATTGTTCTATTGCTCATACATCTCTTAGGCATAAAAACAATTCCCTTCATATATTTCTCCTTAATATCTTTTCTCTCAGCTGCTTTATCAATATATATTGGTTTAATAACTCCTAATTATGTATAAACCATTCACAAAATCATTTTAAAGGACACAGTGTCATTTAAATACCTTACAATGTTATCGTATTTAGTCTCTGAGGAGAGAGTACCAGATGAGTCTGTTCTAATTACATTGAGCCCTACACAGAAACATACAATTTCCAACCAGGAGTTCTTGCCTTTTTGTCCTGGCAGCAGTGTTTTATTTAAAAAAGTATATTTTAGCCATAATTTAGAACCATGATGAAGAAATACTGTACAAGAAAATATGTCGAGCTGAAACTTATTTTTCCCCTTCTTTATCGAAATTATATTCATATTCTGGATCATTATTCTTCTTTCAATATTAGTTTATAATTATTAATAGCCTGCTGCCTGTATTTGAAATATTATATCGTTTTCAGATGCCACACACTTAAAAGCATATTCTGAAGAAATGTGTGGTAGATGTTTAGTCAGCTGTTGCTTCTCTGGTTTTACCAGACATGGTGATGAATACAAAAATTAATTTTTATAGATGAAGTATTAGAAATACTGTTTCAAATAGGAGAAATATTTTTTAGTAGATTAGTTTGTTCAGAGAAAGCTCCGTTCTAAATCTTTCTTTGGGGTAGGGTCACTATCTATAATTTAGATATACATTTACTTTGATGTAGCTGGTGGCTACTTTCAATTATACATTCTGAAGCAGAGGAAAAATGTAAAATTTAATGTTAAAACATTTAAATTATACTCCTAACTTGTTTTCACTTTCATTGAGGTTGGTTCAAGCGTCATCAATTTCATCTAAGCTTTTTGATTTGTGAACACTATTAGTAAGATTAATTAGTAGGGACAGGGAGTCAGTACAAGTAAAGACCATGTAAAACAATTTTTGGATAACGATGTCTTTATCAAAAAGGCATGAGACACAAAATGTTGTGAGGGAAATAAAGCAGAGCAGCTGTCAGTGGATGCACTGAAGGTCTTGAATGGCAGTTTTGCTAGACATTTGTATTTATAAGAACTGATGATTAGTTACATCCATAGTAAAATAAAGCACTTATCTAAGAAACATTAGTATGCATATTAATGTAATTCCATCAAAATATTAAAAATGAAATGATTGTAAGCCCAGTGCCTAAACTGAGCTCATTGAGACATAGATCATCTATAGGCTAGTCTTAGGAATATATTTTGTGAGTGAGAGAATAGATAAAAGATCAGCTCTTTCATTGCCGAAAAGTGTCACAGATTTCCTTGTAAATAGGTGACATCTCTCAGGTTATTTACATTACCTACACTTCACCTGCTACTTCTTTTTTTTGATTTCCTTCCATGAAAACCACTTATCCTTGTTTATAAACACGAAAGGAAGATAAAATTCTTTGAGTGCCATGAGGAGTGAATGCATGAAGACCCTGAATTATTCATAGGGCAGACGTGTGAAATGCTGGACTTTCTGGGATCCTAATTTAATATCCTCCTAAAATTTCTTGAATGAATTAAAAAGTATTTTAAGATCCTGTGAATATTAGTGGGCCTGTTGTTTTTGTTCGCGTTTCCTTTTTTGTTTCCTGTGGCTAATGTTGACAGTTGAGTCATTTTACACTTTCTGAGCTGTATCGTTTACATACATTCAATGCAGTTAGAATGTTAACTAATTTGTAATGTGAAAAGCTAGTCAATAATTGGTTGAAGTGTGCCAATCTACTTCAATGTATTTTCTGCTGTGTTTATAAAAAGAGAGAATTTCTTTTCTTTTCGTCTCACGACTATTTTATACTTTGGTATAATGCTGCAGTCTTAAACACCGAGAAGTTACAGGTAAGTTATTTTTTCAGCCAACCATTGTATACCTAGAAGAAGCTTACCAAACCCTTCAGTCATACTACCAGAATGGAAACTGGCTTTACAGGTAGATAGTTGTGTTGGAACTGACATACTGAACTCTTTCTAGGATAGAAATTAATATGATTTTGGAATAAGAAATAAGCCTCAGGTGCTCTGGTCAGATTTATTTGTTAGGTGATTTTTTATTATTATTTTTCAAGAACAGAAAGAAATCTGCCGTAATGTTGCTTTGTTTTGATAAATCTTATTGAAGAAATTCCAGTCATTGCAAAACTTGCCACTGAATTATCAACACTTAAACCTTTCACTGGTTTATCAGCCTGTATTGAATTGTGGCCAGTTGAACAGTAATAACAATTCTGCATCTTACTCTTTATTTCTGTTCTCACAAGCTTATTACATAATTAAGATATTTTTTATAAGGAAAAGGAATACAAGGGCAGAAATTTTAAATTTTCTTTTGCTTACGTTGACATCTTCACCAATGACCTTGAGACGACTTCTTTCACATAATACTTCTTTTCCAGGATTTGCTTTTCATGCTAAGTACAAGTGGCATGTAAGTGAAGAGAAAAAAAGAGTGAAAATGCACTTTATTTTTCGTTTTAGGTGTTTGCCTAATTACTGTGAACATGGTGGTGAGTGCTCACAATCCTGGAACAGTTTCCACTGTAACTGTGCCAATACTGGTTACAAGGGAGCTACTTGCCACTATCGTAAGTCTGAGATGTTTTCTGATTTCTGACTATGCTTTTACTTCCCATTGAATTTCTTCAACACAAAAAAAAACCAAAAAACCAAACAAGCCAAGCCAAAACAAATGAAACAAAACAAAACAAAAAACATTTGAACTTACAATTCATAAAGTACTTTCAGTCATGAAAGTACTCATAATTTGGTTTGAGGAAAGGCCTTGGGAACACAAAACGTGTAACAAAAAGTGGATTGAAAGTTTAAGTGTTTTTCTTTCATGTTTTTTGTATTTTATATGAGGTAGTAATGTCCTCTCTCATCCATATAATTCCACTTTCTGAATCAATGGGTCATTTAGAAATATGTTAAATTCACCTTTATTCATCACAACTAATACTCATTATTTCTGAGACAGTGGGACTACATGCATGTCCAAAGGTAATCCTGTGCTAAACCTCAAACACATGTATTTGTAGTTTGCTGGAGCAGGAAGTAGATTAGGAGAACATAAATAAATTAATTTTAAAAACCTAATTGAAAGTAACTTAGGTAATTTCACAGGAGGTGCTTTACTTTGGTACTGCTTTCAGCATGTTCTGGGAAAATGATAAAATAAGTACTCAGGCTTTCATTACATGTTTCTAATAAGTAAAAATCCTCAGAAAAGTTTACTGTTTAGTGTGTTTTTTAATACAAAGATTGCCTTAATCATCAGATAAATAATTCTATCCTCATAAATTGGCTTTATAAAATCTATACAATCGTTTTTGTCAGCTTTTAGAAAAAGAAGGTATGTCTACCCAAATGAGATTTTTTGAGAAATCACTGATTTTAGAAGATTGCCTGTATAAATCTTGTTCATGCGAAGTCAACAAGAGTCACATATGACAATAGTATAGATGCTTTTGAATACCACAGTGTATACCATTCAACTCTGATGAGCCCAGAGTGAAGATGAAGGTGATTTGATTCATTACAATTTGAAAAGTCACACATTGAATCATCTGGTGATGTCTATGAGGACAGGGGGAGGCTATGGTTTCCTGATGATTAGGACTCAGTGAGAAATGTAATAATATGAGTTACCAAATTTTTTTCATTGTCAAAAATAATAATGAATAGTTGAACTTCTTTTGTCATTTCTAAATTTAGCTAAGAGCATTTACTGTAAGGAACCATAAAATTCCATTTGAAAATTGCATAAATTGTTTATTGTGGATATTTCATAGAGTAAGTAAAAGCAGTGGTTTTTCTTTTTTATAGTTGTTGCTATATAATGTCAGTAACCATCTGGCAAAAAAATTAAAACACTTTTAAAAAAAAAGTTTATTTTTTAAAAACATTTATGTAGCACTCATAGCTACTTTTCATTTTTAATTTAATGGCTCATTCTTTTTGGCAGATGTTTTTTAAAGTTTTGATAATTAATAGAGCACACAGCTTAATTTTGAAATGAAAGATTAAAAATATGTGACTGCTCAAAAGAAATATCATGGTTAAAGGAGAATTTAGACTAGTGTGTCCAGACGTGCTATTATCATTATGCTTCCTGAAATAAAGTTACAGAGGTGGACTCATAAATCTTCTTTTTTCTCAGATATTTGATATAGAGGAGGTATCACAGATTTTTTTTTCAGACCTAGATTGATATAAAGTATACTTGACAAGGAACCAAGGAGCTGTCATTATGTCTTTGCTTATTTAGTTCTTTTACTGAAGTCTCTGAAATGTCACTTGCGTTTTCATTTAAAATGGGAAGAAAATAAGAAGTGTGAAAGCCAAAAAATGCTTACCTTCTGCTTTGTGTTACAACAACAACAGCAACAAAAATGGGATTTGGTTGAGGTAGTTAGTAGGGGTTTCCTCAAAATCTGATTACCGGGGTCTAAGTAATAACCTTGGCATTCTACCATTATTCAGCAGTTTTACAACCATTTACTCACCCGTATTTCGTGTTTTCCTCCTGGAAGTTTTGAGCTGGATATACGGAATAAAGTGCTTTAAAATGTACGTTGTGATCTCCATGATAAATAAAACCAAATATGCTTAACAATTTCTAATAAAGGCGTAGTTTCGGTTGCATGAATTTTTCTTCATTCTTTAGCAGAAATAACACACACCCAACTTCTTTTCCCGATGTCACAGTTCATGCACTTTTTTTTTTTTAATTCCCTGAATAAAATGTAAAATCATGCCATTACATTTGTGATGGAATGTGTTCTTTTACAGCCATCTATGAGCAATCATGTGAAGCCTATAAGCACAGAGGGAACACTTCGGGCTTTTACAATATTGATTCAGATGGAAGTGGCCCCTTGGGACCATTTCTCGTATACTGCAATATGACAGGTGAGGTGATAAATTTCCTTAACTTGCAGCTGGGACTGTATGCATGCTCATTATATTGAAACATGGGTTACCAAATGAGAAGTCTCTGCAGTTCGTGAATTTAATGTAAACATGCACAACAAAATGAAGGTGACTCCTTAGCTCAGAATACTGGGCAAAGAATTTGGCAGAAAAAATTAGAATAATAATTGGATTCAGGCTGTGAAGCTAACACAGCATTCCTGTTATGCTTTGTATAAATGGGGCATGTGTTCCACATGGAGACAGTGTCATACTAGATCCTTTTTGGGGAGCAGCTTTGTTTTCACTGAAGTTGCAGCCTCTCGAGGATGCTTAAGAAAATGAGAAATA
This sequence comes from Oreocharis arfaki, assembly GCA_013398015.1. Lineage (NCBI taxonomy): Eukaryota > Metazoa > Chordata > Aves > Passeriformes > Paramythiidae > Oreocharis > Oreocharis arfaki. Next base: position 315,776 of record VZRR01006225.1, read on the forward strand.
AGTTATGATTTAGGAGAAATTTGCAGATTTTTCCTAATGCCTTCTGAAAAATTGTAATTTAGATCTGGCCTTTGTTGAGAGGAGTATAGATATTAAACTTCATTTTTCAAACAGCAAGGTGATCCTTTGGAGAATACAAATGCAACCAGTGGGACTCTTGCAGCCTCACTTTTGGACACCCTTTCCACTTCTGCAAACAGTTCTTTGAATCTGATCATGTATATAACTAGAAGTTTAAGCTATCAGAGTTTGATTTCAGTCTGCTTTTTAACAAAGCAGTTGATGTTATCTTTGTATGGTATATGGTGTATTGGTATATATCCTTTCAGAAAAGCTTGAATTTAAATGGCTTTTTGGAATTTATTATTGCTGGATTTGGTGCTGTCTCCTTTTCTTTTTACTTAGCCCCTTTTCTATGAATTGTTTTCCAGCCAAAATGATGGAAACATTTTATTGTTTTGTTTGACAAAAATATATTTTTACGCAGTTCTAACTGTCTAAAAGAATACATGAATAAGCTAGATTTGAACTTATTAAGATATGCCCTAAGTGCTGAGGACTTGACTTAGCAACCTTATCGTAAGGTTTTGATGTTGACTTGAGCAATTTGCCTATTCTCACCATGTCAGCTCCTGACTGTGACTTCTACAGTGAACTGTGCTAGATCACAATAAGCACACTTCAGACTGGCACAGGCTCTTAAAAAGAAACATTCTAGTGTCCTGTGAGACTAAAAGAGACCAAAGAATCATGGCAGAAAGATGACTATTTTTCTAAGTGGGTATAACTCTCCAAGGTACAGTGTAGTGTCTGATTTATCCTTGTGTGTCCATGAACAGCTGTTACTGTTTTCCTCAGTCACTCCTTATTCACCACATTAAGCAAACATCATTGATCAGTTCTTCATCTCAAGATGCATTCTGACAGGATGAATCTTCTATATTTGTTTTGTTCCCAGTTTCCTCATGATTGGTATTCCCTTTTCCCACCAGAGGCAGGGAAGGCAGATGCCCACATTTCTTACTGCACAGTCTTGTCTTTGACATTCATGGGGCTCTATTTTCAGGCAGCTGGGAGGGAGGTGCCATTCCGTGATTTTATTCTTGGAGGTCAGTTTCAGAATCAAAAGCCTACAGTCCATACTGTCAATTAAAATGCTACGAACTTTACAGTTGCCTGGTTTTCTTTTTCCTTTATAATGTTAGGAGTGTGACCAGGAGTTGAATATCCAAACTGCTTGTCTTTATTTTTATGTTTAGTGCAATGTTGAGATGTATTTGTGTCTGTATGTATGTCCACTTACCAAAAAATCCCCACAACCATAGAAAATAGCACCCAAAACAAACAAAGCAACCAAAACTTAAATTTGTATAACTAGCTATCTGGGTTTTGACACTCTAATCACATCCTTAATATAATTTTATAATTAGATAAAAAATGTTTTATTTAGTTTTTCTAACTAATAATTATCTGTAAGTGGCCATGTGTTCTTTCTTCTTTATGAATATTTTATAATATATGCCATGTGTGGCCTATAGGCAGCTGATGAAATAAAATACAAGTCTAGAATTTGGAAGTAGTAAAATACAAGTAGTATTTGGAATACTACTATTACAATGTCAGAAGTAGTATATCAATACTAAAATTTAGAGAAAATAATATTTCTCATGTCTTTTTTCAAATTACATTGGCCATTAAGATGCAAGAATACGGTGACCATGAATCTAAACTAGACTTGACTGTCCCAGACTGGCTTTAAGTGGGAGCCTGCTCACACCTACCTTGAAAGGGATTTTGGTCAGGAGTGAGACTTACAGATTTTGAAGGTGGAAACTGAAACAGAATAAGCTCATTTCTTTGCTATTGACAGGTGAAGGGGCTTGCCAAAAGTACAAAACCGAAGAATGATAGAGCTTTCACCATACTATTTAATTTTAGGTGGCAATAATAATTCACCTACATGTAATCTTAGTTTTATAGTCAATACAGTATATGCAAGATACTTCTGCTTCTTTGTATAATAGAAAAGGCCTGTAGGCCATTTTCTCATACAGAATAAATTAATTCAAGCTATAAGGATGTATGTTATGTAGGTATATTCTAGGATAGAATTAGTGTTATTTTATGCATTATTTAAGCCTGGGGAAAGTAACAACTGTAAGTATTTTTTCTTTCTGATCTTTCATTGCAATTTGCCAAGTAAACAGTATTTTATTTCCAATACAAATATTTGGGTGCCATCACTTATTCTTTCTTTATTCAATAATCATAACAAGCTGAGTACCTGTTACAGTCATGGTACAATAATCTGCCTATGAATAGAAACAATGAATAATTGTTTTCATTTTTGCTCAGTGATTTATCTCTGTGTTTCATGGGCCCCAAAGGGCTTTCTGTGATGAAAGAAGTTATCTTGAAGTTTGGCTGATTTCGTCATACACTCTCTTTCCATTACTAACTTATGCAACTCTTCCTCATTCTTTATTACTTTTCACATGTGTTTTGAAAGATGCAACGTGGACAATTATACAGCATAACAGCACCAACCTAACCAGAGTTAAAAGTGCTAATCGAGAGAACCCACACACTGTGTTTTTCAAGTATTCTGCCAGCCTAGACCAGCTTCAGGCTACAATAAACCTTGCAGATCACTGTGAACAGGAGCTTGCTTACTACTGCAAAAAGTCAAGGCTTTTAGATAAGACAGGTAAGTAAAGCAACAAATCTTATTATTTTGCCTCTTATTTTACTGGCTACTAAATTTCTAACAAGTCTATGGCATTTTGCTACTATGGAGTTTGAACTACTTCAAATATTGAGTACTCAGATTTTTGCAAGTTGCCAAGAGATATTTGAACCAGGAAAATACAAGTGTCGATTTATAATGATTTTCTTTCAGCGAATTAAGTTCTCAAGTTAATTTCTCTCATAAGACTTTTAAATTAGCAAAGATTGTTATTAACAGATCTCCTCTTGTTTGGTCTTCCAAGAATTTTTTAATTTTAACGAAGGAATTACTGAAGAGATATATTTTTAAAAGAGCACACATTTGTGCATAGATACCAGCAGAAGTTAATGTGTGCACTTAATGTGCATATTGTACTTGACAAAAAACATCAATAACATTGAATTTCCACTGTCCAGTATAAACATTCATAAAAAGCTCAGTAGTTAACATGTGGATTATTGACAAAATTATAATTGCTTTAAGAAATAAAGAGAGATCTGATCTACTTAAAGAAAACTGAAGTTACGTGGTCTATTTCATTCTTAACTGTTACTGGCACGGAGCTGGTGTTAAAAGACTTTACTCTGAACATCTGTTCAAAGTACTCCAAATAATGTGGAGGTAAAACCTTTATTGTTTACTGTTTTTGGAAAACTAAGTGAAATTTTTTGGCTTGAACAGCAGAAACTCTTAGGATGCTAAAAATTGATTCCTTGGCTTTCTTTCCTACCAAGCAGAGAGGAGGCCTCTGCGTGAAGTACTCTCTGGTTCCATGCCTAAGCTCTTTCCTTACGCATTCTTTCTCCCTAATTATGGCATGGAAATCTCTGGACTTCTTAGGCTAGTGTTCGCTCTTGGAAGAATATCTTTCTGAAAACACCTCCACAGCAAAAAAAGTGAACCTGCTGCTTAAGATGTCCCAATGAGCCTTCCTTTTACCGTGGGCTCCAAATTAAATCTATGTTTGGATGTTCAAAAGCCTGGTTTGCCTCAAGCAGAAATTTTAAAGACTAATTTTTTTTTTGTCCAAGGAGGTTGCATATAAATGAGCTAAAACAATTCACTATTTATATTGTTATGCTGTTTATATTACATAGAGGTGCATATTTATAAGAAGCACATAAATGTGCTGAAATAAATGTTTTAGAAGTGTGCAATCAGTCAATTGTGATAAGTCATCTAAAATTTAGTTTTGAATGCCAAGAATAAATAGACATGTGAAAGTTATGTGAGATTCCTACAAATTTTCTAAAATCATTATTTGTTTAAACAGTTTTCATCACTCTCATTTCTGCTATTATTCTGCTAATCTTCACTAGGTATGCCTGAGAAGTACAAAATTTGGTGATGGTTACACGATACATTTTTTGGAACATACAGTCCACATAGTAATTCTTAAGTGACTGTATTTTAAATTGTGTTGTATTCAATCAGCCTGGATAGCATTTTCAAATGATATCATTAAAGAAGTCATCCATTAATACATTTATGTGACATTATTAAGAAATCTCTAACCATTTTAATTAATGGCTTTATTTTGCTTAGGCAATACTTTCTGCCAAGGCAGGGAAAAAAATCCAGGCTAATCAGTATGAACTTGCAACATTTCAGTAAATACTCTCTCCTCACTGAGCTGTATGAACAAATAACTGAGACCAGCTTTTAAACATACCCCAATGTCCCGAGTGAAACACTGGGAATGCTAATTCATGACTACAATACAAAGACTAAGACATGCTGCTAAAGCAGCAGAAATATTCTGCTTTTTACAGTCTTAGTTGTTAGAACCTTTTTAAAGTGTTGTCTGATAAATTATTTATACACAATCTCTGGGTTTTCTTCCTCCTGTGGTGGTTTGCAAACACAAACACTGATATTGGACATTGATGCCATTATGCAAGCTTGACTTTTCAAAAAACTGCTCACACTGTGTTTTGGCCTGCTGGGCTGACAGTTGTGTGGTAATGAATGCAGTCAATATGTTTGCGATCTGAAAGATTGTCAGTGCAACAGAGGTCTTATCTAACAGTGAGGTTTAATAAGCTGTAGCAGTTGTAAGTAAAGTTGAGAGTAGAATAAATTCCAGCTTCTTCATGGGGGCTAGGTGCTGAAAATGGAGCTCCAGCAGAAGCAAGTGCTCCTATAAGAAACTCTATAATTTAACAGTACTTGATTTCTTCTCATGCCTTGACTTTCATGCATCTATCACCCTTCTTCCATCTCATTTGAGATGGTTTATCTTTATGCTTCATATCGTTTGTCTGTTATGTGTTCTGTAGATATTTCTTCTGTTGCTATGCTTGCTTGGCAATATCTTTAAGCTTATTCTGCAGTACTGTAACATTAAGGAAACATCCAGTTTCATCATTTTGCTACGAACAATGCTGACTTGATGCACCACAGAGAGATGTAATAGTCCTGGGAAACCTCACCTCTGCTCACCAGATATATCAACTTGCTTATGGGAGCACCATTAACATGATTTCTGCTATCTCTAAGTGTATAAATTCTGAATTTGCTGTCCACCTAACAGCTGTCTTTGGGCATTTCTGATTAACACCACTATTCAGCTGCTTAATGTTTATCACAGATGAGAGTAGTAGTACTCTGTAGTACTCTTGGTAGTGGGATGAGACCATTTCTGTGACTTTACTTATTCTATTTCTGGTAGTTCCGACATCTGAAATTGATCTTTACTTGGGAATATAAACTACCCTGATTTTTAGGATGATTATATCTCCTCTTTCATGGACCATTTTAAAATGAATTATATAAATGGATGGCTTAAGATAAATGATTCTAATATCATGGCTCGCTGAACTAGGTACTGTGAGTCCCTTTTTCCACTAATGCAAGCAAAAATCTGTGACAATCATTTAATACATGATAACGAAGTATTAAAATGAATAATCACTTACCAAGCAAAAGTGGTAATTTATTTTTTCCTGGTCATATAAAGGTTTTATATTTGATCAGGGATTTTTGCCTTCTTAATCTTTTGGAATATTGTTTGTATGGGAGACCTGAGAGAAGTAGGAGACAAGACTGGGCACTAATTTTCTCTAACGTGCTTTTTAGATGGGATGCCACTGAGCTGGTGGATTGGAAGAACCAATGAAACTCATACTTACTGGGGAGGTTCCTTGCCTGCTGTACAAAAGTGTGCTTGTGGACTGGAGGGAAGCTGCATTGACTCCCAGCATTACTGCAACTGTGATGCAGACAGGGATGAATGGTGACTTTTTTACTGTTGCTTATTCACAATACTTTTTCTGTTAAAAGTAAATAAATAAAATATACAGGCCTTTGGACATTTATAATACCAAGGCAGCAGGAAATCTAAGTTGCCATCAAGTCGTCTGATTCTTTGCTTTAGAGCATAACTTTTCACAAAGATATTGCTATATACATTAAGTGTTACTGCTAGTTCTTTCACTCTGAATTTTGAGGAAGGTTTCATTTTACAGATACTTTCTAGTCTTTTAGTATATTGCATGTTACCGGTTAAGACAGTGGTTCTTTAGCACAACTTCAGTTAGTTTTTGATTACTGAAAGCAATTAAAGTTAAAATAAAATCTTCTGGGAAAAAAGTTAATTTTTAGCATAATTTTTAACTACACTTGTAAGTTTAGACTTTTTACACACTTTTTTTCATCTACAACATAGATAATTAAAATTTATAGCCTTGCTATCAACAAAGCAAAGCACTCGTATAGAGTCCTATTCAAAGAGAATGAATGGATTTCTAGGATGTACATCTTCCACTTGTGCCTAAAATTCTATGGTGTCATTTATGATAAGTTTTAAATAAATAATATGAAAGATGAGTTCTTGTTACAATGTCAAATCTAAACCTGACTTTTAATTTAATAGGATCAGATATAACTTTCTCTCCAGTGCAGTACAGGATTTGATAAAGCAGAGGTACTTTTCAAATGAAAGTTCTTCTGTTCAAGAAACTTTTACAGTCTTAAAATTGTGAAGTCTATTTAACTTATATAAATCAAGTTCAGTTACTACATTAATATATGCATTTTAAAAAATGCATCAGAATCTTTTTTTTTGAAAGTAGAAAAATATGAGGAGGGTACTTAGGAATATCTTGATATGTGCAAAATCAAGCAATACATCAATTTTATTTCTGAAGGTCCACCCCTCCTTTAAAGGAGCGACTAGTGAGTTGGGTTGGAAAATGCTTGTTGCCTCAACATGATCAGAGAATTCAGCAGTCACAGAAATGAAAGTACAAGAAAGTATTAGTCAAAGAACAATTCTTGAACAGGGTGATGTCTGCAATGTTTGTTGCAATAAAGAGATTAAAGAAACACACAGAACACTAAAAATTTACCTATTACTATGCTGCTCAAAAATAAAACCAGTGTTCCATTTCTAACACGAAAATAAGTGTTAAAAGATTAATGCATTTTGAGAAAAAAATTAGCATAGTTGCTCACACGTGTAATATATTCTTGCTCATTTTTGTCATTCATTTAATCCATGCTCACATATATAAGTTAATTTTTTATGGTAACATATTTGTAAATACAGTAGATAAGAGGATGATGTGCATGTCTTCACAAGCATATCCACTTTGACTAAGTTGCTGAGATGTTTATGAATGTATTAAATGGAAAGTATAATGACTCTGAGCTTGTATTTCTGGTTTTATCCACTTCTGACATTTATAAGTGGAGAATCTTCCCAATGACTCCTGTGTGGCAATGATTATGTGTACACTCGTTCTGGAACCTGTGATTAACGTTATATTCAGTTCCCTAGAGACTACTGTTTTGGATTAGTTGACTAGATGCTGTTCCCTGGGTGCAAAAAGTAGGTTGAGGCTATGCTTGTTTGAGATGCATTTTGAACATAGAGAACTAGTTACACACTGTGGTTTTGAAACATTGGTTTTGAGAATCTATTTTTATAGTGAAATCTATCTTATGTCATAGATGGGACACAGATATAACTCTAAACTCCTTATTTGACTAATCAAAAACTTTAAGTCTCTAGAACTCCAGAATAGAAAGATTTTTTTTTTTTTTTAAAATCTGGTCCTAAAAGTTTAAAAATTGCAAATCCTCTCTGCAGAAGATAGTTTCTATTCAGTTTCCTTTTGTTTATAGCACCATTTTCCTGAAGCAAACACTTTTGGTGTTTTGAGGGATTTTCTTTCAGTTCTAAATTAGAAACCTGCAATATCTCACCTCATGAAAAATTAACACTTAAAAAAAAAAGTTTTCCATTCCTCACTTAAGCAAAATAGTTTCCTAAAAAAAAAAAAGTCAATTTGTTTGCACTGTGCGCCAAACCAGATAAACCGAAATTGTATGCAGGTGAAAGATGATGATGTGAGGAAAGGGAGAGAGGAGCGGAGAAAAAAGTCACTAGCTTTATTCAGCAAAAAGGTGGAATGTCTCCCTGTTGTCTTAGTTCCTGTGCACTGTGTACTGAAAGACAAGGTTGCTAAGCCCAACATCATTCTCAAAGAAACATGGCTTTCTTGCTGAGGTGTGCCTCATGTTTAATCTCTGAGCATTGGGACTTCTAGATTACCTTCTCCTCTCTGAGCTTCTGCTGTTTTTTCTGAACTGTTTTCTTTGCCCTTTAAAGGGAAGATTCAGCTGTGAATGGATTGAATGGACAGATTGAATTTTCCAAAATGGTCCTGAGTAACTGAACATTTCTATGGGTTTAGGGGAAGGAATTTTAGGGCCAAAACTGGTGCTTATGAAATTTAAAAACCAGTTCTGACACTAAGTCAACAATGATTTTAAACCAGGAACTAGGTCTAAGATTACAAATACTGGCTGTGTTCTCTGAATGCAAAGTTGCATATTTTCTTTTCTGCGAGTTTCGTATTTGTAGTATATACTGCTTTTCCTGTAGTCAGAATGACTTTGCACATTTCTATTTGATTTTTTATACTTCTGTCAAGGTGGAAAAATAAAAAAAGAGTTAGACTTACTTGAGAGTTATATTAAGCCATTAAATGTTCCATATTGATGATGGTGCCAATTCCAGATACAGTATGCCCTCAGCAACATAAAATTACTGACTTGAGCAAATTCATGGACTTAGCAGCCAGTTAGGTGCCCATTGATTCAAAAGTACTTTGCTCATGTTTATGTGAACCAGCACAACCATAAAACTACCCACTTCCAATGAAATTCTTTCAGTCCTGTCAAATGAGCCCATTATGAACTCCAAAGCCTATGTTTCTGTTCACAGTTTTTTCGATCAGACATATACAAACACACATGTACAGACACACGTATACACACATACATATTTAGGCACCCTTTTTCTTTTTTTTTAAATTTCTTTCCTTTTCCCCAGCAATGTGTCAATGATAATGAAATGCTTATTGGAAACATTTAGGAGAGCTGTGGCTTTCATTTTACCTTTTCAGGACTAATGACACTGGCTTCCTCTCCTACAAGGACCATCTACCAGTAACTGAAATTGTGATCACAGATACTGACAGACCAAACTCGGAAGTGGCTTACAAACTGGGGCCTTTGCTTTGCCATGGTGATAGTAAGTAACTGATGCGGAGTTTTGCTAAACAAAAATGCATTTTGTCTGCAATAACTTCTAAATGTTACTTGTTATAAGCCTAAGACAGACTTCTCTAAAAATTTCATCCAGTTCTTTTTGGAATTAGAAAGAAAGACATCATAATCCAATGCAAACCACTGAAATTTTAAAGATGTTATTTTTCATGACGCACGTCAATAGTGAAAAGTGTTATACTAGTTTTCAAACAGATATTTTGGTTTATGCAATTGGAATTAAGTTATGAATAAAGCATTACATGAAGGGGACTTCATAGCTGGTTACTATGTCTTGGGAACATACCCTCAGTAGTTAGGCATGCTTCCATCACAAAATATTAAACATATTGTCTCCTCTGAATTTTTATGCAGCTAGGAAAACTGTATTATGGGAGAGTAATTCAGTGTATGCAATACCTATGTGCAAAATTTCAACTACACGTAAGAATTTAAGTTTTATAAATATACACGATTAGGTTTACATTATGAGTACATATATGTGGTAACCAGAATAATATGTTTGTGCAAAACTGACACCTTATTGAAGATTTGTGATGATATTTCTGTTTTCAATAATTTCCTTATTCATTGGAAAAGAAAACAAGTTTGGCTTCTGTTCAGTAGTAAGGTATTATACAAAATTCTATGTCTGCTGCTGTTTGTAATCAAAAATTAGGAGTTAGGAGAAGAAATGCTATAAACTACCCCAAAGAACTCAGCTGAAGAACTGAATGAACCATATTAGATATACAATTAAGTAATTTATTACAATATTCAATAGGTTAATTTCTTTAAGTATCATGCTACCTTATTAATTTTTATTAATTTGTCTGCTATTTATAATAATCTTTATATTTAATGTATAATATTGATCATATTTATAAATATTTTTATTCTTTATGTGATTTTCCTCCTTCATCATATGTGTTGTGTTTGGTTTTCAAATTTCTTCAGCTTATATGAATAAGAGAAACACCAGTAAAGCACCGATTTCTACTTCTAAGCTTACTCAGGAAACTACATAGATAAATAAACATAAAGTAGCATGTATTTATTTTTATGTCATATCTGTCTTCTCAGGGTAATTGAGCCTGGAAGATTTGTTAACAGATGTGTCTTTCAGCACTGCATTCTAATTTTCTTACTAAAATTTATAAGACTTAAAAATCTTTAAAAATTGGGTTCTTTTATTTCACGAGTGTGATATCTGATTGTGGACTGATCATTTGTCCTGCATATCATGGGGCAATGATACAGTATTATGGTATAATTCAGAGTGAAAGGACCTAGGGAGATCTGCTTACAGAAGGATTAGCTGTGAGTTCAGATCTGGTCTCTCAGTGCTTTGTCAAACTGGTGTTTGAAGCACCCAGCCTGCACTGCTTCTCTGGGCAGCCTGTTCTGCTGCTTGGCTGTCCTCAATGAGAATTTCTTTTTACTTATATCAAGCTTGAAACTCTGTGCTTTCAGCACAACCACTGTCTTTGATACTCACACATTACACCAATGTAGAGACCCTGTATCAGTCTTTTTGGTGATTTCCTCTTAGGTTTTGGAGTCTTCTATCAGGTTCCCCAGAAAAGCTCTTCCTTCCCCAGGCTGAAGCAGCCCTGTTCCTTCAGCCTGAAGGGCAGGACAAGTGCTCCAGACCTGAACGTTCTGGTGGCCTCCACAATACTTGCTCCTGCTTATCAATGTTTTCCTTTGCTAGGGGAAAGGAGACTGGAAGCCCAGTGTAGATGTTCTCTTACAAGTGTTAAATAGAAGGAGTAACCACCTCCCTCAGCTGACTGGCCGTGCTCACTCAGGCTGTGATGCAGCAGACCTCCATTGTGGCCACGGGCAACAAAGCCAGTGACAAAGACAGCAATGAAACAGAAACACTTAGAGCTCGTGTTGTACTAGTAACTGGGGCAGGAATTTGAATTCCAGTACTCACCAAGTTCCCAACTACTATTAATTACATAGCCTGACCTCAGATGTGACAGATCTTAAAACATGGAAGTCAACTAGCTTCCCCAGAGTAATCTCTAAAACATACAGACAGTTCTGACACCCATTGACCTCCCTGACTTCATTTGATGTTTGCTTAGTCTGAGTGATTGAATTGCTGCAATATTTCACAGTGATGATGAAGGATCACAGTGTTTCTAGACAAGCTGTGATAGAGAATTCTAAAATATCATGAGAACAAGCATAGAAGTCAGTCTGAATGTCAGAGAAATATTCTTGTAATGTCATACAACATTATAGTATTTGACTTCAAAAAGAAGCAATTTTGAACTGAAATATGCTCAGTGAAAAGATTTCAGAATGTAACAGTTAATGGTCATAATACAGCAAAAACCTTGAAAGAAGAACATTGATTTTGGTTGTTAAGTAATGCAATTTTTCTCAGTCATTTACATCATAAAGACAGTAAGAGAAGACATGTCTTGAAGAAGGTAAGAACTAAAATTTGAGGAAACAACACAGAATTCTGAACGAAAAAAGTAGTACCATAGAACTTCAACATAAACCCAAAGTGCAAATTGTTTAGAAAACCACAGATTGTATAGGTATATATAATAAAATATATGATATAAGTTATTATATAATTTGGGGCATGTTGTATATATTATGTTTTATATTATGTATAATATAGGAAGTATTACCCATAATATGAAATTATTATATAAACATTTTATAGCATGATATATAATGAAGTCCAGAGAAGGGCAGTGAGGCTGACGAAGGGTCGAGAGAGTAAGTCCAGTGAGGGGTGGCTGAGGGAGCTGGGCGTGTTTAGCTTGCAGAAAAGGAGGCTCTGGGGAAACCTCATCACTCTACAACTGCCCAAGAAGAGGGTGCAGCCAGGTAGGGGGCAGTCTCTTTCCCAGGCAACCAGTGACAGGACAAGAGGACACAGTCTCAAGCTGCATGGGGGGAGGTTCAGGCTGGACATCAGCGAGAGTTTCTTCACAGAAGGGGTTGTTAAGCATTGGAGTGAGCTGCTTAGGCAGCCCCTGGAGGTGTTTAAGAAAAGACTGGACAAGGCACTCAGTGCTAGGGTTTAGTTGACAAGTTGGTGTCCAGTCGAAAGTTGGACTTGACGATGTCAGAGGTTTTTTGTAATGTACTTGATTCTGTGATATGTCCTACTTAGGAAATTAGATATATGTAATATGTAGACTGTATTAAAATATATTATTTCCTCGTATGTAATATATGTTATGTATTACAATAGATGCAGAGTGTATGACTTAGTAGATTTTTTCGTAATGGTCTTTATGTATCAGCAGTGGATTTTATAATGAACATTTTCTTTAATATTCAGTTTTACAGTAAATATAAAGAGCTATGACTTGCAGTAGTGTCTGAGTTCTACATATTAGTTTTTACTCTAGATAAAACTGATGAAGTTTAAACTCTCTTGCCAGGTCACTGCTTCAAGCAGCAATTTGAAGCTGCAGAAAGAAAGCAGACCATTAAGACCTTTTTTCTAACTTGAGGTTGCTGACACCCATGAGGGTCCAATTAAATGTACTTTTAATGGCATTTACTTTGGGATAGGTGAAGAATGCAAAATAAGGTCTAGTGGCAAATACCAATTTTTCAGAAGTGCTGTCAAACAAGGAAGAATAGATATTCTTGGATTCACAGTGTGATTTGAATACTCTTCATAGAGATTATTGCTTTTTTTTGCTTCTGTCACTCTCCAGAACTAAATTATACACTTGTATTTCACAGGGGATATCCTTTCTTAAATAGGTTTTTGTTCTATGTAACAGACATCAATTTTTCAGAATAACTGACTAACATACCGTGTAAAAACATGGGGGAGAAGGTTTACTGGTATTTCCAATACCTTCAGTACTTCATTACCTGACTCAAATCTAAAAGATCATAAATTCTCATTGCATCCATAATCTATTCCTTGTAGGACATTTACTTGGAGGAAAAGAAAATTGTTTATGCCCACAGCAAAATAAAGTGGGACCATGAATAATTTGTCAAATTGAATTGTCATAAACCATGCACTCCGCTGACTAAGTTTCCAAGTTAGAGTTACTTATTTGGGTACATGACTAAAAAGTCATGTATCAAATGCAGTCCAGAAGAAGTTGCTTATTCATTGTTGCACATTTTTTATTTTCACTCCTTCATTTACCATTCCATTACCATACTTGGCTTCTTTATTTTAGGTTTTAAGGATTGATCTCTTGAATGAAGTATGTTACTTATAAGAAAACCAAACCGTATTTGTCAGAGCAAGACAGGAAAGACTAGCTTTCTGTAAGAAAAAAAGCAAAAGCAATATAAATATAAATATAGTTTATTTTATAAAGCTTTTAAAATTGCATTAAGATGTTATTGATTTTTTTCAGCATTTCTGATAAAGTTGCCTAACTAAATTTATAAGATACCAAGGTACAATGAAAGTACTAAAGATATTCTAGAAGAATATGGCCATTTAAAACAAAAAGTTAATATTATTTGGACTCTCAGCACCACACATATGAGTAGCATTCACCTTCAAAATGTAGTACTGATTTATTACTGATTCATTTCTATAATCCCTTTTCTACTCTACAATACAATATGTTTAATAAATTGTATGGTAGGACTGCTGGTATCAGATTGAAAAATATATCTAAATATAATATAAGTTAAGATTAACATTAATGTGTATCAATTGAGCAGGGTAACAGGAAAGGTTTTGAAGCATGTGAGGATGAATGAAGTCTTTGGTCCATTAGTAGATAGAAATTCTATGGCCTTCATAAAAAAAGAAAGACTTATCTCCATTATTTTTGTCCTTATTGAAGTAAAAGCTAAGTGTTGAATAAATTCTAATAGAGTCAGTTAGTATGAGTAGGCTGAAAAAAACCCACCCTTCTCTGTTGGGTGTTTTTTGTTCTTGTTCTTTTCATTACAAGAGTTGAGTGGACATACTCTGATTTATTACTGTATATTTCCAGGAAGCATTAGGACATATAAATTAATCCAAAATACTGAAAGATAGCTGATGTGCCAGAATTATGTATATTAAATGGGTAATTATAATCTGTCAGCATCAGACTGATTCTTGGGCCCAAAATAAAATTTATTATATAGATCTGAATAAAAATAATACAAGGATACTACAATGCATTATAAAGATAATATATCATTCAGCATGAATTTACATTAAATAAAGGCAAATGTAGTAGTTGTGAAGGGAGACTGATAGACTCTAGTAAGGTATTTGGTAGTGTCATATACTTGGCTGAATAAAAAAAGGTAAATTCAACTGCAAAATGACAATGCAAGCATGTAAATGCAAGCAGATAATCCATTCAATGTGAGTTCTCTGTTTGACATTTAAATGAAAAAAGAAAAAACAAGTAGTATGAGCTTTGGATGTAATAGAGACTAATTGTATTAACCAATCATAAGTGATACCTTCATTAAAGCAGCACAGTAAATTTCTAATTTAGCAAAAAAAAGTCTGTTTCATCTATTTTCAATACCCTGAGAAATCAGAGCATGTTCTTTAGTCTCAACAGCACAAGTATCTGTAAACTGTGTGTTCACTTCTCCTGCCTTACTTAGCTTTATATAAATTATTATTAATTCATATTTGTCCTAACTTCAGTCTAATCAACATTGTTTTGGTCCTCTTTGCAGCTTCCTGCATAATTAAGAAGTTTAATACAAGTCTGTGATTACAGTTTTACAACATATGAAGAGAATGTAAAGTTAAAGGATAGCATTAAAGAAGTTGAGGTTCATTTTTTAGTGGAAGCCTTTAAATCTCTTTGGTGAATTTGGGCATAATCTGAGGTGACATGTTAAACTTAAAAGGGGTTTGACAGAGGAAGAAATTTCAGATAATGTTCTTGAAAGCGGGAAATAAAATCAGAAAATTGTTTAATGTTCGGGATTTGAAGCTGGACTGTGTGTGGATACATATATGTGCACAAACTGACAGTAAAAGCATTTGTGAATTTTCCATGAATTGACATTTTTTAATGGAATCAATTGAATATTTTTCCTAGACTAAATTCTCTTTTTCAGATAAGAGTTGATTCAGGGAATTTATATAGTCTGTGTCATGCCAGAGGTTGAACTAGATGATCAGTTTTCCCTTGTTGTCTTTTAACTATGGATCTTAAAGTTTAAAAAAATCCCAATGGACAAAATATCCTATTCAGCAACATAAGATCTTTATTTTCTCTGCCTCAACACTCATTGTCCCTGCTGAAAGAATGAACAATGTAACAATTAGAGCTATCACAAGGAATTGATACAAATGACAAACAGATTTCAGTGTTGAGTAGGAGCTTGAAGAGTGCTACAAATTGCAGTTGCACGATTGTTTTGAGAGGGCTAATTTATCTGTCTTGTTATTATTGTCCCTTTTTCGTTTTGCAGTTTCAGGTTGGTAAGACTGGTTGATATATGCCAAAAACTTATGTAATTTTTTCAAAAAAAAAACTTTATATATCATTTATAACAAATAGGATCCTCCTTTTTTTTTTGTACTTATAGGAAGACTGCAGTCTTACTGCTTAGATAAAATGCTAGATAATATTGATTTCCTAACTACATGGTTTTTGGCAGTTCCAGAAGACTAAATGGGAGACTGTGAGCCAGGTGTCACAAAGTGAATGTATTTTTTTCCTAACCTGATTTACAACAGTATAAGATACTTTATAATTTACTTTCCCTAAGTCTGTATTTAACCTTCTTTATTGATGCAGTATCTTTACATTTATAAACCACACAGTTCTCACAGCTAAGAAAAAGAACAGCTAGATAAGAGAAGGCAGTAAATTAAGAGAGGAAAAATAAAACTTCCTATCCCTGCCCTCCCAAGGACTCCATTTTGATTTACAGAGATCATTCAAATGCTTCATTGAAGCTAATTGTATCGTTATTTTACTGGACTGTTACTGCCACTATTGTCTCTCTTCTAATTGCTGGCAATGTTGTACCAATTTTGTATAAATTACAGTATTAAACTTCCTATTGTGTTTGAATTACTGGTAACAGCCAGCCCATTATTTTTAAACAGCTGTGATATACTTGAGTCACAACTGTTGTGAAGTTTGCTCTGTGGGAGCCATGACCTGAAACAGTTGAGGAATACGGGCTTAAAATTGATCCCAGTATGCAAGGCTGCTGCTTTTGGCTGGTGGCACTTTTCACAGGTTGGTAACTTCAAGAAGCCCATAAGGCAGCACAGGAGAGTGAGCTGCAAATCTACGGGTTCTCCTCCCAGCCCGAGCCATCTGTTCACAGCTGCCTTACCATGTAAAAGTTGTCCCGATTGCTGCTTTAACTTGTGATATCTGGCAGTATGCCTAAGTGTCAAAAGTCACAATGAGCAATTGCCAGAATTTGTGTGAAAATCCTGCCATGCTGCTTTTCTAGGTGTGGAATCCAAACCCTTACTAAAACTGTTAAAACTCTGCTGGAATGAGGGAATAGATTTAATTTTACTTCACTGGCTGTGGACTAGGCTTCTGTATACACTGTATTATAGGGTTTGATTTTGCAGGGAATAGAGAAAATTTTCAAGTTTTTTTTCTCTTCCCCCTTCCCATCCTAAAAGGAGAGCATGGCTGGAGCAAAAATTACAGTTTTGCCTAACTCTTAGACCCAGACCACAACATTATCAGGAGACTATGATCAATTAGATAACAAAGTATTGAATGCCTCATTTAGTTTAGAAAGTTAATATAGCGTAATAAAGAAATACAGATACATCTGTAAGGATTCAGCAATAATAACAAGGTACTTCTAGTTGAACACCATAAATGAAGATTATATGTCCGTATTAGAAAAGGGTGGTATTACAGATGTTACATTATCATTTTAATGATCAGTAATAAAGTCTAGCAAAGTATGATTGAATGCCAGCTTAAAAAGACACAAAATCGGGAAAATATCTATGCTAATTTATTAAATTTTGCAATTTATTCTTTTGATTTCTTCTGCAGTAATTGCAAGGATATTTGTCCTACATACTTTGAGATATCTGGTAAATTTCACTGGATTACAATGATAGCAAAACTCTTTCCCTTGTTATGTAGAATTATATTTAACAACTCTCATAGTTATAGTTTAAACTAACTAATCCTCGAGTTGCTAAGGTTGGAAAAGACGTTTAAGATAAAAAGGCTAACTGTCAGCTTTGCACCACCCCCTTGTTCACCATTGAACCATGACCTCAAGTGCCATATCCACAAGTTTTTTTGAACACTTTCATGCATTGCGACTCCACGTTGGGAAGTCTATTACAATGCTTTACAACCCATTCAGTGAAAAAAAAAAAAAAAAAGTAATATTTAATCTAAACTTGAGGCCATTTCCTCTCCTCCTGTCACTCGTAACCTGGGAGAAGAGACTGGACCCTGCCTCACTACACCCTCCTTTCAGGCAGTTGTAGAGAGCAAAAAGGTCCCCCGATCCTCGTTTTTTGCAGGCTAAACAACCCCCACACCCTCAGCCAGTACTATTACAATGTAGATGTACTTCATTCATAGCTGCTATGTTTGTTTACTTCATGAGAGGATACATCAGGCCAAAACTGGACTTTCCAGCTGAGATGAAATTAATTTTGTTTCCAATTAATTGGTTTTTCGTTGCCTGAGCTGAGCACCTTTATTCTTGATGAAACATTATTCTGCATTCCCAATAACACCTACCTTTTTGTGTTATGAACTAATTGAGAAGATTCTGTGGATGTTAGGCTCTCTGAACACTGCAACCCCTTCTTAGACCTGAGCACTTTCCTTTATTTATCTTTTATAAAACTTACACTGGCAATGTTAGATAACACTGTATCTATCATCCTTTCATCCTGATAAACAGGAACATTTTGGAATTCAGCTTCCTTCAACACAGAGACATCCTACCTGCATTTCCCCACCTTCCATGGAGAACTCAGTGCAGATGTCTCATTTTTCTTTAAAACTACTGCTTCTTCAGGAGTGTTTTTAGAGAACCTGGGAATTCAGGACTTCATAAGGATAGAGTTACACTGTAAGTAACATGACTGGTGGTGTTTTTGTTATTATTATTATTATAAAACTCAGATTTTATTTCATTTAAAGGAGCACTATTTAAAAACGGTTCTCTACCTTTATTACTTCTACTACTACTACTACCAGATCTTTATCATTATCCTGAAAAATCAAAGCACTGAGACTGTTCAAGTATCCATTTGAAGAAATTTTCTGGCTCAGAGGTTTCTTAATCCAAGAGCACAGCAATCAGCCCCTGACTGCTCAGACTGTTTCTGCTTCTTGTGTTCAGTACATCTCTGCTGCCAAATTCTCTCCCTCCAGATTTTAAGACCAGGCATTATATGTGGCTGCTGGGAGATTCACTCAGTCACCATGCGTGACATCTTCCGTGACACATTCTCATCTTTTGTCTTCTTTTTCTTTAATTTTGTTTCATTTTATTTGTGTGGACACAAAATCTTAGACTGCCAAGCAGAAATAAATTTGTGTTGCATAAGAGAGAATTAAGTATCCCACTAAATCCAACATAAAATTACTAACGTAAAATGAAACTTTTATCTTAGTTGACTCAATGTATTATTATTACATTGCTCATTATTAAAAGGGAGAGTATTTCAAAGGATGAAGCACTTTTTCATTAGGCTTTTGAATTAACTGGAAATGTCACATTAATTGAAAAGTCTTAGGCTTACCTGGTGACTCTGAGAGTTCTTTAGAACACTTTTAACCTTAGGATTAGACAGTTCCTCATTATTTTTCCAACTCAGTTTTGTTATCAGACTCCAGCATTTTCCAGAGAAGAGTACAAGTAAATATATATCAAATATTGCAAAATACTACTCTAGAAATATTTATTATCTTTATTAAAAAGTAAAATATTCTGCTTCTTCAGGTTTTTGTCCATGTTAATGAAGCAAACAGGAAAACACCTATTGTGTTCTTCCATAGGTTGTTTAATTATAGAATATTGTGTAATGTTCAATGAATTTGGTTTTCATCATCTCAAATTATAGTGCTGTATTTGAAAACTACCCTGTTTCCAGCATTGTTTTTGCCATGTTTTTTGGCGGTAAGAACTGCCTTCTGTTAAAATTCTGTGAACAGTTTAAAGGACAGCAGCGTTGTAAACTCAGTGTCACGCAATACAGAAAGTGTACTGGATCAGCACTTCAGTGGAGGCTCTCTGAAGCAACGATGATAGTCTTGTCTGATAAAAGATTTTCCATTTTCAAAATAAACAGTTAAATCATGGAAGTATTAAAGGAATGCTTCTGAGAAGTAAATTTATTCAGACGTTTGTCAGAAGACCATAAGTCTTTCTTCAGAATAATAACATGCAGACAGACTCATGTCACTTGTCCCATTCATTCATAAACACAAACTACGGCATACTTATGGGTTTTAGATGACTTTGTATGAGTAGGGAGGTGTAAGAGAAAGCAAAAGGCTGAATTGGTCTGTAATTCCAGCATCTGAAAAAGAAAAGTTATCTCATTATTCCTTAGCATATAGAGATATTTCTGCACTTACATAAACACCCTAATTTCTTGAGTAGACCCACCTATTATTTTTTGTATGTCGTATGTAAATTATATGGAGCGTTGTTTGTAGTGGGCCCAGGATTGTCTGTTTTTATTGAGGGAAATATCAATCAGAAATAAGCAATATATATTTCAATCAAGGGTACCTTTCTCAAAAAAAAAAAAAAATCAGCTTGAGCATTTCATATGGTATAAGACGATTTAGATTTCATCATCATATAAAACCACACATGCTTTATAATAATTGTGAATGTAAATTACCAACCTAAACTTGATGTTCTGTTAATAGTTAGTTTCACATAAATTCATGTACTTTATTTGTATAATAATAAATAACAATAATGTAAATGCCAGATGCCACTGTGTAAGATGATGATGTGAGAAAATGTTTAAAACTTACCATGTCATTAACATCTGACACTCAGTACTTGAGAAGACTGATTTTTTCATAATACTTTCTAGATTATTCTCAAACTTTATATCTAATTCTTTTATTTATGTACTAGTGATCTTTAGACCTTGAAGTCTAACTTCAAACAAAAAATGCCAGGTCCAGAAACTTAATAGGAAATGTGAAGCTTAGAGCTGTTCAGTTGGTTTTTTGAAGTTATAAACGCTGCAGTGCATCTGTGTAGGTATTCTAGAACATTGTTGCAGAAATGGATGTGTGCAACCTAACTGTGTTTTAAAACAGAGATTTACTGAATTGTCTCAAAGAAGATATTTGGCCCCTTTTTTTTTGTTTTGTACTGAGTTATAAAACACTTGTTGAACTTTTTCCTGATTTCCTGCAGAAGTAGTGGTTGAAAGCAATAAGGACAATTCAGCTCTGAAGAGTACACTCTGCTAAATACTTATAGGACCAAAGGTTATAAACTCTAGCCAAAGGTCCGAGTATTTTATATTGAATGCTCACTGAAGGCTTATTTCCAATGAGTTAAACAGAAATTTAAAGTAGGGTTGAAAGCACTATGGTGTATTGATTTGGCTGGGCTTCTGCAGTTGCTTTGGAAGTAGTTAAGTCCAGTCCAATATGCAACTGCTGGTGGCCTTTGTCTGCCCAGATTTGCTACTTAGTGTCCAGGATGAGTAGAGTTCATTGTTTCCTTTATGGAAAATGCTAGGATTTTGCATTCTGTAGCATGTTAGTTGGTAATGACTTTCTGCTTCTGCATATGATGCTCACACTCAGTACTCTGGATGGTTCTCTGTGGCTGTGCTTTCCGTTAGTCATTTTAGCCACAGCTAGCCACTGCCCACTTTTCATGGTTACCATCAACTACATCTTCCACTCCACTTTGCCAATCTGCAGCTGTGCTCTGCCTGTGTTTGAATGCACCAGGGTTACAAGAGTTCCTGCAATGCTTTTTTTAAGTGACACCAATGTAGGTAGGACCCAAAAAATATTATTGTGCCAGGAGACAGCTCCTGGATACATTCTCTTCTGCTGCCTAAGAAATGATCAAAGTGCTCTTTCCCTATGTCCTTCGTTGTAAGGTAACAAATTTTAGAACCCAGTATCATCCCTCCACATCCCTTGGCATATTTTCTTATAAATCCAAAATTTCTTTCAAATTTGCAGTGCCATTGCAATTAGCAAAAATACTTATATTATTTTAGAATGTTAAGTGATTATATTTTTCACTTTTTCTGACATATTCTGGTTAGTCTTCAGACACTACAGTGGATGACCGGCCATACACTCGATGTTATTTCGGCCTTCATATGTGGAACTTAATGGACTGGCGCCCTTTTTTCAAGATTATATTAATTTTTTAGTTGTACTAACATAATTCATTATTTCAGTGGTTATTTCAAAATCTTTATTATGTGTTTCCTTGCCTTTAAAATTTAAACAGTAACATTATTTATCAGATCTGTCATTCTGATATGCTATTTAATAGGCCCATTCAGTGAGTTCAAAGCAGAACTTGTGTTTTCAGGCTTAACTCCAACAGTATCCAGAAGATTACAAAGACCTCTCTGCAGAAGGTAACATTCAGTAGAAATTCTTTTCAGCCAGTCACAGTTCTGTTGCTTTTGTTCTCCTTCTGTGTGGTTGGGTTTTTTTTCTTTTATCCCTCAATAAATGGAGAATGAGATCTCAGCTTTACCTAAATAAAAGAAATTTATCCTAAAATTCATTTATTTTACTGAGGAACTGTTTTTAGACATCAGTTATTTCTTATTATTATGTAAAACTGTTGATTTTTACACAGAGGAGGTAATTTGTAACAAAATGCATTCTGTTCATAAATTGACTGTACAACATACTTTATTTTATTTGGTAAGTGAAGTGGTTTATGTATTTCCCATTTTACTTTTCTCTTTCTGGTTCAACTATTATAGAAAAAGTACTTTATAGCCACAAGAGTTAGGGCTTAAGGGATTGAAAATGTGTGGCATAATTTAGTCTAAAGATTGGCCGAAGTGGATTTAAATGTTTTAAAAGGTCTAATATATTTTTTAAAAGTGAAAAGAAAAATACTGCATGGAATGTTTTTTTCTAGTTCAGTAAATTCCTCTTAAAATGTTGTTTGAAGCTTATCTATTTCCCTTGACTCCTAATTTTTTTTGCTTTACTGTCAGAATTCAATGACATAAATGGGAAACTTTTTTTTGGATCCATGGAATCTTCTCAGACCTATAATCCTTTAATGAAATCCTTAAAAATTCAAAATTGTGGCTATCCATTGTTTAGGAATTTTTTTTTTCTTTCACAACTGTATTTGAATATATGAAAGGAAGACTTTCAGAGAGAATACTCACAGTTTTCAGGTCATCAGTTTCCTGGCATATTCCTCATCTTTTTATTTTCGCTGCAAAGATTAAGTTACGGTTTTTTTATGCAAACTATAAAACTGAGTAATGTGAAAGTTGCTTAGAGAAAAACTCAATTTAAATCATAAATTTATAAATTATATCAAAATTTTCCCTCTGACATTTGTAGAGACTATATGGATAAATAGCAAAGGCAAATAGACAGTAGAAGATGCTGGTTGGATTATAGTTGAGATAACTTAAATATAGTTAACAATGGCAATCAATTGGCATGTAATCAAGAGATGCATTTCATCCAAACTGAAAAATCACAAAACTAGCACATTTCACTGTTTCTTGACTACTATGCTCTCTAGGGGTCCACAAACTGATTAGTTTCCATGTGGTGCATAAATCACTGCTCTTGCTGTCAGCGATTGTGAAGAATGAGCTGCAGGCCCCTGAAGTAAACTCTTCCTCTAAAACAATCACTCTTATCCTGTGAAATAGTAGGCTAAACTTTAAAGTTACTTGTTCTTCTATTAATTATTTTGAGACCAAATTAACTATGAAATAATTTAAATGTCTGTTATACTATCCTCCTTCTAGCTCCATCTGAAGTGGTTTTTTCATTTGACGTGGGAAATGGACCTAGCGAAGTCGTAGTGCAATCGCGCAATTCTTTAAATGACAACCAGTGGCACTATGTGAAGGCTGAACGAAATGTCAAAGAGGCTTCCTTACAAATAGATCAACTTCCTCAAAGATCTCACAGTGCTCCACCTGATGGACATATTCGCTTGCAGCTCAACAGCCAGCTTTTTGTAGGTAGGCGCTCCACAGAGTATTTCCTAATTATCGTCACAAAAATATGAAAATGCTTCAGTGAGGAGGGGAAGAAAAAGAGTTGGCAACCAAATCTTTTGAAAACACTTTGTATGATGACATGAGAGCCTTTGTGAAAAATCTGTGGAGATGTTCACTATTTTGAGATTGTAGATTGAGTGCCTTGGCCAATAGTTACGCCAGGACAGGATTTTGAATGAAGTTAACTTCTTTTGAGTTTGTTTGAAGGACAATCCAAGGATTTACATTTGCACCTTTTCTTGAGAGGGTGTAATCTGCTGAAAAAAGTTGTGCTATTTCTGTAATTTCAAGGAAATTTTGTTGTCTCTCTCTATCCATAACTTCTTCAAGTTGAAATACGACATTAATGCATTTAGATAAAATTCTGAAAAACTAGAAATGGAGTAAAATTAGTATTTATTTAGCTATTACAGAAAGCTGTATAGAGCTATGTGTTATATCCATGGTAGTGTTCTTACTGTAATATTGCCTTATTATGAATTCATAGGTTTCTGGTGTAAATATATGCTGTACAGTATAAGAGCATTTAAAGTTGGCCCTACTTTTAAAAAGGCCTTTTTTTAGATCTGCTCTGAGGAAATCATACTAAATTAATGTCTTATTAGCTGTGCGTTGGGGAATAGTGTTCTTAAACTGTCGCTACAATAAATGTGAATGCTTAGGAAGAATGAAGAGAGAAGTCTTCTATGCTCTGATAAAAATTTGGACCTGTGCCTCAGAAGGTATCCAAGGTAGAAGATGGAGACTAGATCAAACACTGAAGAATTTTATATTTTGGTTGAAAGCATAGGGAAGGATTGCATACCAAAAAAAAAAATCCAATATGTTAGTTACAGTGGAGTTAGGAGAAGTTTTGATACTGGTGTACATTCACATTAATGCACTAGATTTATTAATGGAACGACCAGTTTCTGTTTACTACAGTAAATTGTATTGCAGTTCTCTTACTTGACTTGCCATGTAACTGCTATTATATGAATACATGAAATTGGATCGGTGAAAAGGTCTAATTCTATAGGTGTTTTGGCACTATCAAGTCTAAGGACTTTTCTAATTATTTTGACAATTAGTTGGTCTCTAGTTCTTCTAATCCTTCTCCTAAAAAATCTAACTCTATCCTGTATTAACAGCTGCACTTTCTGGCAACTTTCTGGCCATTGAATAGAGTGATATTTTTTGTCAAATAATCTGGCAAATTCAAGTAAACTGATACACTCTTGTCCATGTCTTTTATGGAACTGACAATATAAAAACTGTTTTGAATTATCTACAGGCAAATTGTCTAGCTTATTTTCTTCAGATAATGTTCAGGTGAATAATTGTATTGGAATAGTGATTTTGTTTTGCATCTGGTGCGGTGGCTTTTTTTTCACTCTGAAAATTCATGAAGATCCTGGAATTAATTAAAGGATCTAGAGAAAAATGAAATATAGAGTGTCTTTAGAATGACATTAGCAGACACACTCTTTACTTAAATGTCATCTTGGGAATCTAGTACCTTCCTTAGTCACCCATCTCTCAGTCAGTGACAAATGAAGACTGTGATTTCTTCAGGCTAAAACACTTTTTACTTCTTGTGAAGAACTAAAGAAGTTGTATACACTAGTTATCCAAAACCAGAAGTTTTAAGGTTAAAGCAACCCCCAAAACCATAGAATCACAGACTCATCGAGTGGATAGGATTTAAAAGGACCTTAATCTAGTTCCAATTTATTGCCATTTTAACAGAGATGATACTGAATTGACCACCACCAGGTGGTTTTGTTCTGTTATAACTGAAAATAACAATAGCTATGTCAAGATGTTCCATGTAACACCAAGAATTATACAAACTGAAATAAAAAAACTCAAAATGGATGATCATATGAAAGCATTTATCCAAAAGAGAATTGGAAATGCATGAGAATTATAGTTTGCTATAGTTTCCACACTTTGTGGAATATTTTCTGCTTTTACTTTTTAAAAGAGAACAAATGACAAGAAACATCAGAGTAAGTTGTACAAAAAAAGGGCAAGAGAGATGGTATGTAGATTGTTCACCCTGCTAAGCAATGCAGATGAATAAAATGTTAGCTGTCTTAAAATTTGCTAAAAATAAAGAGCAGTGAAAACAAATGAATCAACAGCTCTCGTTAGTCTTAGGATTGCTCTGTATAAGTTATTACCTACGCTTGGTAGTCAGGTATACCCTGGCTGGTGTTGCGTTGTAGAGAGGGACATTAACCTTCCAATTATTGAAGAACAGACACAACTTCCTTCTGAGGAATCAGAACAGACACCAGCTGAGGGGTATCATAGAACCATTAAGGTTGGAAAAAACCTCCAAGTTCACAAAGCCCAACCTTTGGATGACCTTGTCAACTAAACTCGAGCACTGAATGCCACAATCAGTCATTTCTTCAACACTTCTGGGAATCAGGACTTCACAACCACCCTGAGCAGCCTGTTCCAATGCTTAATCACCCTTTCCATGCAGAAATTCTCCCTGATGTCCATGAACATGCCCTGGCACAGTTTGAGATTATGCCCGCTGTCCTGTCACTGTTTGCCTGGGAGAAGAGGCCAACCCCCACCTGGCTACACCCTCCTTTCAAGCAGCTGTAGACAGCGATAAGGTCTCCCACAAACCTCCTTTTCTCCAGGCCAAACAACTCCACTTCCCTCAGCTGCTTCTCATATGACTTACCCTCTTAAGCCTTTTACCCACTCCGTTCCCTGACTCCTGACACATGGCAGCACCTCAATGTCTTTCTTGTAGTGAGGGACCCAGAACTGGACACAGCATTTGAGGTGTGGCCTCACCAGTGCCAAGTGCAGGTGAACCATCACTGCCGTAATCCTACTGGCCACGGTGTTGCTGATGCAGGCCAGCACGTCATTTACCTTCTTGGTCATCTGGGCGTATGCTGGCTCATGTTCAGCTGCTGGCCAGCAACCCCAGATCCTTTTCCACC